>CM042692.1:213756216-214181968 GCA_023614405.1 Avena insularis
TATAGGCCCACGGTGTCGCCAAGGCCAAGATAGAAGGACTCAAGTAACCTGTGGACTCTCGATTGCTTGAAGATCAAGAAAAAGCTAAAGATAGAAAGTTTGAAGGGGAGAACCCTAACTTGTAACCGACTCGACCTGCTACCCGAGACCTAGCTTATCTATATAAGGGCTAGGAGGGGGCGGCGAGGAGGACACACGCAACCCTAGCTTCCACAAACCCTCGCCAGATTGCATCTGCGCACCGTTGTAACTTTCGACTCCCTCAATAATTCCACGAGCAGACAAGCAAGAGTAGGGACCTCTACAAGGCCTGAACCTGGGTAAATCCTTTGTGCCCTGTGTGCTTGTTTGCTAGCCGATAGATGTCTCCAGCGCTCCCTCCTTCTCCAAAACCCAAGTCCATAACAATGGGCATTGATGAGTTAAACCCTCGTCACAAACAATGACCATCTCATCTATCTTTTTATTTGCTATTTGCATAGGTTTAGATGTTATGGGGTAACCCCGTGGGTGGCCCGATCTTCACGGATCTCATGGTCAAATCGATGGGAAAGCGAGGGGAAAGCGAGAAGGTAGCGGAAGCGGACGCACACCTCGCGAAGAACACGATGAACACACGCAAAACACACACGATACAAGGCCGATTGATCTCACCGGTGGCCACCGGTCCGATAGAATCCTCGCAAGGAAAGATCGGTCAACGTGCTCCCTCGATCCCACACGAAGAGGGAAGAACACCTTGGAGAAGGTCTTGATGTCTTGGCAAAGGGACACCGATGCCAAGGCCTTGTACAACGAGGGAGGCACGATGCAAACTCCAACGAGGTGGTGACGATAGTCGATCCCCTTTGGTAGAAGGGGATGAGGTAAAACTAGAGATTCCACAAAGAGGGGTTTTCTTTAGTCTATCATCTATGCCTAGGGTTTACAATGGAGGTGGGGGACTATATATAGGCCAACCACAAGTTCAGGGGTAATTCAGGCATTAAAGTAGAGTTCTGGGCGAAGTAGAGGGGTACATGGGCCATAGGGCATAGCTAGGCTCGCAGGCCCATCTTCAGGCCGGACACTCCGGACGAGTTCGGCCGGACACTCCGTGGTGGCCGGACACTTCGGGTCATGTCCGGGTAGTGTCCGAACTAGCCTTCTGAATGTCCACGCCAGGTTGGGGCTGGGGCAGGCCGGACACTCCGGCCAAGTCGCGCCGGACACTCCGGCTGCGCCGGACACTCCAGTTGGTTCCTGGCGGACACGCCGGTTCAGTCATCTTCAGCTCAGGTGCAGCTTCATGGCTCGGGGGTCGATGCGGCGGGGGTTCGTACCTGATGATGCACAGAGTAGTGGTATGAAGTAGTAAGCCATCCAGGTGTATGTCAAAGTCACATGATGAGAGGAGCGAATTCACCTTATCTTGGAGGAACTTGGCTCGGGCACGGGTCATCGGTCCACTTGGGGGACTCGGTGGTGTAGATGTAGGAGTGTCCGTAGGACGGGCCGCATTAGCTCCCCCTCTTCGGAAAGAGTCGTCCTCGACTCTTCATGGTTGTCATCTTGAACATCTCCATGGTAGGGTGAGAGATCCTTGACATTGAATGTATTGCTTGCAAGGTACTTGGAGGTCTGTATGTCGATGATGTAGGTGTTGTTGTTGATTCTTTTGAGGACCTTGAAGGGACCATCTCGTCTTGGCTTGAGCTTGGAGTCACGTTCCTTGGGGAAGTGGTCTTTGCTTAGGTGTATCCACACAAGATCACCTTCTTCAAATATCATCTCCTTCTTGTCCTTGTTTAACCTTGAAGCTTGGCGAAGGACTTGTTGTTCGATAGTTGCTCTTGTTTCTTCATGAAGCGTCTTCATAGCTTGTGCATGCTTCTCGACATCCATGTTCGTGCGCTCGTGGAGAGGTAGTGGTAGGATGTCGAGCGCGGTGAAGGGCTCGAAACCATAGACGATCATGAATGGACTCATCTTCGTTGTTGAGTGGTTTGCTCGGTTGTAGGAGAACTCGGCGTGGGGAATGCATTCCTCCCAATCCTTCAAGTTTTTCTTGATCAACACATGTAGAAGGGTTCCGAGGCTTCGGTTGACAACCTCGGTTTGTCCATCGGTTTGAGGATGCAATGCGAATTAAAAGTGGAGCTTGACGCCGAGCTTGGCCATGAGGGTCTTCCATAAGTAGCTCATGAATTTGACGTCTCGATCGGAGATGATTGTTCGTGGCACACCGTGTAGATAGACGATTTCCCTGAAAAACAGATTTGCAACATTCGAAGCATCGTCGGTCTTATGGCATGGTATGAAGTGTGCCATTTTGGAAAAGCGATCCACAACAACAAATATAGAATCATGACCATGCTTAGATCTCGGCAATCCTAACACGAAATCCATGCTAATGTCGGACCAAGGTGTATGAGGAATAGGCAATGGCATATAAAGACCATAGGGATTAGTGTGCGACTTAGCTTGAACACATGTCGTGCATCGTTGAACGTAGCGCTCTACATCGCGCTTCATCTTGGGCCAAAAGTAGTGAGTGGAGAGCATGTCCAATGTCTTGTTACGACCAAAGTGACCCATGAGACCTCCACCATGAGATTCTTGGAGAAGAAAAAGTTGAAGCGACGACTTCGGAATGCATCGCTTGTTTTGTTTAAATAGAAAGCCCTTATGCAAATAGAAATCATCAACTCCTTTGTCATTGGGTCGGAAGCATACAAAGATTTTATTTCCTCAAGACCCAACACGTTGATTTCAAGTCTCGTAAGAAGGCTTGTGTGCTTGCGAGACAATGCATCCGCAACTACATTATCTTTGCCCTTCTTATACTTAACTATGTACAGGAAAGACTCCATGAACTCAACCCACTTAGCGTGTATCTTACTCAAGTGGGCTTAGCCTTTGAGATATTTCAATGACTCATGGTCGGAATGTATGATAAATTCCTTGGGCCATAAGTAGTCTTGCCAAACTTGAAGGACACGAACTAAGGGAAAAAGCTCTTTGTCATAAATTGGATAATTAAGGCGAGCACCATTGAGTCTCTCGCTATGGTAGGCTATAGGCCGTCCATTTTGCATAAGGACTCCTCCAATGCTAATACCACTAGCATCACACTCTATCACAAAAGTTTTTGTGAAATCCAGTAACGCAAGGAGAGGTGCTTCGGTGAGCCTCTTTTTAAGTTCATCAAAAGCTTTTGGTTGTGCTTTGACCCACACGAAGGTGACATTCTTTTTCGTCAACTCGTTGAGAGGACAAGCGACGATAGAAACCGGCCAACCCAAGAAAACTTCGGAGTTCACTCACATTTGTTGGGATGGGCCTATCTCGTATGTCCTTTACCTTGGAAACATCAACTTCAATTCCCTTCGTAGAAATGACAAATCCAAGAAAAATCAACTTGTCTTTAGCAAAGGTGCACTTGGGAAGATTAGCATAAAGCTTTTCCTGTCGAAGGATTTGCAAAACTTCCTTGACATGTGTTATATGGTCCTCAAGTGATTTGCTATAAACAAGGATATCATCGAAATAGACAACAACACTTTTTCCAATGAGAGAACGCAAGATATGATTCATGAGACTAATGAAGGTGGATGGGACATTAGATAAACCAAAGGGCATAACCAACCATTCATAGAGACGAAGCTTGGCCTTGAAGGCGGTTTTACACTCATGACCTTCAGCCATGCGTATTTGATGGTAACCACTATAAAGATCAATTTTCGAAAAAATAGTGGCTCCACACAACTCATTAAGCATGTCATCGAGACGTGGTATGGGATGTCGATAACACACGGTGATATCATTGATTGGACGACAGTCCATGCATAACCGTAACATATCATCCGTCTTTGCAACAAGAATCACGGGTATGGCACTTGGACTAGTGCTAACCTGGATCAAACCTTTGGAGACGAGTTGGTTGATTTGACGTTCAATATCCTTTGTCTCCTCCGGGTTCATGCGGTAAGCGGCACGGTTGGGAAGTGGTGCACCGGGGATGAGGTCAATGCGATGTTCGATGCTTTGAAGAGGAGGTAGTCCATGTGGAAGCTCTTCGGGGAACACATCCTTGAATTCCTGCAAAAAACATTCATCAAAGATGGAGGAACATTGGTTAATTCATTAGTCCCTTGTGCTTGTCCCTTGCAAAGGAGGACATAGTGCAAGATGGATGGGTTGTTCCGAACATCACTCATCTCACTTTTGATGGCAAGGAGAACACTCTTAGTTTTTCCACTCAAGTTTGGCTTGTGGATCTCACTAACTATGAGGTGGTTCTCTCTCTCACCGCTCTTCTCACAAGTAGGTGTTGTGCTTTGCGCCCTCGCTAAAGCCTTTGCATTGTCCGCTATTATTTGGCTAGGAGTCATCGGTTGCAAAACACATGTTTTGCTGAGCCATTTGAAGGTGTATACATTGGTGCGACCATCATGTTGAGAAGCCTTGTCAAATTGCCATGGTCGACCAAGAAGCATGTGGTAAAATGTCATAGGAACCACATCACACTCCACTGTATCTTTGTAAGGACCAATGGCAAAGGAGACCGATACGGTATGCTTGATCTTCACGGACCCTTGGTCACTTAGCCATTGCACGTGGTAGGGGTGCTTGTGTAGATGGAGGGCGAGGTTGAGCTTCTCACAGAACTTGGTGCTAGCAAGGTTGTGGCAACTCCCTCTGTCAATGATCACCTTGATAGATTTTCCATTGATGTCGGCTCGTGTTTAGAAGATATTGGAGCATTGGTCTTCATGCTCTTGTGCTTGAGTGGTCAAGATCCTTGTGACGACAAGCGATGGACTTGCGTCATGTTCACACATGAGAAGTTCTTGGTCATCTTGCACTCGTTGCCTTGCCATTGCTTCCTTGACTCGGGCATCAAATTCATCTTCACTCAAGTACTCTTCATCACCATTGTCATGGATGAACAAGACTTTCTTGTTTCCACATTCGGCCGACTTGTGTCCTTTACCTCCACACTTGTAGCATTCACCATTGAAAGGTGTATCACTCTTTGCTGGTTTGCCACTTGGGGGCAGTTTTCCTTGAGGAAGTGTGGGCTTGAAGAAAAGCTTGGGGGTACTTGAGGAGCTTCCATTGAAAGTTGTTGGTGTAGCGGTTGAAGCTTGCTTGTGGGTGAAGTACGTCTTGGGCTTGTTGTACTTGATATCCTCTTGCACTTGACGTTCGGCCTTTGTTGCGATGTGCACAAGCTGAACCATGGTGTTGTATGTTTGGAACTCGACGATGCGCTTGATTGGGTGATTCAAGCCAATAAGGAAGCGTGCCATTGTTTGCTCCATGCGTTCATAAATGTTGGCGCGAATCAAGTTGAGTTCCATTTCCTTGAAGTACACTTCCACAGACTTTGTCCCTTGATGAAGCGCTTGAAGGTTGTTGAAGAGGTCACGCGTGTAATGCGCGGGGACAAAGCGGGATCTCATATGAGCCTTCATGTCATGCCAATTTTTGATTGGAGGCTCTTGTCTTGCATCACGAGCAAGTTGAACTTGTTCCCACCAAAGTTTGACGTAATCATCAAACTCAAGTGAAGCCATGGCGACCATCTTCTCATTGCTATAGTTGTGCATGCGGAAGATCTTGTCGACCTTGAGTGCCCACGAGAGGTATTCTTCGGGGTCATTGGATCTGGTGAACTTGGGCATTGTGAACTTGAGCTTGCCAAATGTTTCTTCCTCATTGAGGTCACAGTAGCGATTGTTGCCATGTTGATGATGGTCTTCATCTTCCATGCGATCGTTATGACGACCTTGTTGACGATCTTGTGGTTGAGGAGGTGGAACTTGGTTCTCGTGACCTTGTTGCGGAGATTGCTCTTGATATTGTTGTGGAGGAGCTTGCTCTTGCTCTTGGCGTGGTTGTTGACGGTGTTGAGGCGCTTGGGCCCCATGAGGTTGTTGAGGATGTGGAGCCTCATGACGCGGTTGATGACGAAGAGGAGGTTTGTTCCTCGGTTGGTGATGTTGATTAGGCACATGGGCCTCATGGCGAAGATCATGGTCGTGAGCCTATTGACATGGTGGGCGTCGCTCAACTTGTATCACGTGACGCTCCAAGTTTTGTTGTGGCTGAGGAGGCGCCTCATGATGACCATGGTGTCGGTGTGGACGTTCATGACGTTGATGATGATGAGGAGGATCTTGGAGAGCTTCATGCCGATGACGAGCTTGATTCTCCAAAATGGAGTCATCACTTGTTTTGTCAAGTATGTGTCACGGTCGATGGTGGTAGACTTGCGGTTGCACTTGTGGTTGCACTTGTGGTTGCTCTTGTTGGAGCACTAATGCCCTTGTGTGATGACGGTGTGCTTCTTGCCTTGCTCTTGGCCTTGAAGAGAAATCACCATCATAGCTTGACGTTGCGGTGTGTCGTGGGGAAGGTACATAGTTCGAAGAACTTCCATCTTCAACCACGGGGGCATCATTCCGTCTTGGAGCACTTGGGTGAAGATCTTGTTAAGGAGGAGCATGACGACGCGATGAGCTTGAAGAGCTTGATGCGCGTGAACGTGGCCTTGCCATACCGTCAATGAGGCGTTGAAGATTGTTATTTGTTTCGGCAACGGAGCGTTGGAGCGCTTCATTTTGGTGGCCGAAGTTGTGATGCATTGCGTGCATTTCTTGTTCGAGGACATCGAAGTGGTTGTCGATGTTCTTGAACTCGGCTTGAGTCTCGCCAAATTGTTCATCTTGTCGTGTCTCAAGGGCTTGCCAATGTTCATATAACTCTTTTCGAACGATGAAGTGACTTGCGCGCGTCATGTACGGTCCTTGATCATCTTCTTGGGGAGGTGGTTGGCTTGACTCACCGTGCCTATCCATCATGCAACACACACAAGTATTGTATATGGAAGTGGAATATGGTGGTGTTAGCCTTGTACCTCACCTTGGGGATTGCGCCAAACTAGAAACCACAAGTGAGAGCTATAAGTGTGCAAAGTGGAATTGCAAAGAAAACTCACACTAAAGAAAGAAATAACTCTCAAAAGCTTGTTGGTGGTAGGTTAGGATTGTGGAATGCCAAAGAACCAACCAAAAGAAAAGGGATAGTCAAAAGTGGGTAAAATCCAACCAAACTCAAGTTAAAGGCGAAGGTCAACAACTCTAAAGGGGTGACGGGAACCTACGACTATATACACACACGTGGAGATAGTTGGGATTGACACGACTATGAAAATGAGCAAACAAAATTTCCTAACGAAGACTACGCTCGTTGTCGTGCCAATGCAAGGAGAGACCGTGGCTCGTTTGCACAGAAGAAAAGTGAGCAACGGATTTTTGCACTTGCCTTGGGCGCTCCTCTTTCTCTCTTGCTTACAAGCTTTGAGACTCTCTTTGGCAATGGGAGACTATTTTTCTTTTGCATTTTCTTTGTATTTTTTTTGCTCTCCCTTGATGCTACCTAGTCACACTTGATATTTCTCTTGCACTCTCACTATCCAAGGACAAATGCACAATGCTCAAGCAAACACAAAATGAGCCACTCTCATGGGATAGGTACACACAAAGGAAGATAGGGGTTAACAAGGTGATGCAAGTTATACCTTCGTTGGTGATGATGAACTTGGCATCGGTGGTGCAGGATGATGTTCGTGGACCGCGGTGTCGATGAGCATGGAGGTTGTTGATGCGTAAGCTTGCTGTTAGTTGCTGACACGCACACGGGACACGAGCAAACAAAGGAAATTAGCCAATGTGAAAAATGAGGCAAAACTGTCAAAACTGGCGTTGCAGCCAGACACTCCGGTCTGTCTGGGCCGGACACTCCGGTTAGGCCGAACACTCCGGTCGAGTTCGGTCGGACACTCTGGTCGGGCCGGACACTCTGGTAGAATCGGTCCGGACACTCCGGCGCGGGTCTCCTGCTGGTGTTCTTGAGCGGAAATCCTCGCCTTAAGTCCTCAAATCCGCGAAAAACTGGCCAAATCAGGCTGGGAAAACGCAGGATCAAGCTGGACCAACTCCTAAGAGAAGGTATGGTCGGATCAAAACCACAAATAACACTCCAAATCAAGAGATCGATCCAAAGGCAAATATGGGGCTCTTTTTTGGGGATTTTCGAATTTTTTGGTGGATAGAAGAAAAATTTGTGGGGGAATCCGTGAGCAATGAAGCTCTTGATACCAATATGTTGAGGGCAAACCTCTAGGGTGGCCAGATATTTCACGAATCCAACTCAAATCGAGGATGGAGTGCGGGGTAAGGAGGGAAGGATGAACACAAAGAACGTAATGAACACACACATGTAAAACCATGATAAACACCAATAGCTCACGCCAGCAGTGACCGGTCCGGCGCAATCCCTAGGATCAGCGTCGGGCGGAGGTCTCTCTATCGAACCGGCAGGACGAGATGGGAGACTCGGTGAGATCTTGACGTCTTGGCAAAGGGACACCGATGCCAAGGCCTTGTACAACGCGGAGGCACAATGCAAACTCCAACGAGGTTTGGTGATATTGGTGCTCCTTCATCAAGGAGCATGATGCAAGAACTAGATAGATCCACAAAGGGGTTTCCACTAATTCCAATATCATGCCTGGGGTTTACAATGGAGGTGGGGGACTATATATATAGGCCAACCACAAGTTCAGGGGTAATTCAGGCATTAAAGTAGAGTTTTGGGCAAAGTGGAGGGGTACATGGGCCACAGGTCCCAGCTAGGCTCGCAGGCCCATCTTCAGGCCGGACACTCCGGTCGAGTTCGGCCGGACACTCCGGGGTGGCCGGACACTCCGGGTCGTGTCCAGGTAGTGTCCGAACTGGCTTTCTAAATGTCCACACCAGGTTGGGGCTGGGGCAGGCCGGACACTCCGACCGAGTCGCGTCGGACACTCCGGCTGGTTCCTGGCGGACACTCCGGTTCAGTCATCTTCAGCTCAGGTGCAGCTTCCGGGCTCGTGGGTCGATGCGGCGGGGGTTCGTACCTGATGATGCACAGAGTAGTGGTATGAAGTAGCAAGCCATCCAGGTGTATGTCAAAGTCACATGATGAGAGGAGCGAATTCACCTTATCTTGGAGGAGCTTGGCTCGGGCACGGGTCATCGGTCCACTTGGGGGACTCGGTGGTGTAGATGTAGGAGCGTCCGTAGGACGGGCCGCATCAGGATGCTTCATAGAATGCTGACTATAGTTATGTTGCAAGTTTCCACCATGATTAGTCATGGATTAGGCTAGGGGCCCAGACGTTTCTCTAACACACATATAAGCTCCATGATCTTCAAGTTCCCCTTTTATTTCACACTGCTGGGATCCATAGGAAAAAGAATCATGATATCAACTAGGTACAAAGTACCATGGCAGTGTTGAAAGCGTTCCCCATGATACATAGTTCTGCTAACTTCAACTCATAAAGCAGAAGCATATACGCAACAAAGAAGGACCCAATGGTTCAAGTTTATTAAGTGCAAGAAAATAAAATGTGCCATCAAGTTCGTGAGAGCTTTAATCACTAATTTTCACATAACAAGTTTAATTTGGAAGGTAGATAAAAACAAGAATTTACTTGGAAAAGCAATAATGCTAATAGGTAGGTATGGTGGACACAAATGGCAGAGGTTTTTGTTTAAGGATTGGATGCACGAGAAGAATTCCCTCTCAATACAGGTTTTTGGCTAGCAAGGCTGTGTAGCAAGTATAAGAGTTGAAGGAAACAAACAAACATACAAGTGAAAAGACAAACATGCAATCTTCCTTGGAAGCGCAAAAGATCTTAACTAGAGAATACTAGACTTATGAGCAATTCAAGAAAGAAAGATGATGAAATTATTTTTCTTTAGAGCACTTTTACCTTTCTAATTCAACTCTCAAAAATAGTGTTGCTACTGACCGAGCCAGGTTTGCCAAAACCAACTAAATTAACTCAATGATCCCAAAGTGATACCAATACTAACAATAAGATCAATCATATAACCATGAATTGAAAACTAATATAAGCTATGCAAAAGAGTAAATGATAGAACTTCTCATTAATACTCCATAACGGCAACTCACACCAAGGGATACATATCTAACGAGAGAGGGGACACTTCCATAATGTAAACCATCCTACATGATAACTTCTCTATTCATGATACGGCTCTACTAAAAAGGTAAAAAGATAGAAGATAGTGATGTGATACCGCGACACTCCCCCAAGCTTGTAACAAACCAAGGGGATGCTAAACCTGATGACGAATTACTCCTTTGGTGGTGGTGGTATTCTCTTGATGAGCTCTTTGATCAGTTTCCCCAAGTCCTCAATCTCGAAGGTGAGATTACGAATAAGCTGTAAGTTTTGCTCAACGCGGCTCATGATCATGTCGGGTTGGGAATCCCAGGTCCTGCGATTCTTTCCCCACTTTACCTCCTTGAAGTCTACTTTTCCTGCATGGCTAGAACGAGGCAAATCCCAATTGGAGGGTAATTTCCCCTTAGGCATATTCCGGTATTGATGCTCATGGATAAGAGTATGGAAAGGATTCTTGGTGCGTGGAGGAAGTGACCAGGGATCTGAACGGTGATGAGGAGGCTTCCCTCCAATTGACATAGTCCTGGTAGGGTTTTCCACCACTCCAATGCTCGCAATGGTAGTGCTGGTGTGCTTTGCCTCCTCTTCATCTTCACTCTTGATCTCCTTCTCCTGCCCGGGGTCTTGGAGATCTTCCTCCATAGGCTCCTTTCCTTTATCCTTGGCAGACACCATTGTGCTTCAAAGCTTTCAAAGATAGTTCCTGGGAGAAACAGATCGAAATGAAAACACGACGAAAACACGATATACGAACCTCGGGAGATCCAGGGGATTATATATTACGAAGTTTCACAAAAAAGGAAGGTACTGGGAGAAAACGGGTCGGAGACGGAGTCCGGAGTGGCCACACCACCTGGTGGCGCGGCCAGGGGTGGGCCCAATCCTTTATGCAGCAAATGGCCCAATCCTTTATGCAGCAAAGGACAAGCCGGTTGTATTACTTAAGATGACCAAATGTTCTCGAGGACACATGGGAATTCTGTCAAGTGCTTTCGCTTCATATAGTTGATTAATCTTCTTTAGCTTGCTCAGTGTTGTGTGGGTGAACCTGTGCTAATGTACCGACCTTCCTAGGACTAATACATACTTGTGATTATACTGTTGGGGATATACTTTCCGGGTATCCTCACAGTTCCTCACTAACCAGGGTGGCCCACTTCGGGTTAGAGCATTGCTTCACGGGCGGCCCAGTCAAGGAGAGAAGACGGAGTCCAATCCGGCTACGGGAAGGCCCAGAAGACTCACCGACTTAGGCCCATAATGTTACTTGTATTTCAAGATGTACTATATAACAGACTCTTAGTCGTAGCCAGATTGATCTCTCCTGTAAACCCTAGGCCGGATATCTATATAAGCCGTCCCAGGGAGAGACTTTAGGGCACCAGATAACACCCAATACCTTTAGACCCTCAACTCGCACAGGCGAAACCCTTGTAACCCATATTCCGGCTCTGTCGTATTACTGGATTGCTAGCAAGAGTAGGATCCGTCCAAAGCCGGCGGAGTCGAACCTGGGTAAACTTGTGTGCTCACCGTCCCGGAATACCGTACGTCTCACCCCCTCTCTTCCGCACGCCTCGAGGACCCCCTCATGGCGTACTTGTCATCAATCCGGCGACAGTTGGCGCCCACCATGGGGCAAGTGAGCTTCGGATCTGCGTTCCGAGCGGAATCTGCAAGAATCAGAATTGGCGAGACCATCGCCGTCGGTCGCATCCTCTACGCCAGCGACATCCCTCTCATCGTTCTCGACGAGACTTGGATTCCGGCAAAGGAGGTCGTGACTGCCTACACAATCATGTCTTTTGGCTGAACCTGCCCAACCCACCCCAGCGGTGATGATAGAGGCAGAAGAATTTTTTGGGTCCCCTTTGTCCGCGAAGGCGGCAGAATTCCGGATCTCAGAAAACCCCAATCCCACCCAGCCCGCACCAGCTGCGGAGATAGTGGAGAAACCCGAACCTGAAGAAGACCTAGCGGTCAACATCGAATCTAGAGTGGATCTCCCCGGAGGAGCCAAATCCCAGATCGACCCACCCGTGGAAGTCGAAATCCAGGAGGAGCATATCAATGACACTGATTCCGGCTGTGATGATGTCGGAACAGACAGGCCTTTCCTAAGGTACACACTACGAAGTATGAGACTGCAAGGCGAAAGCGCAGATGCAATCCTCGAGACCATCAAAAGTTTCGATATGGCTGATCGCGAAAGCCGCAGGTAGCTCAGGAAAGCACGCATCGCACTTCGTTGGATACGTGGGATCCGGATCCGGCTCTGCTGATGCTGGAGAAAACACTGACTCGGTGCTAGAGGCAATTGGAACAAACGCCGACGTACCCGCATCCTTGGATGAGTCGATGACGTCAGCAGATTTCTGAAAGTTCTCCGCGGAATTTGAAGAGGAGTACAACTCCAAAGCTGCAGAAGAAGGAGAAGCATGGATGAAGGATCCGGGGAACACTCTCCCAAAGCGCAGGATGACATGGACGTCGGAGATAATCCCGAAGTCCAGATGTCCGAAAGTACCGATCAGAGCTTGACTCCGGGAAACGGACCCAAAGCCGTCTTTGCTACCGGAGTTGCCAAGAGGCAAAGAAGAAGAACAAGAAAAACAAGACCCCGACAAAAGACCCTCTGACAGAGGAGGTGATTGCTGAGGAATACGAAGAAGACTCGGACGGAGCACTCGGATGGACACGTGATCACTGAAGGTGTGCGTAAACTCATTGATGCCGCATTAACCACACCTATCCCTACAGCTGCAGAACTTACTACAGATGAGCTGGATGAAAGGGCGCAAGCCCTAGAAGCGTGTCGTCAATAACTCCTCGATGAAGCCAAAAACATCGACGTGGAGAAGAAACGCATGTTGAACAAGGAGTACATGTCTAAATGCGCATCGAGAAGACAGGCGTCACATAGATGACAACCAATTCCCATGTGTCCATGCCGTCCTTTTTGGAGATGAGATGGGGAAGCCATGGAAAGATAGCAACGGAGATTGGGTATACCCAACACCAGTACAAAATACCGTGGCAGCCCGAGAAATTCTATCGGCTAATCCAGGACCAGAGGAGATCCGTTTGGGTATCAAGCTACTCAACAAGGGACTGGATCAGCAAAAGGTGGCCCTATCCAGAAGTCAAAAACTGGTCTCAGATGCTGACCAATGTCGCACGGATCCGGCATGGGCTGGCGTAAGACCCCATTATGTTCCGGAGCAGTATTATCGCCCCAAACGACGGGAAGACAATTATTCGAGAACCGGATCTTCAGGACAGCATCACAAAACCACACGCGGTTGGGGCAATGTCGCACCAGCGGCCGAGAAAGACGCCATCGCTGCCCTGAATCCGACGAGTCCTCCCCGACGAGAATCTAAGGATCGAAGGGGAGAAGATAAAGAGAAACATCGACAGGAGGATCGTCAGAGAATGTCGCCTCCTAGACATGAGAACCGTCCGGCTGAGCCTCACTATGGTGGGAACAACGGGCGAAGGAACGACGGAAACCATGCAGGTACAAGCCTGCAGGGGGCTCGTCATAGTCAAGACCCTCCCCGGAATCGGAATAATGATGTTCCGGACGGAGGCTGGTGATCAGCCGGAAACTACCCTGCTGCACCACCCTTTCCACCACACAGTTATCACAACGTCCCCCACGGAGGTCAAGGAGGACATGGCGGAGGAGGTGGTGGCAGAAGCCGAAGTCCGGCTCCAAGGCACCGCAGCCATAGCCGGCATTCGGGACGATCCCTATCCCCGAACAACGCAAGGCATAGGATCAACTCCAACATAGAGGCTTGGCGCTACGAAAACGATGACGTGTACATGGGCCCAAAGTGCTTCGGACCATGCATTAGAGCTACAAAGTTCCCGGAAGGATTTGCTATCTCAAGACATATTCAAGCCTACGATGGCATTGCTCGGCCAGACACCTGGTTACAGGATTTCTTCCAAGCTTGCTGCATCGCCAAAGCCGGAAACAACCTGGTCGCAACTCGATATCTCCCACTCATGATGAGGAAGACGGCACGATCATGGCTCAATGAGCTTCCGGCGAACACCATCCACAACTGGTATGATTTACAAAGTGCATTCTTTCGGAATTTCGAAGGCACATATCGGAGGCCCTGTACGGTTGGAGACCTACAGCGTTGCACCCAGAAAGCCGGAGAAACTTGCCGGGATTACCTCGGACGATGGATTGACACCAAGAACTCCTGCAAAGGAGTAAACGATCAAACTACGATTGAAGCTTTCATCGCAGGTCTCCCAATTGGCTTACTGCGCCATCGGTTGAGGTGTGACAAGGTTACTGATCTGGGAGAAATGATAGAAACAGCGAGCAAGTATGCAGATGCTGACAACGATGCAGAGGGATTACTCAATGCCCTGGCTGTGCCTCAGTCGGCAAAACAACCAAAGCAACAAGCTCAAAAGCGCAAAAATACCTTGGAAGAAAAACCCGATGCGGAGACAGCGGTAGTCACTACTGTTTCCGGGTCTGGAGGACGAGGAGGACGTGGCAGAGGCCGCGGGCGTGGCCGTGGGACATCAAGGGTCCAAGGTAGAGGAGAGCAACAACTAGGCAAAACCTACACTTGGGCCGACATCGCCAATAACCCATGTGTGCATCATTTGGACGCCAATGGGGGCTCATCCCACACCAACGCTGAATGTCGTTTTAATGACGACATCAAGAGAGATGATACCGCGGGCTACAAAGATAAGCAGAAGAAGGGAAAGAAAAATCCTGAAAAAGACAAAGAGACCAAGGAAGATTCCGACATGGAGGAAGCCGACGCTTCAAATCCCAAGTCGGAAGGGAAGAAAACTTTTCCCACCAAGAAGGACACTTATGTCACCTTCCTCGGATCTCAACCAGCAAAGGTCAAGAAAGCAGTTCTCCACGAGCTCAACGCAACAGTTCCGGCTGTCCCTTAGTATCTGGACTGGTCAGAAGTAGCAATAACGTTTTACCGCGCTGATCATCCGCCTAAGCTACATAGGCGAGGAAAATACGCCTTAATCGTCAATCCACGTATTGATGGTTATGGTTTATCCAAGACCCTCATGGACGGTGGTAGCAGCATCAATATTCTCTATGTCGAAACGCTACGCTGGATGAAGATCTCGGAAACACAGCTGAACCACAACTCTGTGATCTTTCACGGAGTTGTCCTAGGAAGACAGGCTAATTCCCTAGGAGAGATCACTTTGGATGTTACTTCTGGAACACCAAAGAATTATCGGACGGAGGCACTTTCCTTCGAAGTGGTCCCGTTCAAGAGCGCATACCATGCTATATTCGGACGTCCGGCTTACTGGGATTTTATGGCTCGTCCGTCTTACATTTACAATATGATGAAAATTCCAGGTCCCAACGGCGTAATCACCATCAGGGGAGACCCGAAGAAGGCACGAGAATGCGAGGATGGAAATGCCGCCTTTGTCGAAGCCGTGCTGCACGCCTAGGAGTACCAGGAGATCAAGAAGAGCATAGATCCGTCCGAGATGCCTGCGACGAAGAAGGAGGTGAAAAAGCCAAATCCGGAGTTCAAGGCATCAGAAGAGACGAAGATGACACCGTTGAAGGATGATGACCCCTCCAAGGTGACCCAGATAGGCGTAGGCCTAAGTAGCTCATAGGAAAGCGCGCTCGTCAAGTTCCTCCAAGCAAATCAAGATATCTTCGCATGGCAGCCATCTGACATGACCGGAGTACCTAGGGAACTTGCCGAGCACTCTCTAAATGTAAACCCGAATGCTAAACCCGTCAAACAGTCCTTACGATGGTTTGGTGATGAAAAGTGTAAGGTAATAGCTAGGAACTAGCGCAGCTCGAGTTAGCCGGATTCATAGAAGAGGTCATCCATACTGATTGGTCGGCTAACCCTGTAATGATCCCTAAAAAGGACACCACTGATTTAAGGATGTGTGTTGATTATACTGCCTTGAACAAGGCTTGTCCAAAAGATCCATTCGCTCTGCCTAGAATTGATCAAGTTATCGATTCTACGGCAGGCTCGGAACTCCTGTGTTTTCTCGACGCATATTCCGGTTATCACCAAATATGGATGAAGCAATCTGACAAAGTCAAGACTTCATTCATAACCCCCTTCGGAACCTTCTGTTTTGTTACAATGCCCTTTGGGCTGAAGAACACAGGAGCTACGTACTAGCGCACGATGCAGCGTTGCCTCCACGACCAACTCGGATGCAATGTACATGCATACGTGGATGATATCGCGGTCATGTCCAAAAAGAAGGAAACATTAATTTCCGACTTGGAGGAGACGTTCGCCAATCTACGAAAATACAACATCATGCTTAACCCGAAGAAATGCTTCTTTGGAATACCAGCCGGAAAATTGTTAGGTTTCATCGTGTCTCAAAGAGGCATAGAGGTAAACCGCGACAAGATCAAGGCTATTCTCAATATTTCTAGGCCAACTCGCCTGAAGGACGTACAAAGATTAACTGGTTGCATTGCTGCGGTCAGTAGATTTGTAAGCCGGCTTGGTGAAAGAGCTGCACCATTATACAAACTCCTGAAGAAGACCAAAGATTTTGTCTGGACTGATGAAGTTGCACTACAAGACCTAAAGAAAGTACTCTCATCTGCTCCTATCCTTGCAGCGCCGGAACCTTAGGAACCGATGTTGCTTTATATTGCTGCGACAAATAAGGTCATTAGTATCGTCATGGTGGTGGAGAGACCAGAGGAAAATCAGGAACACCTGGTGCAGCACCCGACTTATTTTGTCAGCGAGGTCTTGACAGAATCAAAACAGCGATATCCGCACTATCAAAAGTTGGCTTACGGTGTTTTCCTAGCATCTCGTAAGTTACGACACTATTTTCAGGAGCATCCAATTACCGTGGTGAGCAAAGCTCCCATGAGAGACATAATCAACAACAGCGACGCCACAGGACCTGTCGCCAAATGGGGCATAGAGCTCTCAACTTTCGATATTGAGTATAATCCTCGGACAGCAATCAAATCCCAGATCCTTGCTGACTTTGTCGCTGATTGACGAGAGCGAAGAGAACATGGTCCTCCCTGAGTCGGAATACTGGACCCTCTTTTTTGATTGGTCTAAGGCTCGAGGGGGCTCGAGGGCTGGCGTGGTGCTCAAATCACCCCAAGGAGATAAACTATTATACGTGTTACAGATCCACTTTGTTGCTAATATTGCCGAGTATGAAGCATTGCTGCACGGAATCCGGATTGCCAAGGATATTGGCATCCGACGTTTGATGTGTTACGGAGATTCGGATCTTGTTGCTCAGCAAGTCTCGAATATTTGTAATGCAAATAAGCACATGGCAGCATATAAAGCTGTCGTGGATGATCTATCTAAATTGTTCGAAGGGTTTGAAGTTCAACACATCCCTCGAGCAGAAAATGAGGAAGCAGATGCACTATCTCGAATAGGCTCTGCGCGGAAACAGGTCCCGGATGGCGCATTTTTAGAGCACCTCAAAGTTCCCTCGATAAAGGGAGTAGATGAGGAATATCCGACCAAATCCGACTCGCCTTTAATAGCAGTTTTGGCTGTAATTCCCGGATGGACTCAACCCTACCTTGATTACTTGGTAGATGGCAAATTACCCGAAGACAAGGTGCTGAGCCGGCAGATTATCCGACGAGCAAAAGCCTATACTATTGTTAAAGGTGAGCTCCATAAACGGAGTGTTTCCGGGGTTTTTCAGCGTTGTGTATCTCCGGAAGAAGGAGTGGAGATCTTAAGAGAAATCCACGAAGGCGAGTGTGGTCACCACCCTGCAGCCAAATCTTTAGTGGCAAAAGCTTTTCGACATGGATTTTTCTGGCTTAAACACAGCGGATGCCGAACGATTAGTCAGGACATGCAAAGGCTGCCAAAAGTACGTCAAGCAAGCTCATGTTCCGGCTGATCAGCTACGAACAATACCTATAACATGGCCTTTTGCGGTCTGGGGGCTTGATATGGTAGGACCTTTTAAACGAGCACCAAGTGGATTCACGCACCTCTTAGTGATGGTGGACAAATTCACAAAGTGGATCGAGGCTAAACCTGTCACTAGTTGTGATGGAGCAACAGCCAAAAGATTTGTCGGGGATGTTATAATCCGGTATGGTTATCCGCATAAAATTATCACGGACAACGGGAGTAACTTTTCTATGGGAGAACTAGCTGAATTCTTCAAGAGCAAAATATCCGGCTTGACATTGCGTCAGTCGCACATCCACAGGCTAACGGACAAGTCGAAAGAGCAAATGGTTTAATTCTACAAGGCTTGAAACCAAGACTCGAAGCACCACTGAGACGTGCTGCGGGGGCTTGGGCAGAGGAACTACCCTCTGTAATTTGGAGTTTGCGAACAACTCCGAACAGGTCAACAGGATATACACCTTTCTTCTTGGTCTATGGCGCAGAAGCAGTTCTTCCTAGTGATTTAATTCATACTTCTCCTAGAGTGGCCGCGTATATCGAAGAGGATGCCGAGATTTCTCGACAAAATGATCTCGACTTAGTCGAAGAAGTTCGCGTCGTTGCTGAAATGAGATCTACAGCCTATCAGCAGAAGTTACGCAAGTATCATAGCCAGAGAGTCCGAACTAGATCTTTTAATAAAGGTGATTTGGTTCTCCGGCTTGTGCAACAAAGAAAGCACAAAATTTCCCCAGTATGGGAAGGGCCCTTTTTAGTTAGTCAAGTACTGCACAATGGATCGTACTACTTAACTGACATGAGGCCAGTCAAAGAAAGACCTGCTACTAAGAAGAGAAAGAGAGCTGGAGGCAGTACAAATCCGGAAGAGTTAGACAGACCATGGAATATTGCTCTGCTACGTCCCTTTTATTCTTAGTTTATCCTTCTTTGTAATCATACATATGTACATGTTTTGTGAGAAATAAAAGTTTTCGTTACCTCAAAGTTTTCCTGAGAAATTTTTACCATCTTATTTCCTAATGATCATGTCGTAGTCGAAAATCCCAGAATGCTTGAAAGTACTTTATGCTCATGTTCGTTCTGGTTATGCAAACATTTCAAGCACACAAAAAGTCTAAAAAAAAATTGCTGAATAAAAAAAAACTTAGCACTAACAAAAAGTCATAGTACTTCATATTGACAAAACGCATCATGTTCTTTCACAGAATAATACATAAGTTTGTGGTCTATGATGCAGGAGGAGATGAAGGATCTACTGGCTCGCTGGTTACTCCGCCTTGATATCGTTCCGAGATATCCGCATCCGAGTTGGTGCATTCATCGTCGGAAACTTCTTTGGTTTCTTCTGCAAGAGGAGGCGGAGTATCCACGCGGGTGAAGAAGGGGATCTCGTAGCTGGTTAGATCAGCTACATGACACCCATATCCGGCGCAGGAGTGCATGATCGCTTGAAGGTCCTGCTCCTGGCCGTCTTCGTCTACCTTGCAGTATCCTTTAGTCACTTGCCATATTTCCATGTTTCCATGGTGGATCATGACCATGGAGAGGGCATTATGCGCGGCAGTCCGTGCATAGGACATGTTCCAGTCCCTAACGAGCTACGGCATCTCCTTGGCCTTCTCCTGCACCTGAAAGTCCGACATGCTTGGCATGTCCGGAATCCTGAGAGACTCGCCAATATCCTCAAGGGATTGGCGGTAGTCATGAAGAAGATCACCGACTTGGGTAAGCCGGTGAGTGCGGGGCTCGGACGAGGAGGAGTCCGTCAAGTTCAGAGAACCTATACACAAAATGAAGATAAGGAAAAACTGACATTGATAAAAGTCGAGGAAATGATAAGTCAGATAGATGGAACTTACCAAGAATGACGTCGTCAATCTTGCCTTTCTCCTCCCGGAGACTCCGGAGTTCAGCCCGGAGTGCTTGGGAGATATCCTTCTCTCTGTCAACCTCATTCCTGAGGTCCGAGATAACTTTATCTTGAGTGGCAATCTTGCGATCGCGCTCTTCAGTGGCCATGGAGGAGGATTCCAGGACTTGAGCTATGCTCGTTTCATGATCCACCTTGAGCTTTTCCAGCTCTTGGCGAAGTACTTTGTTCTCCACCACCAAGGTCTTGAGGTTCTCGGCCTCTTTAATCATAGCGATGGATTGTTTCACCAACGCTGTAAGTCAAAAAAGAACACCAGTTCAGAAAAATTCGACATTAAAAATTAAAAGGCAAGGTTTGAATCTCGAAATGTTTACCTTCAGCTTCATCCTTGGCTACCTTGAGCTCAGCATTTTTAAGCCGAAGATCTTTGATCTCTCTCCGCTTATTACAGACATTGGACAATAATTCCTGGTTATAGGAACATACTTTCTGTAAGTCAGAATACCCAAAGTCAGAAAGCTACTTAAGACTCGGGCTAATATTTTTACTAAATATCAGCACGCGCCTTGGGGGCTACACAAGTTCGTTCTTTGGCATCCTAATGAAAGCATAAACTCGGATTATATATCCTACTTCATGCTTGGGGGCTAGAGGATATGATATAACGTAATGTAAAAACAAGAGTTGGAATTCCGACTTACATATTGCTCGCGGGTGAGTTTGTCTAAACCCGCGTTCACTTCAGCTGCCACCTTCTCGGCGAGAGTAAGAGGGATCACTGGAGCTGTTGGAAGCTCGCCAGTCCTGATCCTCTCGTCGTGAAGGCAGACTTGAGTAAGAAGGTCGGAGAACTTGACATCCTCTGCTTCTTGCGCCTCCTCTTCGGGGGATAGATGGCTTTTGTCCAGGACTTGCCTGGCCAGCCGCTGGATCTCCTCTGCAGACTTCCGGGTCAGGCCAAATTTGGCAAGACCCGGATTGTTGAGGAGGTTGTCAGCCAAGACTTCAGCCGAGGGATCATTACCCGAAGAGGGTTCACCCTTATCTTGGTGGCCTTGGTGGTGGCGTCGATTATCTAACCAAGGATCATCGGCTCCGCTTGAGGAGTCGGATCTTCTGCAATCACCAGAGAAGGGATGATCGCCGGAGTTGCAGAAGGTTGAGGGACCGGAGTCGGAGGAGCCACGGCAGGGGAACCTATTGTAAGCTTCGTATGGCACAAGGGCTTCGAAGAAGTCCCCTTCCCCTTGCCCTTGATGATTGATTTTTCTCTGAGAGAGTAGTAAAGTCGGAAACATTACATCTCGGAAAGAAACTTGAGTAAACAACAAAGGCGGAAAAGTTGTGACAGAAGGTTACCTCTTCACGACTGGCACCTCCTTTGTGCCAACTGCTACTGTCGGAGCTTTGCGCTTCTTGAGCGCAAGATCCGGCAGTGGAACCACTTCCACCTCCCGAGAAAACTCCGGAGGGTATCTTTCGAGCGGAGAAAGTTCTGACTCGGGGATGTCAGCAAGCTGAAAACAAGAAAACGTATCAGCATTGCAATGTAACTCGAAGATAGAAACACATAAAAGATGTGATGATAAAAGCTTACCGGAACCACGGGGTTTTCTGCCGTGTGCATATCCAGAGAAACCTCCGGAATCCTCCTCTCGATCCGCTCCTTGATCATCCACTTGATCTGGGTTATGTAGCCCTGAGTGGTGTAGGCTTTGGGGCTGATGCGGAGGGAATCAGTCAGGGAAGACATGACGGAATGCATCAGTCTATCCCCGTGGTACTAAAGTGGCTGGATCCAGCGTGAAATCCAGCACTAGACCAAGTCGGATCCCTTCAGACCATTATGCTTGATCAGATATTCGATCCTCCTCTTAGCGAGGATCAGATCATCTGTGAGAGCCAGAGCAGCCTCGTCCCAGGAAGGTTGGGTCGTGGCGGCTCCGTCGACAAAAGCCGGCAAAGTAGTAGCTTTGCCGGGAGCCGGAATATCCTGATGGTAGAAAAAAGTGGCTGGCCATTGCTTGACCGAGTCACTGGCAGAAATTTTGGGATATGCCCGGTCTCGTCTAAGAGAAAAACTAATGGTGCTAGTGATGTAAGGAACACCGGCAGTGATGGAATTCCTCCGGACATGAAAGTAAAACCGGAAGAGAAGCAAACTCGTCCTAATGCCGAGAAAGCCCTCGCAAAGCGCAGCATATGCGCTCATCTCTAGAATGGAGTTGGGAGGAAGATTGTGGAGTTGAACTCCATAGTGGTCAATCACCTCGGAGAAGAACTCTGAGGGAGGAAAGGACAAACCTCGGTCTAGATGGGTGTCGAGGTGGACGCGCTCGCCCTCGTGCGGATTGGGGACGGTCTCGCCGGAGCCGCTCCGCTAGTTGCCGGCGGCGAGGGCCCCTCCTTCTCCACGTTCTTAAGGCCTGCTTCGTTGAGAGCGCAGGGGATCCAGATTCCCCTATAGCTTTCTTTCTCTGCTGTTTCTTCCGCCTTCGCCGCCGCCGCTGCCGCCGCCAAACTGGAGGAAGAAGATGAAGCCATTTTCTCCGGTGGAAGGGTGACCTTACAGGGGCGGCGCTAGAAGCTTTGTGGAGGGAGCACGAGGAGGCTCTGTGCATGCAGGAGGATTGGGAGGAAAGGAACGGCAAGGGACTGGAGGCAAGGGACTGGAGGGAACGGCAAGATTCGTGCAAACGCTACAGTGTAACCGCCACACGTCGTGGAAAGAACTGGGAAGGGCCCGCACGATGATTGCGTTGCCTCGATCTCCACACACGCATTGGAATGGCGCCTCGGTTCCGCGGACCGTGGACCCACCAAACGGTCGTGCTGATGAAACGTCTGTCAGATGACGTGACTTGACCATGCTTGTGTCAGGTGGCGTTAGAGACCAAATTCCGTCTTAGTTTAAAAGCGAGCTAGAAAATCCGAGTAACCAATTGCAAGGTCCGACTTATTTTTAAGACCCGGATTGTATCCTTTTGTTGTGAAGTTTCAGGAACCCTTCAAGATTCTGCAAGCCGAAGATCAAGGTAGACGATGATAAAATCCGACTTTGGATCTTGGAGGCCTCCGGGGGCTGCTGTTGGGGATATACTTTCCGGGTATCCTCATAGTTCCTCACTGACCAGGGTGGCCCACTTCGGGTTAGAGCATTGCTTCACGGGCGGCCTAGCCAGGGAGAGAAGACGGAGTCCAATCCGGCTACGGGAAGGCCCAGAAGACTTACCGGGTTAGGCCCATAATGTTATTTGTAGTTCAAGATGTACTCTGTAACAGACTCTTAGTCTTAGCCGGATTGATCTCTCCTGTAAACTCTAGGCCGGATATCTATATAAGCTGTCCTAGGGAGAGCCTTTAGGGCACCAGATAACACCCAATACCTTTAGACCCTCAACTCGCACATGCGAAACCCTTGTAACCCATATTCCGGCTCTGCCGTATTACTGGATTGCTAGCAGGAGTAGGATCCGTCGAAAGCCGGCGGAGTCGAACCTGGGTAAACTTGTGTGCTCACCGTCACGAAATACCGTACGTCTCACCCCCCTCTCTTCCGCACGCCTCGAGGACCCCCTCATGGCGTACTTGTCATCAATCCGACGACATATACCCCTTGCAAACATCTGTAAGTACAAGAAAGTAATTAAGGTAGAAACCTAACCACAGCTTTAAACTCTAAGACCCTTACGTCCCTTGTGCAATGGTTTCCTAACGGGGGTTCAGGTTTCTGACACTCTGGCAACCCCTACGATTAGTAGCCAAATACACAATGGATTCCCCTAGGCCCATATAGGTGAAGTGTCATGTAGTCGACGTTCACATGACACCACTAGAAGAAGTACACCACAACTTAAATATCAAACTATTGAATCTTTCTCAACACAACTTCACTACTAACAACATGACTTCTCCCATGTCCTCAAGAACAAACGAACTACTCACAAGACATCATATGGATGATGGTCAAAGATGGAATAATGATGTATAACAATCTGAACATAAACAATAATTCAATGGTTCACTCAATAGCATCAACTACAAAGAGTAATCAACACCGGGAAAGTTTCCCCTAAGAACTATGCAAGATTCAGCCCAATTGTTACAGCAATATGGAGATGGTGATGATGGTGGTGATGATGATGATGATCCCGATGAAGTCCAGCTTGATGGTGGTGTTGATGGCGACGATCTCCCCTCTCTGGGAAGGAATTCCCCCGGTAGAAATCTGTCTGCCGGAGAGATCTTTATCTCTCGATGTTTTCTGCCCCGCAGAGGCAGCGGAATCTTTCTGAGGTCGCTCCTCGAGTCTTATGGTTTTGGGAGGAATATATACGCCAGAGGGGAGAGCCAGAGGTGGGCCAGGGCAGCCACACCACCTGGTGGCGCGGCCTAGGGTGGCCCGCGCCAGGGGGTGGTGTGGGCCCCCTGTGGCCCATCTCCACTCCTCCTTCTGGATTCCTTCATCTTCTAGAAAATAGGATTTTCCGTATATTTTCCCGGATTTTCTGATCTTCGCGAATTTTGCCTCCAAACAGCACCTTTTCCATCAGAATCCTGACTACAGCGGTCCATGCTCCAAAAGTCATCAACCATGCAAAAACAGATGAAATAACATAAGTATCAGTTCTTAATATGAAATATATCAATGAATAACAGTGAATTATGATAAAGAACAGTGATGCAAAATGGACGTATCAGTGATGGTGGCCCTTTATCTAGCTTCACTTCGGTGCTTGTTGTGGACAATAAATTGGCGCAACTCGGGAGCTCAATTGGGTGTGCGCTTGCTGTGGAGAATGCGGCCGGCGAGTCGTTCCGATGATTTAATTGGTTTTTCGAGTTAATGTCTCGGCTAAAATCAACTGAATCTATGAGGTGAAAGTCAAACTTTGAGATCTAGGGAGATGGATGTATAAGAAATAAGAAAATGACACAACTCTTGAACACTTTCAAATTAAAAAAATATACGACTCTTAATGTATAAGAGTGTTTATAATTGACATAACTCTTAAACACTTTCAAATTACAATTTGGACATGATAATATTGTCCTAGGAAAACCTTGAGAGTTTACCATTTTTAGAGCGTGAAAAGTGATCCATATACTAAAATATTTATGCCTTGTGCATATACGAAAATTATACACATTCGAACACTGTGAAATCACGCTTAGGACATGATAATGTCGTGCTAATAAAATCTTGCGAGTTTATCATTTTTATAGAGTGAAATATTATGCATAAACTTGGATATACGAAAATTATACACCTTTGAACACTGAAATCGCAATTAATACGTGATAATGATGTGCTAACTAAATCTTGAGAGATTATCATTTTCATATAGTGAAATGTAATGCATAAACTTGCATATACGAATATTATACATCTTTGAACTCTTTGAAATCGCACTTAGGACATGATAATGTTGTGCTAATAAAATCCTGATCATTTATCATTTTCATGGACTGATATATAATGCATAAACTTGCGTATACGAAAATTATAAACCTTTGAACACTTTGAAATCACAATTAATACGTGATAATGATGTGCTAACAAAATTTTGAGAGATTATCATTTTCTCCCCATTTTCATAGAGTGGAATGTAATGCATAAACTTGCATATACGAAAATTATACACCTTTGAACTCTTTGAAATCACACTTAATACGTGATAATTTTCTGCTAAGAAAATCTCGAGAGATTATCATTTTCATAGAGTGGAATGTAATGCATAAACTTGCATATACGAAAATTACACACCTTTGAACACTTTCCCTTCAAATTATATTCAAAATCATTTGTTTATGGAGTTAAAGTATTGGTGGCAAACTCATTATTTCATTGGATAGAGGGGTGACCTCCGACATATATAGGGGTTATTCTGTCCACTCGATCACAGAGGATCAACGGTTGGTGGGCATGATCTGCGTGACAACTGTCTCCGATCTTTCACGATTCCCTTTCAAATCGAGGATGGAGTGCACGGAGAGGAGGGGAGGATGAACACGACAAACACACGCACGAAGAACACGATGAACACACACACACAAAACCACAATACACACCAATAGCTCACGGCGCTGGTGACCGGTCCGGCGCAATCCTAGGATCGGCGTCGGGCGGAGGACTCTCTCTCGAATCGGCACGGCGAGATGGGAGACTCGGTGAGATCTTGACGTCTAGGCAAAGGGACACCGATGCCTAGGCCTTGTACAACGCGGAGGCACGATGAAAACTCCAACGAGGTTTGGGGATATTGGTGCTCCTTAGTAATGGAGCATGAGGGAAGAATTAGATAGATCCACAAAGGGGTTTCCACTAATTCCAATATCATGCCTAGGGTTTACAATGGAGGTGGGCACTATATATAGGCCAGCCACTTAAACAGGGGTACTTTAGGAATAAAAGACAAGGTCTGGACGGACTAGGGGTTACATGGGCCGCATTCCCAAAGGCCTTTTCATGCCTGGCGACGGTCGGACCGGAGACTCCTGTGTGTAGGCCGGAGACTTCGCTCTAGGTTGGAGATTCCGGTGTAGCCTCCGGACCAGCCTCCGGAGGGGCCTTCAGATTGTCCTGGAGCCGAGTGTAGGGGGTCGGACCGGAGGTAGGGCCAGAGTCTCCGGTGTCTTCAGGCCGGAGACTTTGGCAGGCCAGAGACTCCGGTGTGCGCAGACCAGAGACTCCGGTCTGAGCAGCCCCAGCGACTTCTGCTTCACGCTCTGCTCCTTGTTCTCCATCCTTGGGTGCTTGGTGATGCCGAAGCTTCGTACCTGATGATGCATAGGGTAGTTGCATGAAGTAGCATGCCATCCAAGGAGGTATCAAACTGGCATGAGGAAAGGAGCGAGTTCACCTTAGCTTGTAGGAGTTTGGCTCGTGCACGAATCATGGGTCCACTTGGGGGACTTGTTGGTGTAGATGAGGAGCGTCCATAGGACAGGCTGCATCAGCTCCCCCCATTGGAAAAGAGTCGTCCTCGACTCTTCATGGTTATGATCTTGAACATCTCCATGGTAGGGTGAGAGATCCTTGACATTGAATGTATTGCTTGCAAGGTACTTGGAGGTCGGTATGTCGATGATGTAGGCGTTGTTGTTGATTCTTTTGAGGACCTTGAAGGGACCATCTCCTCTTGGCTTGATCTTTGAGTCACGTTCCTTGGGGAAGCGGTCTTGCTTAGGTGTATCCACACAAGGTCACCTTCTTCAAAGATCATCTCCTTCTTGTCCTTGTTTAACCTTGAAGCTTGGCGAAGGACTTGTTGTTCGATAGTAGCTCTTGTTTCTTCATGAAGTTTCTTCATCGCTTTTGCGCGTTTCTCGACGTCCATGTTCGTGCGCTCATGGAGAGGTAGTGGTAGGATGCCGAGCGCGGTGAGGGGCTCGAAACCATAGACAATCATGAATGGACTCATCTTGGTTGTTGAGTGCTTGGCTCGATTGTAGGCGAACTCGGCATGTGGAATGCATTCCTCCGAATCCTTCAGGTTTTTCTTGATCAACACATGAAGAAGAGTTCCGAGGCTTCGGTTGACAACTTCAGTTTGGCCATCAGTTTGAGGGTGCGATGCGGATGAGAAGAGGAGCTTGACGCCGAGCTTGTCCATGAGGGTCTTCCATAAGTAGCTCATGAATTTGGCATCGCGGTCGGAGACGATTGTCCTTGGCACACCATCAAGACGGACGATTTCCCTAAAAACAAAGTTGCAACATCTGAAGCATCGTTAGTCTTATGGCATGGTATGAAGTGTGCCATTTTGGAAAAACGATCCACAACAATAAATATAGAATCATGACCATGCTTAGATCTAGGCAATCCTAACACGAAATCCATGCTAATGTCGGACCAAGGTGTATGAGGAATAGGCAATGGCATATAAAGACCATAGGGATTAGCTTGTGACTTAGCTTGAACACATGTCGTGCATCGTTGAATGTAGCGCTCCACGTCACGCTTCATCTTGGGCCAAAAGTAGTGATTGGAGAGCATGTCGAATGTCTTGTCGTGACCAAAGTGACCCATAAGGCCTCCACCATGAGATTCTTGGAGGAGCAAAAGTTGAAGCGACGACTTCGGAATGCATAGCTTGTTTTGTTTAAATAGAAAGCCCTTATGCAAATAGAAATCATCAACTCCTTTGTCATTGGAGCACTTTGCAAAAATTGGTTTGAAGAACGGGTCGGAAGCATACAAAGATTTTATCTCCTCAAGACCCAACACGTTGATTTCAAGTCTCGTAAGAAGGCTTGTGTGTTTGCGAGACAATGCGTCCGCAACTACATTATCTTTGCCCTTCTTATACTTGACAATGTACGGAAAAGACTCCATGAACTCAACCCACTTAGTGTGTCTCTTGCTCAAGTTAGCTTGGCCTTTGAGATATTTCAACGACTCGTGGTCGGAATGTATGATAAATTCCTTGGGCCAAAGGTAGTGTTGCCAAACTTGAAGGACACGAACTAAGGCAAAACGCTCTTTGTCATAAATCAGATAGTTGAGGCGAGCACCATCAAGTTTCTCGCTATGGTAGGCTATAGGACGTCCGTTTTGCATAAGGACTCCTCCAATGCCAATACCACTAGCATCACACTCTATCTCAAAAGTTTTTGTGAAATCCGGTAAAGCAAGGAGAGGTGCTTCGGTGAGCCTCTTTTTGAGTTCATCAAAAGATTTTTGTTGTGCTTTGCCCCACACGAAGGTGACATTCTTTTTCGTCAACTCGTTGAGAGGACAAGCAATAGTGGAAAAGTCTTTCACAAAGCAACGATAGAAACCAGCCAACCCATGAAAACTTCGGAGTTCACTCACATTTGTTGGGATGGGCCAATCTCTTATGTCTTTTACCTTGGAAACATCAACTTCAATTCCCTTCGAAGAAACAACAAATCCAAGAAAAATCAACTTGTCTTTAGCAAAAGTGCACTTGGGAAGATTAGCATAAAGCTTTTCATGTCGAAGGATTTGCAAAACTTCCTTGACATGTGTTATATGGTCCTCAAGTGATTTGCTATAAACAAGAATATCATCAAAATAGACAACAACACTTTTTCCAATGAGAGAACGCAAAATATGATTCATGAGGCGCATGAAGGTGGACGGGGCATTAGATAAACCAAAGGGCATAACCAACCATTCATAGAGACCAAGTTTGGTCTTGAAGGCGGTTTTCCACTCATCACCTTCAGCCATGCGTATTTGATGGTAACCACTACGAAGATCAATTTTCGAAAAAATAGTGGCTCCACACAACTCATCAAGCATGTCATCGAGGCGTGGTATGGGATGTCGCTAACGCATGGTGATAGCATTGATAGGACGGTAGTCCATGCATAAACGTAATGTATGATACATTGCAAATGTATCTATAATTTTTGATGTTCCATGCTTAGTTTTATCGACTTTCTTGTGTTTTGTTCCAACTTGGGAGTAGTTTTATTATGATTTCTTGGGCTAACCTATCAACAAGAGCCACAGTGCCAGCTGCCTGTTTTCTGTTGTTTTTGGTTCCAGAAAAGTCAGAAAATGAATATTCTCGGAATTGGACGGGACAAAAGCCAAAGTGCCTATTTTCCGGAAGGGATCAAGTGCCATAATACGAGATGGAGAGGGGCCAGGGGCTGGCCACACCACCTGGCCGCGCGGCCAGGCCTGGCCCGCGCCAGGGGGTGGTCTGGCCGACCCCAGCACCCCCTCGGTCTCTCCTTCCGCCTATAAATTACCCTCAGGACGAAAACCCTAAGTACCCGATCAAAAATCCACGAAAGAGTCTGTAGCCGCCATCATGTCCATCCCTAGATCGGGGGATCTGAAGCTCTTCCCGGCACCCTGCCGGAGAGGGGAATTCACCCTGGAGGCCTTCTTCATCACCATGCAAGCCTCCGGTGTGATGCGTAAGTAGTTCATCCTTGGACTACAGATCCATGTAGTAGCTAGATGGCTGGTTTCTCCTCCTTTTTGCTTTCATGTTTAGATCTTGTGAGCTCCGTTCATGATCAAGATCATCTATTTGTAATCCATACATGTTGTGTTTGCGGGGATCCGATGGATATTGAGATGTTATTTCAGATTGATTATTGATTCTATCATGTCTTTGTTATTTGAGATCTTGCATGCTTTCCGTTGTTAGTAGATATCTTGGCCAAGTAGATGCTAGAAACTCCAAGAGTTAGTATTTATGCTCGATAGTGGGTTCATGACTCTGGTAATCTGGGGAAGTGACAGAAATCTCTAAGGTACTAGATGTGCTGTTGCTACTAGGGAGAAAACAACGATCTTTTGTTCATAGAACAATTGTATTGTTTACTTTACACGCAGTTCGTAAAGCAATAATTTGTTGCTTGCAACTTAATACTAGAGGGGGTTCAGATGATAACCTGAAGGTGGATTATTAGTCATAGATGCAGTTGGATGGCGGTCTATGTATTATGTTGTAATGCCCAATCAAGTCTCAAAGGAGTCAAGATGATTAGTATATGCATGTATTGCTTTCTCGGTGTTTATCAATTGCCCTGCTGTAATTTGTTCACCCAGCATGTTATCTATCTAAGGAGAGCCACCTCTAGTGAACTATGGATCCCGGTCCTTTTCTTTACATACAATCTACAATCTTTTACTGCTTTGTGTTTACTTTCTGCAAACTTTTACTTCTTTCCATTTGACACGTTTAATCCTTTGTTTTCCGCAAAACACGGTGAGATTGACAACCTCATCGCAAGTTGGGGACAAAGTTTTGTGGTTGTGTTTTGCAGGTCTCCATGTTGCTACTAGCACCGGTGCTAGTGCCAAAGCTCAGCTAGTAACACCTTTGAGGTGTTTCCTTGCTCCTACTGGTTCGATTAAACCTTGGTTTCATAACTGAGGGAAACTTGCTGTTGTTGTCATCATACCTTCCTCTTGGGGTTCCCAACGAGCTCTACATCAACACCACGCACCAAGAACTTTTCTGGGCGCTGTGTATTGAGCCATCAAGCGATTTTCTGGCGCCGTTGCCGTGGAGTCAAGGACATCTTCACAAGGGGAGTCCCTCATAACCAATCTCTTTACTTTGTTGTTTTTGTTTTGCTTAGTTTCCTTTTTGCTTTGTTTGCTTGTTTTGTTCTTCAAAAATAAAAAATAAATTAGTTTTACTTGTTTGCTTTCTTATTTGAAAACACAAAAAAACTAAGTCTCCCTTAGTTGTCACCTCTCCCTTAGCTCACCATGTTGATCCCTACATTCACACTGAAAGACCTTCCAATTGGTAGTGGTTCTATAATTGGGAAAGACAATATTGAAGAATTCTTTAATCATGTTAGCAAACATGAAGATACTGAGGATAGATCCCTTGTAGAACTTGCTCCGAATTATGAGATTGCTGCAGCTTCTTTAATTCACATGTTAGAATCTAGGTTTGTTAACCTCAACCCCTTAATGCAAGTAATGTTTCTTAAGCTTAAAGAAATTGAGGATCCTGAAAAGAGGGATTTTATTCTAGAAACTTTGTTTAAGGAGTTCTATGATGTTGCCAAGGAAGCTAGGAAAGTCTTTGAACGTTTCAATATGCTAGGCTCATGTGTAGATGTTGTTGGTACGCGAGAAAAGATGAACAAAACCGAACCTAATGGGGAGGAACCTAAGATACCAATACCATTTAAACTAGTAGCAATACATGATGCCATAGAAAAGAATCTTGATTGGGTTGTTCCTACAAACCCTTTTGATGAGAATAGTCAACCCAAGAGCATTGAGAGAGGATCCTCTAGAACTTATTTGTATGATATACCATGCCTTGTTGAAAATATTTCTAGTATTGATCTTAATGCTTCTTCATTTGAGAACACTTGATTCTTTCTTTGGTTCTTATGCCTAACTTAAAGGCGTTAAAGAAAAGTACTTGTTGGGAGATAACCCAAGAGTTTTAGATGAGTCTTGGAAGTTATTACTTCTGTAATAACCTCTCCTTATCCTTTTTATTTGCTTTTTGTGCCAAGAGTAACCTCTAATGAGAGTGAAGTAACGATTGGGAAAGTTGCTGTCCCGAAACAGATTTCTGTGCTTTACCGTAAAACTTCCTAAGTGATCTCTGTACGTCAGATTGAGCTGTAATTATTTGTGCTTCTGCCCCAGGTTGTTATCTAACTTTCGTTAGGTCAACACGTTTTTATTTGAGCAACAGAAGGTCTTCGAAAAAATTCGTCTTTACCTGCTGGTCTGTTTTGACAGATTTCTGCCATTTTCTGCATTTGCTTCTTGTTAGTTCCTTCTTGAGTTCCTTTAGGGAATTGAGATTTTTGAGGGAAGTGCTACAGTATCTAGTGTTCTAATGGAAATTTATTTGGTGTTAGAACTGAACCTTAAAACTTATTTATCTTAAGTGCACTAATGTTGCTAATGAGATTGTGTGAAGTTTTATATGAAGGAAAGATTCCAGGTGTATGGAAGGAATGAGTAATGAGATGAAGGATGGACTAAAGCTCAAGCTTGGGGATTCCACGCGTGTCACCCCAAGAAATATCCAAGAAGTACAAGCGTCAAATCTTGGGGATGCCCAAGGCATCCCCTTCTTCATCAATAAAAATTCCAGGTTTCTTCCAAACCCTCCATTTTTATTATTTCGTCCACAGTTGTGTTTTTCTTGGAGCGTCTTATTTTTTTTTTTTTTGGTTTTTAGTTTGCTTGGTTTTCTTAGTTTTCTGAACAAGTTGGTTGGACACCCTCTTTCACACTTTGATTCGCAAATAGTTTGGTTTGGTTTGGAAAAGAGTAGGAAAGTTCATGCTTATGTGGTAAAAAGAGCTCGTTTTTGACTGTGGCTATGCTTTGTCATGCCATGCTTGATATTGTTTTGGCTTTATGCTTAGTATTCTTTGGTGTAGCATGACTTGTTATAAACAATTGAGATTGCTTAATGTGCCTTGGATGAATCATGCGTTGTTTTAGCATATTAAAGCATAGTATAGTGGTATTCTCCTTTGATGCTTTATTTGGGTTGACTTGGCGCATGCTCACACCATGTTATGACTATCTCAAGTCACCATAGCCTTTATGATCCTTTAGTTTTCAACTTGTAGTATCACTTTATGCTTTGATCAATGATGTTTTATCATTCTGCATGATTATGGCCATTATTGCTCTCTTAGTTTGTCGCTCCCAGTTTTTTTCTAGCCTCCACAACAAAGTATGAGTTCCACTCATGCATCCAACTCCCTAAACCAAGTTTTTCCAAAGAGTCCACCATACCTACCTACTAGCTGATGCTATTCCAAGTATATTCATGCTTTTGTTTACCTTCCACTTGTTATGAGAAAACTAGTGATTAAAGCTCTCACGAACTTGATGGCACACTTTACTTTATTGCCTCTAATAAGCCTGAACCATTGTGTCTTCTATGTTGTATATGCTTGCACTAATTTGTTGGGAATTAGCAGAACCATGCTTTCATGGGGAACGCTTTCAACATTGCACTTGGTACTTGTACCTAGTTGATATCATGCTCTTTTGTATATGGATGTCGTCGATGTGAAATGAAAGGGGAGCTTGTAAGTCCATGGAGTTATGTATATGTGTTAGAGAAACGCCTGGGTCGCTGGTCTAATCCATGCTGACATGGTGGAACCTGCAGCGTAACCATAATGAGCTATCTATGAAGCATTCTTCTTATAAAAAAAGAAGAGTCCTATATTGAGAAAAAAGAGAAAAAGAAAAAAAATAGATACTATGAAAAGAGGAAAGAGAGAAAAACGCACCATATTCCCATGGTAAATAAGAAGAATGCTGAGATGCTCGTTGTCTGCTTGCCTTGTCATTTTGATATGGGGATTCTTCCGTATCATCGGGCAAGGGGTACCCCGTTGGCGGTTCTCAATGATACACATGTACTTACGATGACAAGAACTTACCGGTGACTAAACTTGAGTAGCATGAGGAGCGGCGCTCGTATACAAGGGACATGAGATTTCTGACTTATACTTCGTCAATCATGTACACCATAGTTTGTTCACTTTAACCTTAATCACTTCAAGATTCTTATGATAGGGGCAATGAGAGCTGAAAGCTATAAGTATCATAATTTTTGGAAGCTCTTTATGAGACTTGAATCCCTACATCCTTTTACAAAAGGCCTTTCTTCCACCATTATATTGAGTCTCCACCTTCTATCTTTATGCACCTACTTTGAGAGCATAGTGGCCATTCTTAGTTCTATGTGCATTGTCCCAAGACTATTTGATTGATGCATAACTTGATATTGCTTGTTTTAAACTATTGTATCTAGTCACTCTTATGAACTTTGAAGGTGTTCTATGCATTTATATTTGCTACTCTATGAAGGACAAGCTGAATACTATTATGCTATGTTTTCTTTATGTGAAACAAACAAACGTCTTGCAAAGCATTGTTATTCAAGAATCTTTTGTTTATGCCTTTTCATGTTGCAACATAGTTTCTTTGTCTTATTGCTAGAACTTTGTCTTTCATGTTATGATTGAAGTACTATGATCCCAGCTTTGAATGTTTTCCAAATACTTTGATCAAGTCTTTGATGGTGCATGTCACCTCAAAAATTATTCTTTCTTTTTATCACTTACCTACTCGAGGACGAGCAGGAGTTAAGCTTGGGGATGTTGATACATTGCAAATGTATCTATAATTTTTGATGTTCCATGCTTAGTTTTATCCACTTTCTTGTGTTTTGTTCCAACTTGGGAGTACTTTTATTTTGATTTTTGGACTAACCTATTAACAAGAGCCACAGTGCCAGCTGCCTGTTTTCTGTTATTTTTGGTTCCAAAAAAGCCAGAAAATGAATATTCTCGGAATTGGATGGGACAAAAGCCAAAATGCCTATTTTTCCGGAAGGGATCAAGTGCCAGAATACGAGACGGAGAGGGGCCAGGGGCCGGCCACACCACCTGGTCACGCGGCCAGGCCTGGCCCGCGCCAGGGGGTGGTCTGGCCAACCCTAGCACCCCCTTGGCCTCTCCTTCCGCCTATATGTTACCCTCGGGACGAAAACCCTGGCACCGATCAAAATCCACGAAGAGTTCAGCCACCGTCATCTCCATCCCTAGATCGGGGATCTGAGCTCTTCGGCACCACCGGAGGGGAATTCACCCTGGAGGCCTTCTTCATCACCATGCAAGCCTCTGGTGTGATGCGTAAGTAGTTCATCCTTGGACTACGGATCCATGTAGTAGCTAGATGGCTGGTTTCTCCTCCTTTGTGCTTTCATGTTTAGATCTTGTGAGCTCCGTTCATGATCAAGATCATCTATTTGTAATCCATACATGTTGTGTTTGCGGGGATCCGATGGATATTGAGATGCTATTTCAGATTGATTATTGATTCTATCATGTCTTTGTTATTTGAGATCTTGCATGCTTTCCGTTGTTAGTAGCTATCTTGGCCAAGTAGATGCTAGCAACTCCAAGAGTTAGTATTTATGCACGATAGTGGGTTCATGCCTCTGGTAATCTGGGGAAGTGACAGAAATCTCTAAGGTACTAGATGTGCTGTTACTACTAGGGAGAAAACAACGATCTTTTGTTCATAGAACAATTGTATTGTTTACTTTACACGCAGTTCGTAAAGAAATAATCTGTTGCTTGCAATTTAATATTGGAGGGGGTTCAGATGATAACCTGAAGGTGGATTATTAGTCATAGATGCAGTTGGATGGCGGTCTATGTATTATGTTGTAATGCCCAATCAAGTCTCAAAGGAGTCAAGATGATTAGTATATGCATGTATTGCTTTCTCGGTGTTTGTCAATTGCCCCGCTGTAATTTGTTCACCCAACATGTTATCTATCTAAGGAGAGCCACCTCTAGTGAACTATGGATCCCGGTCCTTTTCCTTACATACAATCTACAATCTTTTACTGCTTTGTGTTTACTTTCTGCAAACTTTTACTTCTTTCCATTCGATACGTTTAATCCTTTGTTTTCCGCAAAACACGGTGAGATTGATAACCTCATCGCAAGTTGGGGACAAAGTTCTGTGGTTGTGTTTTGCAGATCTCCACGTTGCTACTAGCACCGGTAGTGCGCCCTGCCAAAGCTCAGCTAGTAACACCTTTTAGGTGTTTCCTTGCTCCTAGTAGTTCGATTAAACCTTGGTTTCATAACTGAGAGAAACTTGCTGTTGTGCTCATCATACCTTCCTCTTGGGGTTCCCAACGAGCTCTACATCAACACCACACACCAAGCACTTTTCTGGGCGTCGTGTATTGAGCCATCAACATATCATCCGTCTTTGGAACAAGAATCACGGGTACAGCACTTGGACTAGTGCTAACTTGGATCAAAGCTTTGGAGACGAGTTTGTTGATTTGACGTTCGATCTCCTTTGTCTCCTCCGGGTTCGTCCGGTATGCGGGGCGGTTTGGAAGAGGTGCGCCAGGGATGAGGTCAATGCGATGTTCGATGCCGCGAAGAGGAGGTAGTCCATGTGGGAGCTCGTCGGGGAACACATCCTCGAATTCCTACAAAACACTCATCAAAGATGGAGGAACATTGGTTAATTCATTAGTTCCTTGTGCTAGTCCATTGCAAAGGAGGACATAGTGTAAGATGGATTGGTCGTTCCGAACATCTCTCATCTCACTTTTGGTGGCAAGGAGAACACTCTTAGTTTTTCCACTCGAGTTTGGCTTGTGGCTCTCACTCACTATGAGGTGGTTCTCTCTCTCATCGCTCTTCTCACAAGTAGGTGTTGTGCTTTGCGCCCTTGCTAAGGCCTTTGCATTGTCCGCAATTATTTGGCTAGGAGTCATCGGTTGCAAAACGCATGTTTTATTGAGCCATTTGAATGTGTATACATTGGTGCGACCATCATGTTGAGCAACCTTGTCAAATTGCCACAGTCAACCAATAAGGATGTGGCAAACTGTCATAGGAACCACATCACACTCCACCGTATCTTTGTAAGGACCAATGGCGAAGGAGACTGATACGGTATGCTTGATCTTCATGGACCCTTGGTCACTTAGCCATTGCACGTGGTAGGGGTGCTTGTGTGGGTGGAGGGTGAGGTTAAGCTTCTCACACAACTCGGTGCTAGCAAGGTTGTGGCAACTCCCTCCGTCAATGATCACCTTGATAGATTTGCCATTGATGCCGGCTCGTTTTTGGAAGATATTAGAGTGTTGGTCTTCATGCTCTTGTGCTTGAGTGGTCAAGATCCTTGTGACGACAATCGATGGACTTGCGTCTTGTTCACACATGAGGAGTTCTTGATCATCTTCCACTTGTTGCTTGCCATTGCTTCCTTGACACGGGCATCAAACTCATATTCACTCAAGTACTCTTCATCACCATTGTCATGGATGAACAAGACTTTCTTGTTTCCACATTCGGCAGACTTGTGTCCTTTACCTCCACACTTGTAGCATTCACCGTTGAAATGTGTATCACTCTTTTCTTGCTTGCCACTTGGGGGCAGTTTTCCTTGAGGAAGTGTGGGCTTGAAGGAAGGCTTGGAGGTACGTGAGGAGCTTCCATTGAAAGTTGTTGGTGTAGCGGTTGAAGCTTTCTTGTAGGTGAATTATGTCTTGGGATTGTTGTACTTGATATGCTATTTCACTTGACGTTCAACCTTTGTTGCGATGTGCACAAGCTCAACCATGTTGTTGTATGTTTGGAACTCGACGATGCGCTTGATTGGGTGATTCAAGACAATAAGGAAACATGCCATTGTTTTCTCCATACGTTCATCAATGTTGGCGCGAATCAAGTTGAGTTCCATTTCCTTGAAGTACTCTTCCACGGTCTTTGTCTCTTAACAAAGCGCTTGAAGGTTGTTGAAGAGGTCACGCGTGTAGTGCGCGGGGACAAAGCGGGATCTCATATGAGCCTTCATGTCATGCCAAGTTGTGATTGGCGGCTCTTGTATTGCATCACGAGCAACTTGAACTTGTTCCCACCAAAGGTTGGCGTAATCATCAAACTCAAGCGAAGCCATGGCAACCATCTTCTCGTTGCTATAGTTGTGCATGCAGAAGATCTTGTTGCGGAGGTGGAACTTGGTTCTCACGTCCTTGTTGTGGAGCTTGCTCTTGATATTGTTGTTGAGGAGCTTGCTCTTGCTCTTGGCGCGGTTGTTGACGTGGTTGAGGCGCCTGGGCCACAAGGTGGCGCAGGTGTGGAGCCTCTTGACACGGTTGATGACGAAGAGGAGGCTTGTTCCTCGGTTGTTGATGTTGGTTAGGCACATTGGCCTCACGGTGAAGAACATGGTCATGAGCCTCTTGACCTGGTGGGCGTCGCTCAACTTGTATCACTTGACGCTCCAAGTTTTGTTGATGTGGAGGAGGCGTCTCGTGATGACCATGGTGTCATTGTTGACATTCATGACGTTGATGACGAGGAGGAGGATCTTGGAGAGCTTCACGTCGATGACGAGCTTGATTCTCCAAATTGGAGTCATCACTTGTTGAGTCAAGTATGTGTCGCTGTTGATGGTGGTAGACTTGCGGTTGCGCTGGCGGTTCCTCTTGTGGTTGCTCTTGTTGGATCACTAGTGCCCTTGCGTGATGACGATGTGCTTCTTTCCTTGCTCGTGGCCTTGAAGAGAGGTCACCATCATAGCTTGACGTTGCGTCGTGCCGTGGGGAAGGTACATAATTCGAAGAGGTTCCATCTTCAACCACGGGGGCATCATTGCATCTTGGAGCACTTGGTTGAAGATCTTGTTGAGGAGGAGCATGACGACGCGATGAGCTTGAAGAGCTTGAAGAGCTTGAAGCCCGTGAACACGGTCTTTCCATTCCGTCGATGAGGCGTTGAAGATTGTCATTTGTTTCGGCGACGGAGCATTGAAGCGCTTCATTTTGGTGGCCGAAGTTGTGATTCATTGCTTGCATTTGCCTTTCGAGGCCGTCGAAGCGGTTGTTGATGTTCTTGAACTCGGCTTGCGTCTCGCCAAATTGTTCATCTTGTCGTGTCTCAAGTGCTTGGCAACGTTCACGGAACTCTTGGTGGACGATGAAGTGACTTGCGCGCGTCATGTACGGTCCTTGATCTTCTTCTTGGGGAGGTGGTTGGCTCGGCTCACCGTGCCTATCCATCATGCAAGACACACAAGTATTGTATATAGAAGTGGAATATGGTGGTGTTAGCCTTGTACCTCACCTTGGGGATTGCACCAAACTAGAAACCACGAGTGAGAGCTATAAGTGTGCAAAGTGGAAATGCAAAGAAAACTCACACTAAAGAAAGAACTAACTCTCAAAAGCTTGTTGGTGGTAGGTTAGGATTGTGGAATGCCAAAGAACCAACCAAAAGAAAAGGGATAGTCAAAAGTGGATAAAATCCAACAAAAACTCAAGTCAAAGGTGAAGGTCAACAGCTCAAAAGGGTGACGGGAACCTACGACTATATACACACACGTGGAGAAAGTTGGGATTGACACGACTATGAAAATGAGCAAACAAAATGTCTTAACAAAGACTAAGCTCATTGTCGTGCCAATGCAAGGAGAGACCGTGGCTCGTTTGCAAAGAAGAAAAGTGAGCTACGGATTTGTGCACTTGCCTTGGGCGCTCTTCTTTCTTTCTTGCTTACAAGCTTTGAGACTCTCTTTGGCAATGGGAGACTATTTTTTCTTTTGCTTTTTCTTTGTATCTTTTCTTTCTTTTTTTGCTCTCCCTTGATGCTACCTAGTCACACTTGATATTGCTCTTGCACTCTCACTATCCAAGGACAAATGCACAATGCTTAAGCAAACACAAGATGAGCCACTCTCATGGGATAGGTACACACAAAGGAAGATGGGGGTTGATGTCTACGCACTTCTATTCTTGTAGACAGTTGTTGGGCCTCCAAGTGCAGAGGTTTGTAGAACAACAACACGTTTTCCCTTAAGTGGATCACCCAAGGTTTATCGAACTCAGGGAGGAAGTGGTCAAAGGTATTCCCTCTCAATCAACCCTGCAATCAAGATACAAGAAGTCTCTTGTGTCCCCAACACACCCAATACACTTGTCAGATGTATAGGTGCACTAGTTCGACAAAGAGATAGTGAAATACAAGTGGTATGGATAATTATAAGTGGTAATGGTGATAGAAAATAACTTGATGGCATGGAAGAGACTAAAGGCAAACTGAAATAAAGATGGAAGCAAGCAAACATGTAATCAAATATAGGGGGCATATTGTAATCATTAATTTTCTCATCAACAAAATAGCTATCATTATTATTCTCATCACCATAATCATCAACTATAGGAGGCATATTGTAATCATTAATTTTCTCCTCAATAGTAGGTGTACTGAAAATATCATATTCATCATTTTAATCATCATATATTGGAGGTTTTGTATCATCATAAGCAATAGAATAGGTATCTTCCAAAGTTGGGGAACTAAAAAGATCATTTTCATAAAAACTAGCTTCCCCAAGCTTAGACTTTTCCATAGCATTAGAAATAATGGTGCCCAAAGAATTCATACTAACAACATTGCTATTAGCATGCAAATAAAGTTCCATAGGTTTTTTAATTTTCTCTTCAAACACTTCATGTCCTAACTCAAGATAAATACTATAAAGCTCTCTAATTCTTTTGTTGTTTTCCATTAAGCCTAACTAGTGAAAACAAGAAACAAAAAGACAAAATTGCAGAATCTAAAGGAAATAACTTCGAGCACTCACACCGGAGGATGTGAGTACCTTTTACCTTACCTCCCTGGCAACGGCGCCAGAAAATAGCTTGATGTCTACGCACTTCTATTCTTGTAGACAGTTGTTCGGCCTCCAAGTGCAGAGGTTTGTAGAACAACAGCAAGTTTTCCCTTAAGTGGATCACCCAAGGTTTATCGAACTCCGGGAGGAAGTGGTCAAAGGTATTCCCTCTCAATCAACCCTGCAATCAAGATACAAGAAGTCTCTTGTGTCCCCAACACACCCAATACACTTGTCAGATGTATAGGTGCACTAGTTCGACGAAGTGATAGTGAAATACAAGTGGTATGGATAATTATAAGTGGTAACGGTGAAAGAAAATAACTTTATGGCCTGGAAGAGACTAAAGGCAAACTGAAATAAAGATGGAAGCAAGCAAACATGTAACAGATATAATTGCAAATGGTGTATCAATGCTTAGAAACAAGGCCTAGGGATCATACTTTCACTAGTGAACACTCTCATATAAATATCTTCTCTTTATGATACTACGCTGAACTACTCTCCGGTTGAACACTCTAATCGATGGTAGGGCTATAACAGCACACCTCAAAGTTCATATTTCCTATCAAGAAAACCCCACACTATCACCTTGAGCACAAGATGAGTCCAACAAACACCACAATTTCACAAAGACATCCAACTCCAAATATAACTCATAACAAGTATTTGTAATCTCTAGCCTAAGTGCCACCATGGTGTGCACGCTGCCACTTTCACAGACATGGGGAGAGCAGAGATCTATTAAAGCACTTGAGTAGCAAGGTAGATCTATAGATTACAAGCTCATGATCACAATATGATCATGCATAGAGAGAGAGATGAACACATAGCTACCGGTAGAACCCTTAGCCTCGAGAGAGAACTACTCCCTCCTCATCATGGGAATCAGCAATGGTGATGGAGATGGTGGTGGAGATCGATGGTGATGGCTCTGGGGGCACTTCCCCGTCCCGGCAGGGTGCCGGAACAGACTTTCTGTCCCCCGAATCTCCCCTTCGGTGGCGGCGGCGCTGCAGAACTTTTCGTGGATTTCTGATTGACTCCCTAGGGTTTATGCATCGGGAGGCTCTTATACGCGAAAGAGGCAAGGTTGTTGGAGTGCCAGGGGGCCCACACCACCAGGTGGCGCGGCCAGGGCTAGCCTGCGCCACCATATGGTGTGGCCAAGCCCTGGCCCTCCTCCGTCTCTGCTTCTGGCTCCGTGAGTCTTCCGGAAAAATATGAACTTTGGCTTTTGTCCCGTCCAATTCCGAGAATATTCATTTTCTGACTTTCCTGGAACCAAAAACAGCAGAAAACAGGCAACTGGCACTGTGGCTCTTGTTAATAGGTTAGTCCAAGAAATCATATGAAAAGTACTCCAAGGTGTGGACAAAACATAAGAAAGTAGATAAAACCAAGCATGGAACATCAAAAATTATAGATACATTTGCAATGTATCAACATCCCCAAGCTTAACTCCTTCTCGTCCTCGAGTAGGTAAGTGATAAAAAGAAAGAATAATTTTTGAGGTGACATGCACCATCAAAGACTTGATCAAAGTATTTGGAAAACATTCAAAGCTGGGATCATAGTACTTCAATCATAACATGAAAGACAAAGTTCTTGCAATAAGACAAAGAAACTATGTTGCAACATGAAAAGGCATAAACAAAAGATTCTTGAATAACAATGCTTTGCAAGACGTTTGTTTGTTTCACATAAAGAAAACATAGCATAATAGTATTCAGCTTGTCCTTCATAGAGTAGCAAATATAAATGCATAGAACACCTTCAAAGTTCATAAGAGTGACTAGATACAATAGTTTAAAACAAGCAATATCAAGTTATGCATCAATCAACTAGTCTTGGGACAATGCACATAGAACTAAGAATGGCCACTAGGCTCTCAATGTAGGTGCATAAAGATAGAAGGTGGAGACTCAATATAATGGTGGAAGAAAGGCCTTTTGTAAAAGGATGTGGGGATTCAAGTCTCATAAAGAGCTTCCAAAAATTATGGTACTTAATAGCTTTCAGCTCTGATTGCCCCTATCATAAGCATCTTGATGTGATTAAGGTTAAAGTGAACAAACTATGGCGTACATGCTTGACGAAGTATAAGTTAGAAATCTCATGTCCCTTTTATACGAGGGACGCTCCTCATGCTACTCAAGTTTACTCACCGGTAAGTTCTTGTCATTGTAAGTACATGTGTATCATAGAGAACCGCCAACGGGGTACCGCTTTCCCGATGATATGGAAGAATCCCCATATCAACATGAAAAGGCAAGCAGACCATGAGCATCTCAGCATTCTTCTTATTTACCATGGGAATATGGTGCTTTTTTCTCTCTTTCCTCTTTTCATAGTATCCTTTTCTTTCTTTTCTCTTTTTTCTCAATATAGGACTCTTTTTTATAAGAAGAATGCTTCATAGACGTCTCATTATGGTTACGCTGCAGGTTTCCACCATGTCAACATGGATTAGACCAGCGGCCCAAGCGTTTCTCTAACACATATACATAACTCCATGGACTTACAAGCTCCCCTTTCATTTCACACCGACGACATCCATATACAAAAGAGCATGATATCAACTAGGTACAAGTACCAAGTGCAATGTTGAAAGCGTTCCCCATGAAAGCATGGTTCTACTAATACCCAACAAATAAGTGCAAGCATACACAACATAGACGACACAATGGTTCAAGTTTATTAAGGGCAAGAAAAGTAAAGTGTGGCATCAAGTTCGTGAGAGCTTTAATCACTAGTTTTCTCATAACAAGTTTAATTCGGAAGGTAAACAAAAGCATGGATATACTTGGAATAGCATAAGATAGTAGGTAGATATGGTGGACTCTTTGGAATAACTTGGTTTAGGGAGTTGGATGCATGAGTGGAACTCATACTTTGTTGTGGAGGATAGCAAAAGACTGGGAGCAACAAACTAAGAGAGCAATAATGGCCATAATCATGCAAAGCGACAAACAATCATTGATCAAAGCATAAAGTGATACCACAAGTTGAAAACTAAAGGATCATTAAGGCTATGGTGACTTGTGACAGTCATAACATGGTGTGAGCATGTGCCAAGTCAACTCAAATAAAGCATCAAAGGAGAATACCACTATACTATGCTTTAATATGCTAAAACAACGCATGATTCATCCAAGGCACATTAAGAAATCTCAATTGTTTATTACAAGTCATGCTACAGCAAATAATACTAAGCATAAAGCCAAAACAATATCAAGCATGGCATGACAAAGCATAGGCCACAGTCAAAAACGAGCTCTTTTTACCACATAAGCATGAACTTTCCTACTCTTTTCCAAGCCAAACCAAACCATTTGCAAACCAATGTATGAAAGAGGGGGTCCAACCAATTTATTTAGAAAACTAAGCAAACCAAGAAAACTAAAAACCAAAACGAAAACGAAAAAGAAGACGCTCCAAGAAAAACACAATTATGCATGAAACAATAAAAATGAAGCGTTTGGAAGAAACCTGGAATTTTTATTGATGAAGAAGGGGATGCCTTGGGCATCCCCAAGGCTTGACGCTTGTACTTCTTGGATATTTCTTGGGGTGACATGCGTGGCATTCCCAAGCTTGATCTTTAGTCCATCCTTCATCTCATTACTCATTCCTTCCATACATCTGAAATTTTTCCTTCATACAAAACATCACACAATCTCATTAGCAACATTAGTGCACTTAAGATAAATAAATCTCAAGGTTAAGTCTAACACCAAATAAACTTCCATTAGAACACTAGATACTGTAGCACTTCCCTCAAAAAGCTCAATTCCCCAAAAGAACTCAAGAAGGAACCAACAAGAAGCAAATGCAGAAAATGGCAGAAATCTGTCAAAACAGACTAGCAGGTAAAGACGTATTTTTTCGAAAACATTTTGTTGCTCAAATAGAAAAGTGTTGAACCAATTAAAGTTAGATAACAACCTGGGGCAGAAGCACAAAATATTACAGCTCGATCTGACATACAGACCTCTCTCACGAATTTTTACGGTGAAGCACAAAAATCTGTTTCAGGACAGCAACTTTCCCAATCATTACTTCTCTCTCATTAGAGGTTACTCTTGGCACAAAAAGCAAATAAAAAGGATAAGGAGCGGTTATTACTGAAGTAATAACTTCCAAGACTCATCTAAAACTCTTGGGTTATCTCCCAACAAGTACTTTTCTTTAACGCCTTTTAGTTAGACATGATAGTTTGAGAAAATTCTCTCATAAGACATATAAATTGAAGTAAAAGAGAGCATCAAGAAGAAAATTCAAAGCACATTTAAGTCTAACCCACTTCCTATGCATAGGAATCTTGTAAATAAACAAGTCATGAAGGCACAAAGCAACAAGCATATGAAAGAAAAACAAGTGCAACTTCAAAAATTTCAACATAAAGAAGGGAAACTTAATATTATTGAGATGCATAAAACCATGTTTCCCTCTCTCATAATAACTTTCAGCCGTAACATCAAGCTATGATGGTGACCTGTCTTCAAGGCCACGAGCAAGGCAATAAGCACACCGTCATCACGCAAGGGCACTAGTGATCCAACAAGAGCAACCACAAGAGGAACCGCAAGCCCAACCGCAAGTGCAACCGCAAGTCTACCACCATCGACCGCGACACATACTTGACACAACAAGTGATGACTCCAATTTGGAGAATCAAGCTCGTCATCGACGTGAAGCTCTCCAAGATCCTCCTCCTTGTCATCAACGTCATGAATGTCAACATCGACACCATGGTCATCACGAGGAGCCTCCTCCACCTCAACAAAACTTGGAGCGTCAAGTGATACAAGTTGAGCGACTCCCACCACGTCAAGAGGCTCATGACCATGTTCTTCGCTGTGAGGCCCATGTGCCTAACCAACATCACCAACCGAGGAATTAGCCTCCCCCTCATCATCAACCGCGTCAAGAGGCTCCACACCCTCGCCACCATGAGGTCCAAGCGACTCAACCACGTCAACAACCACGCCAAGAGCAATAGCAAGCTCCTCAACAACAATACCAAGAGCAAGCTCCGCAACAAGGACGCGAGAACCAAGTTCCACCTCCCCAACTACAAGATCATCAACAAGGTCACCAAGCTCGTCGCAATGACCGCAACGATGAAGAAACTTTTGGCAAGCTGAAGTTCACAATGCCCAAGTTCACTGGATCCAATGACCCCGAAGAATACCTCTCGTGGGCACTCAAAGTCGACAAGATCTTCCGCATGCACAACTATAGCAATGAGAAGATGGTCGCCATGGCTTCGCTTGAGTTTGATGATTACGCCAACCTTCTTCAAAGATCATCTCCTTCTTGTCCTTGTTTAACCTTGAAGCTTGGCAAAGGACTTGTGTTCGATAGTAGCTCTTGTTTCTTCATGAAGTTTCTTCATAGCTTGTGCGCGTTTTTTGACGTCCATGTTCGTGCGCTCATGGAGAGGTAGCAGTAGGATATCGAGCGTGGTGAGGGGCTCAAAACCATAGACAATCATCTTGGTTGTTGAGTGCTTGGCTCGATTGTAGGGGAACTCGGCGTGTGGAATTCATTCCTCCCAATCCTTGAGGTTTTTCTTGATCAACACACGAAGGAGAGTTCCAAGGCTTCGGTTGACAACTTCGGTTTGGCCATCGGTTTGAGGATGCGATGCGGATGAAAGGAGGAGATTGACGCCGAGCTTGGCCATGATGGTCATGAATTTGACGTCATGGTCGGAAACGATTGTTCTTAGCACACCGTGAAGACGGACGATTTCCCTGAAAAACAGATTTACAACATGTGAATCATCGTCGGTCTTATGGCACGGTATGAAGTGTGCCATTTTGGAAAAGAGATCCACAACAACAAATATAGAATCACGACCATGCTTAGATCTAGGCAATCCTAACATGAAATCCATGCTAATGTCGGACCAAGGTGTATGAGGAATAGGCAATGGCATATAAAGACCATAAGGGTTAGCTTGCGACTTAGCTTGAACACATGTCGTGCATCATTGAACGTAGTGCTCCACGTCACGCTTCATCTTGGGCCAAAAGTAGCGATTGGTGAGCATTTCCAATGTATTGTCACGGCCAAAGTGACCCATAAGGCCTCCACCATGAGATTCTTGGAGAAGCAAAAGTTGAAGCGACGACTTCGGAATGCATAGCTTGTTTTGTTTAAAAAGAAAGCCCTTATGCGAATAGAAATCATCAACTCCTTTGTCATTGGAGCACTTTGCGAAAATTGGTTCAAAGAACGGTCGGAAGCATACAAAGATTTTATTTCCTCAAGACCTAGCACGTTGATTTCAAGTCTCGTAAGAAGGCTTGTGTGCTTGCAAGACAAAGCGTCCGCAACTACATTATCTTTGCCCTTCTTATACTTGACAATGTACGGAAAAGACTCCATGAACTCAACCCACTTAGCGTGTCTATTACTCAAGTTGGCTTGGACTTTGAGATATTTCAACGACTCATGGTCGGAATGTATGATAAATTCCTTGGGCCATAGGTAGTGTTGCCAAACTTGAAGAACACGAACTAAGGCAAAAAGCTCTTTGTCATAAATTGGATAATTAAGGCGAGCACCATCAAGTTTCTCGCTATCGTAGGCTATAGGATGTCCGTTTTGCATAAGGACTCCTCCAATGCCAATACCACTAGCATCACACTCTATCTCAAAAGTTTTTGTGAAATCCGGTAACGCAAGGAGAGGTGCTTCGGTGAGCCTCTTTTTGAGTTCATCAAAAGCTTTTTGTTGTGCTTTGCCCCACACGAAGGTGACATTCTTTTTCGTCAACTCGTTGAGAGGGCACGCAATGGTTGAAAAGTCTTTCACAAAGCAACGATAGAAACCGGCCAACCCATGAAAACTTCAGAGTTCACTCACATTTGTTGGGATGGGCCAATCTCGTATGTCCTTTACCTTAGACACATCAAATTCAATTCCCTTCGAAGAAATGATAAATCCAAGAAAAATCAACTTGTCTTAGCAAAAGTGCACTTGGGAAGATTAGCATAAAGCTTTTCATGTCGAAGGATTTGCAAAACTTCCTTGACATGTGTTATATGGTGCTCAAGTGATTTGCTATAAACAAGAATGTCATCGAAATAGACAACAACACTTTTTCCAATGAGAGAACGCAAGATATGATTCATGAGACGCATGAAGGCGGATGGGGCATTAGATAAACCAAAGGGCATAACCAACCATTCATAGAGACCAAGTTTGGCCTTGAAGGACGTTTTCCACTCATCACCTTCAGCCATGCGTATTTGATGGTAACCACTACGAAGATCAATTTTCGAAAAAATAGTGGCTCCACACAATTCATCGAGTATGTCATCGAGACGTGGTATGGGATGTCGATAACACACGGTGATAGCATTGATTGGACGGCAGTCCATGCATAAACGTAACGTATCATCTGTTTTTGGAACAAGTATCACGGGTACGGCACTTGGACTAGTGCTAACTTGGATGAAACCTTTAGAGACGAGTTGGTTGATTTGACGTTCAATCTCCTTTGTCTCCTCCGGGTTCGTGAAGGAAGCGGCGCGGTTGGGAAGTGGTGCGCCGGGGATGAGTTCAATGCGATGTTCGATGCCGCGAAGAGGAGGTAGTCCATGTGGAAGCTCTTCGGGAAGCACATCCTTGAATTCCTGTAAAACAATCATCAAAGATGGAGGAACATTGGTTAATTCATTAGTTCCTTGCGCTAGTCCCCTGCGAAGGAGGACATAGTGCAAGATTGATGGGTTGTTCCGAACATCTCTCATCTCACTTTTGACGGCAAGGAGAACACTCTTAGTTTTTCCACTCGAGTTTGTCTTGTGGCTCTCACTCACTATGAGGTGGTTCTCTCTCTCACCGCTCTTCTCACAAGTAGGTGTTGTGCTTTGCACCCTCGCTAAAGCCTTTGCATTGTCCGCAATTATTTGGCTAGGAGCCATCAGTTGCAAAACACATGTTTTGTTGAGCCATTTGAAGGTGTATACATTGGTGCGACCATCATGTTCAGCAGCCTTGTCAAATTTCCATGGTCGACCAAGAAGCATGTGGCAAACTGTCATAGGACCACATCACACTCCACCGTATCTTTGTAAGGACCAATGGCGAAGGAGACTGATACGGTATGCTTGATCTTTACGGACCCTTGGTCACTTAGCCATTGCACGTGGTAGGGGTGCTTATGCGGATGGAGGGTGATGAGGACATCGCTACAATTACACCTACCCCAATGACTACTGAAGATGCTACAACTGTTGTAAGAAAGGATCAGTCCAATGAGATTAGAATTGGACCTATTACAAGAGCTCGTGCTAAGCTACTTGAACAATAGGTGAATTTACTCCTAAACGAATCTACTACTTTGATTGATGGGAACTTTATACTGCCTAAGTCTATGCATTTATGTATGATCAGGTTCGTTGGAGAAACAAGCATGGCGCGAGGAGGAGAAGGGCTACAAAAGAAGCCCAACATGATGATCGCCCAAGGATGTGCGATGGAGGAGCGAGAGGAAGGCGCAATACAAGCAAGGGAGATCATCGAAGAGAAGGAACGTTCAATTCGGACAGACAGAAGTCCTGAAATTCAAACAGACGTGGATTCCTCATACGAACTCCAAATCAAGCAAATAAGCACTTGTTGGCTAGATAATTCCAAGATCTTTCCAATGAGTACTTCCACGCATAAAAGACCCCGGATAATCCGGCCCCCACACCCCAGATAATCCGGCCCTGCTTTGGAGATTCTGCAAAGGACTTCGTGCGCGACGTTCAGTACCGGGGCAGATATTTGACCGGACTTTTCCCCCGGAAAATACGGCCACAGGATAATCCGGCCTGAAAAGTTCCCATCAGATCTGGACGGATCTGACTGTATCAGACACGTTTTCGTTTCGCGTTTTTCGGACGTTCTGGCGGCCATATAAGCCTGGGAACGCCCTCTAGTTTAGGTTAGACCACGTTAAAACTATTTTGGAGTTGTTTCTTTCATAGAACCTCTGGAATTATCCTGTGTTCGAATCTACCAACTATAATTGAGTGTGATTTGTTGTTCCATTGGGAATTAGTAGATTGCATACTACCGTTCGTGGTCACGGCTGCATGCACAAGAGCGTGGTGTTGTGAATATCCTACAAGGTTCGAGAGTTGTTGCATTGGCATCAGGGATCAAGCGGGAGAGTTCATAGCTACAGGCTAGTTATCTATCATCCACCATCATCACCTCCATCCTCTTACTGAGAAGATCGGGCCACCCCATATCATCTTGGTATCAGATTTCCAGTGTTGCCTCGATAAGCATCCACAAATCCATCCATAGATTAGAGAGTGTTTTCGTCCTATAAAGAAAAAGCCTTACAAAAAGATTTGCCATAGACTAGATTGCATCATTTTCGAGTTTTAGTTGCTGATTGTATCTTCTCGTAGATCCGATATGCAGGTTTTTCCTCATAGGAGTCTAGTTTTTTGGTTTGTGTCTAGGTTTAGGGTTTGATCTTGTTTTCCGCCACGTCAACCATCACCGTGGTCCGCAAGTTTTCCTCGTTTGTCTGAGTCCACATAGCGTACCTTTGTTTGCATACCATAGACACAGCCTATCTACAGCATCCGTGCCTAGGAACGTACCCACGAGACTAGTTGCTTTGCTCCGACAGGCTGCTCATTAGGGTTTAAAGTGCAAATTTCATCCAGGAAGACCGGATTATACGACCCCCGACAAACCGGAATATCCAGCCCCTAATTGCTCAGAATTGTTGCATCACGTATTGCATTGTGTCACATAGTTGAAAAATCCAAAAAAAAGTTGTTAAAGAAAAGAGATACAAAAGTAAAACAAAAGGGAGATATCAAGGTTGATTGGAGGACTAGTTTTATAATAGCACTAGTAGATTGAGCAATCTTGTGCCTATTCTATTTGAGCTATTACTAGCGTCTCTCTTGTGCATTTCAATATTCCTATTCATAAATTACTTTGCCACGTTTATCTCCACCGTGTGTGTTTCTTGGGTTTTTGTACGATCAACACTAGGACTTGTTTGCGGTGTAGATAGGGTACCATACCTATAGCTCCACCTTAAATAACCTGTGTGCCCTGCGATCGTTCTCTATACCTTTGATATTCACTTCATCACATCAAGTGCATCGGTCTTTGATTTCGTTTGGTAGAGCATCTCTATTCACTTTGGAACGGTAAGATCTCCTTTCTTATTAGTTGTGAGTGAGTTGTGAGAGTTTCCACCATACAAATTTTGATTTTTGCACTAACCTACTAATCATGTCTTCTAGTGATGATGATGTTGTGTTGCAGAAAAAGAAGGATGAGGAGCTTGTTAATTGGCGTGAATATGAGGCTTTAAAGTACCACCTGACACGTGTGTTTACTAACACGACAGATGCCATTGACATGAATCTCCAGGATATGAATATGAGATTGGATTAGCATGTTGGAACGGTTGATACTATCCAGACGCAAGTGGCTACGCTCAATGTCAATGTCACCACTTTGCAACGTTCCATTGAGGGTTTGACAGCCGCCTTACATAGAAGGGAAGATCCTCAACATGATGATGCCTTTGATGATTTCGATGAGGGTAGCACCGTGGATGCTGCTCCACATGTTGGTAGGGGACGTGCTATTCCCCCTGTCCATGCACCTGCTCATGGCCGTGGGTTTGCCCCTCTTGGGCGTCCTCACCGTGTTCCCAACCAAGCTGCTGATGATGGTTTGGGCAAGCCAAAATTCTCAATTCCTAAGTTTGATGGTTCCATTGATCCTGAAGATTACCTCACATGGGAGTTGAAGATTGAGAAACTCTGGCGCTTACTTGACTATCCAGAAGATAAGAAGAGTCATCTTGCAGCATCTGAATTTGATGGTTATGCTTTGCATTGGTGGGATGCTCTTGTGCAGTATAGAAGGGAGGATAATGAACTTCCTGTGATGGATTGGTGCGAGATGAAGCAAATCATGAAGGCTCGTTTCATACCAACTAACTACTTGCGATCAGTTTTTGATAAATTGACGCAATTGAAGCAAGGCACCATGATAGTTGATGAGTACTACATGGAGATGGAGATGCTTATGCAGCGTGCTAGAATTCGTGAGTCCATTGAGATGACCATGCAGCGATTCCTAAACAATTTAAAGTTACCGATCAAGAACATTGTTCGTCATCACAAGTATGAGACCATGAATGAGTTGTTGCATCATGCTAGAGAGGCCGAATCCCAGTTCGCAGAAGAGGCGAAGTCACGTGCTCGTTTTCCATCCTCCGGCAGATTTTTGGCCAGGTCTACACCTCCTACAGTCACACCACCAGCTGCTGCTCCTTTTACACCATCGGCCAAGCCAGCAAGTACACCTTCGTTTTGTTCTAATGCTCGGAAACCTGCTGCTCCTGCTGCTAGCTCAGGTTCCAACATGTCTACGACACGTACTCGTAATGTGGTGTGCCATACTTCTGGAGGTAGAGGTCACTACAAGAAAGATTGTCCAAACAGCAAGGTTATGTTTGTTAATGAACAAGGTGAAGTAGAAAATGGAGATGAAGCTTCTGATGATGATATTGATGACGTCGAGGACTGTGCTGATGCATATGCTGAGCGTGCAACCACTATTGTTGTGTCTTCACATGTACTAAGTGTGCAACCGGTTGAGGAATCCCAGCGTTGCAACTTGTTCCAAACAAAAGCTCTAGTTGGACCAAACAAAGCTTGCAAGGTAATTATTGATGCAGGTAGCTGCAGAAATCTTGCAAGTAAGCAACTATGTGCCAAACTGAATTTGACATACTTACCTCATCCCAAGCCATACTACATACAATGGTTGAGAAACAATGGTGAGATGAAGGTAAATCATATGGTACGTGTGAATTTTCAAATAGGGCCATACATAGATTCTATTGATTTTGATGGGGTTCCTATTACTGTTTGTCACCTACTATTGGGTCGGCCTTGGCTCTATGATCGCCATGTGCAACACAATGGCCGAGCCAATACATATCACTTGGAATTCAAAGGAAAGAAGATTACTATGCAGCCAATGACACCACAAGAAATTGTGAATGATTCTCGCCAGAAGATAGAGGTGAACTTTAAGGAAGATACTACCACTCGGCGAGACTGTGTAACAATTTGTTCTGATGTAATTGAGCCTACATTGAGTGATATAACGAAAAGTGAGAGAGTGCCTGGGTTATTGATACTAGCCACCAAGGAGGGTATGAGAGAGTTTCGTGAGGATCCTACAGCCATGCCACTTGTGCTCATGTATAAGGGCGAGGTATTGGTTTCTAACGACATGACCCCTATTTCTCTTGGTGTCTCTTCTGTTTTGCAGGACATTGGGGATGTGTTTCCAGAAGACGTACCCACAGGTTTACCTCCATTGCATGGTATAGAACATCAAGTGGACCTTATTCCTGGCGCCACACTTCCCAACCGTGCACCTTACAGGACTAATCCCGAAGAGACTAAGGAAATTCAGAAGCAAGTACAAGCGTTGATGGATAAAGGGTACATTCGTGTCTCTCTTAGCCCTTGTGCTGTTCCTGTTATTTTAGTTCCTAAGAAAGATGGTACATGGCGCATGTGTGTTGATTGTAGAGCGATTAATAACATCACTATTCGATATCGTCATCCTATTCCACGCTTAGAGAATATGCTAGATGAATTGAGTGGTGTTGCTGTTTTCTCTAAAATTGACTTGCGTAGTGGTTATCATCAAATTAGGATGAAAGAAGGGGATGAATGGAAAACTGCTTTCAAAACTAAATTCGGTTTGTATGAGTGGTTAGTTATGCCGTTTGGTCTTACTAATGCACCTAGTACTTTCATGCGTTTGATGAATCATGTTTTGAGAGAGTTTATTGGTCGTTTCGTGGTTGTTTACTTTGATGATATACTTATATACAGCCACAACGAAACTGAACATTGCACTCATATTCGACAAGGTTTGCAAGTGTTACGTGATAATAAACTGTATGCTAATTTTGAGAAGTGTACATTTGCAAAAGATAAGGTCATATTCCTAGGATTTGTTGTTTCTAAGCATAGAGTAGAGGTAGATCAATCTAAAATTGAATCAATTCAGAATTGGCCTACTCCAATGAATGTTAGTCAAGTTCGTAGTTTCCACGGTCTCGCTGGTTTCTATAGGCGCTTTGTGAAAGATTTTAGCACCATTGCTACACCATTAAATGATTTGACAAAGAAAGGTGTTCCTTTTGTATGGGGCCTGGCCCAAGACATTGCATTTGATACATTGAAACGTTTGCTTACTTCTGCACCATTGCTTGCATTACCTGATTTTTCGAAGCAATTTGAAGTTGAATGTGATGCTAGTGGTATAGGCATAGGTGGCGTTTTGATGCAAGAGGGTCAGCCTATAGCTTATTTTTTGAGAAATTGACTAGTGCTCGTTTGAATTATTCAATATATGATAAATAATTGTATGCACTTCTTCGAGTACTTGAGGTTTGGCAACATTATTTGTGGCCAAAGGAATTCATCATACATTCTGATCATGAAGCATTGAAATACTTGAAAGCTCAATCAAACTTGCATAGAAGATTAGCTAAATGGGTTGAGTTCATTGAGTCTTTTCCTTACATCATTAATTATAAGAAGGGAAAAGAGAATGTTGTTGCTGATGCTCTGTCTAGGAAGAACATGCTATTAACCAATCTTGATGTTAAAATTCCTGGATTAGAAGCTATTTGTGCACTTTATGCAACTGACCATGATTTTGCTGAACCATATCGTTTGTGTGCTCTTAGAAACCCATGGGATAAGTATCATATACATGATGGATATTTGTTTCGAGCTAACAAACTATGTATTCCAGAATCGTCGTTGCGTTTGTTCTTAGTGCAGGAATCACATGCTGGTGGTTTGATGGGTCACTTTGGGCGTGAGAAGACGTTGCTCATTCTTGTTGATCACTTTTATTGGCCCAAGATGAGGCGTGATGTGTACAGATTTGTGAGCCGATGTATTACATGCCACAAGTCGAAATCTAAGCTGAAGCCTCACGGTTTGTATACACCTCTCTCTGCACCTACTACTCCATGGGAAGACATTAGTATGGATTTTTTGCTAGGTCTACCTGAAACTCAGAAAGGTCATTATTCTATATTTTTGGTAGTGGATAGGTTCTCTAAGATGGCTCATTTTATTGCCTTCCACAAAAGCGACGATGTGTCGCATGTTGCTAACCTGTTTTTCAGGGACATCGTGAGATTACATGGAGTACCAAAAACGATTGTTTATGATCGTGATGTGAAGTTCATGAGCTACTTTTGGAAGACCTTATGGGGGAAGCTAGGAACGAAGCTGTTGTTCAGTACTACATGTCACCCCCAAACAGATGGTTAAACGGAGGTGGTGAATTGAACATTGTCACAGCTGCTAAGGACCATGATTAAAAAGAATCTGCGGGAGTGGGAAGAGTGTTTGCCACATGTTGAGTTTGCTTACAACAGGGCGGTGCATTCAACTACTCGGCTTTGTCGTTTTGAGGTGGTGTATGGTTTCAAGCCATTGACGCCACTTGATATGTTGCCTCTACCATTACATCAGAGAGTTGATATGGAGGCATCAAAACGTGTTGATTATGTGAAGAAAATACACGAGAAGACTCGAGAGGCTATTGAGAAGAAAGGCAAGAACATTGCTGCTGCAAGGAATCAAGCAAGGAAAGAAGTGTTGTTCGAGCCTGGAGATATGGTTTGGGTGCATCTACGCCAGGATAGGTTCCCACTACTTCGAAAGTCAAAATTGAAGCCACGTGGTGCTGGTCCTTACAAGGTGTTAGACAAGATTAATGATAACGCCTACTCGGTTGATATACCTATTGAGGAGTTTGGTGGAGTTAGCAACAGCTTCAACGTTGCTGATTTGTCACCATATGCTGGAGACGACCTTGGAGCATCGAGGTCGACGCCTTTTGAAGGGGGGAGATGATGAGGACATCCCTACAATTACACCTACCCCAATGACTACTAAAGATGCTACAATTGTTGTAAGAAAGGATCAGTCGAATGAGATTAGAATTGGACCTATTACAAGAGCTCGTGCTAAGCTACTTGAACAATAGGTGAATTTACTCCTAAACGAATCTGGTACTTTGATTGATGAGAACTTTATACTGCCTAAGTCTATGCATCTATGTATGATCAGGTTCGTTGGAGAAACAAGCATGGCATGAGGAGGAGAAGGGCTACAAGAGAATCCCAACATGATGATCGCCCAAGGATGTGCGAGGGAGGAGCGGGAGGAAGGCGCAATACAAGCAAGGGAGATCATCGAAGAGAAGGAACGTTCAATTCAGACAGACAGAAGTCCTGAAATTAAAACGGACGTAGATTCTTCATACGAACTCCAAATCAAGCAAATAAGCACTTGTTGTATAGATAATTCCAAGATCTTTCCAATGAGTACTTCCATGCCTAAAAGACCCCATACAATCTGGCACCCACACCCCGGATAATCCGTCCCTGCTTTGGAGATTCTGCAAAGGAGTTCGTGCGCGACGTTCAGTACCGGGGCGGATATTTGACTGGACTTTTCCCCCGGAAAATCCAGCCACCGGATAATCCGGCCCTCTTAGATAGGATAATCCAGCCCGAAAAGTTCCCATTAGATCCGCACGATCCGATCAGATCGTACACGCTGCGTTTCACGTTTTTTGACGCTCGCGCCATATAAGCCTGGGAACGCCCTCTAGTTTAGGTTAGACCATGTTACAACTATTTTGGAGTTGTTTCTTTCATAGAACCTCTGGAATTACCCTGTGTTCGAATCTACCAACTATAATTGAGTGTGATATGTTGTTCCATTGGGAATTAGTAGATTGCATACTACCGTTCATGGTCACGGCTGCGTGCACAAGAGCGTTGTGTTGTGAATATCCTACAAGGTTTGAGAGCTGTTGCATTGGCATCAGGGATCGAGCAGGAGAGTTCATAGCTACAGGGTAGTAATCTATCATCCACCATCATCACCGCCATCCGCTTACTGAGAAGATCGGTCCACCCCATATCAGAGGGTGAGGTTGAGCTTCTCACACAACTTGGTGCTAGCAAGGTTGTGACAACTCCCTCCATCAATCATCACCTTGATAGATTTACCATTGATGCCGGCTCGAGTTTGGAAGATATTGGAGCATTGGTGTTCATGCTCTTGTGCTTGAGTGGTCAAGATCCTTGTGACAACAAGCGATGGACTTGCATCATGTTCACACATGAGGAGTTCTTGGTCATCTTCCACTCGTTGCTTTGCCATTGCTTCCTTGACTCGGGCATCAAATTCATCTTCACTCAAGTACTCTTCATCACCATTGTCATGGAGGAACAAGACTTTCTTGTTTCCACATTCGGCCGACTTGTGTCCTTTACCTCCACACTTGTAGCACTCACCGTTGAAAGGTGTGTCACTCTTTGCTTGTTTGCCACTTGGGGGCAGTTTTCCTTGAGGAAGTTTGGGCTTGAAGGAAGGCTTGGAGGTACTTGAGGAGCTTCCATTGAAAGTTGTTGGCATAGCGGTTGAATCTTGCTTGTAGGTGAAATACGTCTTGGGCTTGTTGTACTCTTGCACTTGACGTTCAACCTTTGTTGCGATGTGCACAAGCTCAACCATGGTGTTGTATGTTTGGAACTCGACGATGCGCTTGATTGGGTGATTGAAGCCAATAAGGAAACGTGCCATTGTTTGCTCCATGCGCTCATCAATGTTGGTGCAAATCATGTTGAGTTCCATTTCCTTGAAGTACTCTTCCACGGTCTTTGTCCCTTGACGAAGCGATTGAAGGTTGTTGAAGAGGTCACACGTGTAATGCGCGGGGACAAAGCGGGATCTCATATGAGACTTCATGTCATGCCACATTGTGGTTGGTGGCTCTTGCCTTGTGTCACGAGCAACTTGAACTTGTTCCCACCAAAGGTTGGCGTAATCATCAAACTCAAGCGAAGCCATAGCGACCATCTTCTTGTTGCTATAGTTGTGCATGCGGAAGATCTTGTCGACTTTGAGCGCCCATGAGAGGTATTCTTTATTGTCATTGGATCCGGTAAACTTGGGCATTGTGAACTTGAGCTTGCCAAAAGTTTCTTCATCATTGCAGTCATTGTGACGAGCTTGGTGACCTTGTTGATGATCTTGTGGTTGATGCAGTGGAACTTGGTTCTCGTGAGCTTGTTGCGGAGCTTACTCTTGATATTGTTGGTGAGGAGCTTGCTCTTTCTCTTGGCGCGGTTGTTGACGGTGTTGAGGCACTTGGGCCCCATGAGGTTGTTGAGGATGTGGAGCCTCATGACGCAGTTGATGATGAAGAGGAGGCTCGTTCCTCGGTTGGTGATGTTTATTAGGCACATGGGCCTCACGACGAAGAACATGGTCATGAACCTCTTGACGTGGTGGGCGTCGCTCAACTTGTATCACATGACGCTCCAAGTTTTGTTGAGGTGGGGGAGGCGCCTCGTGATGACCATGGTGTTAGTGCGGACGTTCATGACGTTGATGACGAGGAGGAGGATCTTGGAGAGCTTCACGTCGATGACGAGCTTGATTCTCCAAATTGGAGTCATCACTTGTTGTGTCAAGTATGTGTCACGGTCGATGGTGGTAGACTTGCGGTTGCACTTGCGGGTCTTATTGTGGTTGCTCTTGTTGGATCACTAATGCCCTTGCGTGATGATGGTGTGCTTCTTGCCTTGCTCGTGGCCTTGAAGAGAAATCACCATCATAGCTTGACGTTGCGGCGTGCCGTGGGGAAGGTACATAGTTCGAAGAACTTCAATCTTGAACCACGGGGGCATTATTGCGTCTTGGAGCACTTGGGTGAAGATCTTGTTGAGGAGGAGCATGACGACGCGAAGAGCTTGAAGAGCTTGATGCACGTGAACGTGGCCTTGCCATACCGTCGATGAGGCGTTGAAGATTTTCATTTGTTTTGGCAACGGAGCGTTGGAGCGCTTCATTTTGGTGGCCGAAGTTGTGATGAATTGCGTGAATTTGTCGTTCGAGGCCATCGAAGCAGTTGTCGATGTTCTTGAACTCGTCTTGTGTCTCGCCAAATTGTTCATCTTGTCGCGTCTCAAGGGCTTGGCAACATTCAAGGAACTCTTGTCGAACAATGAAGTGACTTGGACGCATCATGTACGGTCCTTGATCTTCTTCTTGGGGAGGTGGTTAGTTCGAATCACCATGCCTATCCATCATGCAAAACACACAAGTATTGTATATGGAAGTGGAATATGGTGGTGTTAGCCTTGTACCTCACCTTGGGGATTGCACCAAACTAGAAACCACAAGTGAGAGCTATAAGCATGCAAAGTGGAATTGCAAAGAAAACTCACACTAAAGCAAGAACTAACTCTCAAAATCTTGTTGGTGGTAGGTTAGGATTGTGGAATGCCAAAGAACCAACCAAAAGAAAAGGGATAGTCAAATGTGGGTAAAATACAACAAAACTCAAGTCAAAGGCGAAGGTCAACACTCAAAGGGGGTGACGGGAACGTACGACTCTATACACACACGTGGAGATTGTTGGGATTGACACGACTATGAAAATGAGTAAACAAAATGTCCTAACCAAGACTAAGCTCGTTGTCGTGCCAATGCAAGGAGAGACCGTGGTTCGTTTGCAAAGAGGAAAAATGAGCAACGGATTTGTGCAATTGGCTTGGGAGCTCTTCTTTCTCTCTTGCTTACAAGCTTTGAGACTCTCTTTTGCAAGGGGAGACTATTTTTCTTTCTCTTTTGCTTTGTATCTTTTTCTTTCTTTCTTTTTTTTGCTCTCCCTTGATGCTACCTAGTCACACTTGATATTGCTATTGCACTCTCACTATCCAAGGACCAATGCACAATGATCAAGCAAACACAAGATGAGCCACTCTCATGGGATAGGTACACACAAAGGAAGATAGGGGTTAACAAGGTGACACAAGTTATACCTTCGTTGGTGATGATGAACTTGGCGTCGGTGGTGCGGGGTGATGTTCGTGGGCCGTGGTGTCGATGACCACAAGGGTTGTTAATGCAGAAGCTTGTTGTTATTTGACGACACGCACACGGGCACAAACAAACAAGTGGAAATTAGCCAACACAAGATTAGAGGGAAAACGGTCAAAATCAAGCGTCAGGGCCGGAGACTCTGGGGTTTTAGGCCGGAAACTCCGGTCTGGGCCGAAGTCTCCGGTGTGGATAGTCCGGAGACTCCAGTGTAGGCCGGAGACTCCGGTGTGCAGGCCGGAGACTCCGGTCTGGAGTCAAATCGTGAACTGCTCGTGTTCTTGAGCGGAAATCCACGCCTTGTGTCCTCAAATCCGCGAAAAAATGGCCAAATTGGGCTGGGAAAACGCAGGATAAAGCTGGACCAACGCCTAAGACAAGGTTTGGTTGGATAAAAACCACAGATAACACTCCAAATCAAGAGATCGATTCAAAGGCAAATATGGGGCTCTTTTTTGGGGATTCTCGAATTTTTGGTGGATAGAAGAAATATTTGTGGGGGAATTCGTGAGCAACGAAGCTCTTGATACCAATATGTTGAGGGCAAACCTCTAGGGTGGACCGATCTTTCACGAATCCCACTCAAATCAAGGATGGAGTGCGGAGGAAAGGAGGGAAGGATGAACATGATGAACTTACGCACGAAGAACACGATGAACACACACACGCAAAACCACGATACACACCAATAGCTCACGCCGGTGGTGACCAGTCCAACGCAATCCCTAGGATCGGCATCGGGCGGAGGACTCTCTCTCGAACCGGCATGGCGAGATGGGAGACTCGGTGAGATCTTGACGTCTTGGCAAAGGGACACCGATGCCAAGGCCTTGTACAACGCGGAGGCACGATGCAAACTCCAACGAGGTTTGGGATATTTGGTTCTCCTTTGTCAAAGGAGCATGAGGCAAGAACTAGATAGATCCACAAGGGGTTTCCACTAAATCCAAATATCATGCCTAGGGTTTACAATGGAGGTGGGGGACTATATATAGGCCAGCCACTTAAATACGGGTACTTTAGGAATAAAAGACAAGTTCTGGACGGACTAAGGGGTACATCGGCCGCAGGCCCAAAGGCCTTTTCATGCCTGGCGTCGGTCGGACCGGAGACTCCGGTGTGGTGGACCGGAGACTCCGGTCTAGGCCGGAGATTCCGGTCAGTCTCTGGACCAGCCTCTAGAGGGGCCTTCAGATTGTCCTAGGGCCCGGTGAAGGGGTCAGACCGTAGAGTGGGCCGGAGTCTCCGAGGTCTTCAGGCCGGAGACTTTGGTGGACTGGAGACTCCGGTGTGCGTAGACCGGAGACTCCGGTCTGAGCAGCTGTAGCGGCTTCTGCTTCACGCTCTGCTCCTTGTTCTCCATCCTTGGGTGCTTGGTGATGTGTCGGGGCTTCGTACCTGATGATGCATAGAGTAGTTGCATGAGGTAGCACACCATCCAAGGAGGTATCAAATTGGCACGAGGATAGGAGCGAGTTCACCTTAGCTTGTAGGAGTTTGGCTCGGGCACGAGTCATGGGTCCACTTGGGGGACTTGTTGGTGTAGATGTAGGAGCGTCCATAGGACGGGCTGCATCACACACGATTTCCCTGAAAAACAAGTTGGCAACATGTGAAGCATCATCGGTCTTATGGCACGGTATGAAGTGTGCCATTTTGGAAAAGCGATCCACGACAACAAAGATATAATCATGACCATGCTTAGATCTAGGCAATCCTAGAACAAAGTCCATGGTAATGTCGGACCAAGGTGTATGAGGAATAGGCAATGGCATATAAAGACCATAAGGGTTAGCTTGCGACTTAGCTTGAACACATGTCGTGCATCATTGAACGTAGCGCTCCACGTCGCGCTTCATATTGGGCCAAAAGTAGTGAGTGGAGAGCATGTCCAATGTCTTGTCACGGCCAAAGTGACCCATAAGGCGTCCACCATGAGATTCTTGGAGAAGCAAATGTTGGAGCGACAATTTCGGAATGCAAAGCTTGTTTTGTTTAAAGAGAAAGCCCTTATGCAAATGGAAATCATCAACTCCTTTGTCAATGGAGCACTTTGCGAAAATTGGTTCAAAGAACGGGTCGGAAGCATACAAAGATTTTATTTCCTCAAGACCTAACATGTTGATTTCAAGTCTCGTAAGAAGTCTTGTGTGTTTGCGAGACAAAGCATCCGTAACTACATTATCTTTGCCCTTCTTATACTTGACAATGTACAGAAAAGACTCCATGAACTCAACCCACTTAGCGTGTCTCTTACTCAAGTTGGCTTGGCCTTTGATATATTTCAATGAATCATGGTCGGAATGTATGATAAATTCCTTGGGCCATAGGTAGTGTTGCTAAACTTGAAGAACACGAATTAAGGCAAAAATCTCTTTGTCATAAATTGGATAATTAAGGTGAGCAGAATCAAGTTTCTCGCTATTGTAGGCTATAGGATGTCCGTTTTGCATAAGAAATCCTCCAATGCCAATACCACTAGCATCACACTCTATCTGAAAAGTTTTTGTGAAATCCGGTAACACAAGGAGAGGTGCTTTGGTTAGCCTCTTTTTAACTTCATCAAAAGCTTTTTGTTGTGCTTTGCCCCACACGAAGGTGACATTCTTTTTCGTCAACTCGTTGAGAGGACAAGCAATGGTGGAAAAGTCTTTCACAAAGCGACGATAGAAACCAGCCAACCCATGAAAACTTCGGAGTTCACTCACATTTGTTGGGATGGGCCAATCTCATATGTCCTTTAGCTTGGACACATCAACTTCAATGCCCTTTGAAGAAACGAAAAATCCAAGAAAAATCAACTTGTCTTTACAAAAGTGCACTTGGGAAGATTAGCATAAAGCTTTTCATGTCGAAGGATTTGCAAAAATTCCTTGACATGTGTTATATGGTCCTCAAGTGATTTGCTATAAACAAGAATATCATCAAAATAGACAACAACACTTTTTCCAATGAGAGAACACAAAATATGATTATTGAGGCGCATGAAGGTCGATGGGGCATTAGATAAACCAAAGGGCATAACCAACCATTCATAGAGACCAAGTTTGGTCTTGAAGGCGGTTTTCGACTCATCGCCCTCAGCCATGCATATTTGATGGTAACCACTACAAAGATCAATTTTTGAAAAAATAGTGGCTCCACACAATTCATCAAGCATGTCATCGAGACATAGTATGGGATGTCGATAACACACAGTGATAGCATTGATTGGATGGCAGTCCATGCATAACCGTAACGTATCATCCATTTTTGGAACAAGTATCACGGGTACGGCACTTGGACTAGTGCTAACTTGGATCAAACCTTTGGAGATGAGTTGGTTGATTTGACGTTCAATCTCCTTTGTCTCCTCCGGGTTCGTGCGATAAGCGACGCGGTTGGGAAGTGGTGCACCGGGGATGAGGTCAATGCGATATTCGATGCCGCGAAGAGGAGGTAGTCCATGTGGAAGCTCTTAGCGGAACACATCCTTGAATTCCTGCAAAACAATCATCAAAGATGGAGGAAACATTGGTTAATTCATTAGTTCCTTGCACTAGTCCCTTACAAAGGAGGACATAGTGCAAGATGGATGGGTCGTTCCGAACATCTCTCATCTCACTTTTGGTGGCAAGGAGAACACTCTTAGTTTTCCCACTCGAGTTTGGATTGTGGCTCTCACTCACTATGAGGTGGTTCTCTCTCTCACCGCTCTTCTCACAAGTAGGTGTTGTTCTTTGCGCCCTCGCTAAAGCCTTTGCATTATCCGCAATTATTTGGCTAGGAGTCATTGGTTGCAAAACACATGTTTTGTTGAGCCATTTGAAGGTGTATACATTGGTGCGACCATCATGTTGAGCAGCCTTGTCAAATTGCCATGGTCTACCAAGAAGCATGTGGCAAACTGTCATAGGCACCACATCGCACTCCACCGTGTCTTTGTAAGGACCAATGGCAAAGGAGACCGATACGGTATGCTTGATCTTCACGGACCCTTGGTCACTTAGCCATTACACGTGGTAGGGGTGCTTGTGCGGATGGAGGGTGAGGTTGAGCTTCTCACACAACTCGGTGCTAGCAAGGTTGTGGCAACTCCCTCCGTCTATGATCACCTTGATATATTTGCCATTGATGTGGACTCGTGTTTGGAAGATGTTTGAGCATTGGTCTTCATGCTCTTGTGCTTGAGTGGTCTAGATCCTTGTGACGACAAGCGATGGACTTGCGTCATGTTACAACATGAGGAGTTCTTGGTCATCTTCCACTCGTTGCCTTGCCATTGCTTCCTTGACTCGGGCATCAAATTCATCTTCACTCAAGTACTCTTCATCGCCGTTGTCATGGATGAACAATACCTTCTTGTTTCCACATTCGGCCGACTTGTGTCCTTTAGCTCCACCCTTGTAGCATTCACCATTTAAATGTGTATCACTCTTTGCTTGTTTGCCACTTGGGGGAAGTTTTCCTTGAGGAAGTGTGGGCTTGAAGGAAGGCTTGGAGGTACTTGAGGATCTTCCATTGAAAGTTGTTGGCGTAGCGGTTGAAGCTTGCTTGTAGGTGAAATACGTCTTGGGCTTGTTGTACTTGATGTCCTCTTGCACTTGACGTTCAGCCTTTGTTGCGATGTGCACAAGCTCAACCATTGTGTTGTATGTTTGGAACTCGACGATGCGCTTGATTGGGTGATTCAAGCCAATAAGGAAACGTGCCATTGTTTGCTCCATGCGCTCATCAATGTTAGCGCGAATCAAGTTGAGTTCCATTTCCTTGAAGTACTCTTCCACGGTCTTTGTCCCTTGACGAAGCGATTGAAGGTTGTTGAAGAGGTCGTGCATGTAGTGCGCGGGGACGAACCGGGATCTCATGTGAGCCTTCATGTCATGCCAAGTTGTGATTGGTGGTTCTTGTCTTGCATCACAAGCAACTTGAACTTGTTCCCACCAAAGGTTGGCGTAATCATCAAACTCAAGCGAAGCCATGGCGACCATCTTCTCGTTGCTATAATTGTGCATGTGGAAGATCTTGTCGACTTTGAGTGCCCACGAGAGGTATTCTTCGGGGTCATTGGATCCGGTGAACTTGGGCATTGTGAACTTGAGCTTGCCAAATTTTTCTTCCTCATTGCAGTCACGGTAGCGATTGTTGCCATGTTGATGATGGTTTTCATCTTCCATGCGATCATTGCGACGAGCTTGCTGCCGATCTTGTGGTTGAGGAGGTAGAACTTGGTTCTCGTGACCTTGTTGCGGAGCTTGTTCTTGATGTTGTTGTTGTGGAGCTTGCTCTTGCTCTTAGCGCGGTCGTTGTCGTGGTTGAGGCGCTTGGGCCTCATGGTGGCAAGGGTGTGGAGCCTCTTGACGCAGTTGACGATGAAGGGGAGGCTCATTCCTCAGTTGGTGATGTTGGTTAGGCACAAGGGCCTCACGGAGAAGGTCATGGTCGTGAGCCTCTTGACGTGGTGGAGGCGCCTCGTGATGACCATGTTGTCAGTGTGGACGTTCATGGCATTGATGACGAGGAGGAGGATCTTGGAGAGCTTCACGTTGATGACGAGCTCGATTCTCCAAATTGGAGTCATGACTTGTTGTGTCCAGTATGTGTCGCGAGCGATGGTGGTACACTTGGGCTTACACTTGTGGTTCTTATTGTGGTTGCTCTTGTTGGATCACCAATGCCCTTGGGTGATGACGGTGTGCTTCTTGCCTTGATCGTGTCCTTGAAGAGAAATCACCATCATAGCTTGATGTTGCGGCGTGCCCTGGGGAAGGTACATAGTTCGAAGAACTTCCATCTTCAACCACAGGGGAATCATTGCGTCTTGGAGCACTTGGATGTAGATCTTGTTGAAGAGGTGCATGAAGACGCGAAGAACTTGAAGATCTTGAAGCACGTGAACATGTTCTTGCCATTCTGTCGATGAGGCGTCACAGATTATCATTTGTTTCGGCGATGGAGCGTTGAAGCGCTTCATTTTGGTGGCCGAAGTTGTGATGCATTGCATGCATTTGTCGTTCGAGTCCGTCGAAGCGATTGTCGATGTTCTTGAACTCGGCTTGCGTCTCGCCAAATTTTTCATCTTGTCGCGTCTCAAGGTGATATGGGGTGGCCCGATCTTCTCAGTAAGCGGATAGCGGTGATGATGGTGGATGATAGATAACTAGCCTGTAGCTATGAACTCTCCCACTCGATCCCAGATGCCAATGCAACAGCTCTCGAACCTTGTAGGATATTCAACACACCACGCTCTTACGCACGCAGCCGTGACCACGGACGGTAGTATGCAATCTACTAATTCCCAATGGAACAACAGATCACACTCAACTATAGTTGGTACATTCGTACACAGGGTAATTCTAGAGGTTCTATGAAAGAGACAACTCCAAAATAGTTTTAATGTGGTCTAACCTAAACTAGAGGGCATTCCCAGGCTATATATGGCCGCCAAAACGTCTAAAAAAGGCGAAATGGAAACGTGTCTGATACAGTCAGATCCGTTCGGATCTGATGGGAACTTTTTGGGCCGGATTATTTGGTCTAAGAGGGCCGGATTATCCGGTGGCTGGATTTTCCGGGGGAAAAATCCGGTCAAATATCCGCCCTGGTACTGAACGTCGCGCACGAAGTCCTTTGTAGAATCTCCAAAGCAGGGCCAGATTATCCGGGGTGTGGGGGGCGGATTATCTGGGGTCTTTTAGCCATGGAAGTACTCATTGGAAAGATCTTGGAATTATCTATCCAACAAGTGCTTATTTGCTTGATTTGGAGTTCGTATGAAGAATCCACGTCCATTTGAATTTCAGGACTTCTGTCTGTCCGAATTGAATGTTCCTTCTCTTCGATGATCTCCCTTGCTTGTATTGCGCCTTCCTCCCGCTCCTCCCTCGCGCATCCTTGGGCAATCATCATGTTGGGCTTCTCTTGTAGCCCTTCTCCTCATCGCACCATGCTTGTTTCTCCAACGAACCTGATCATACATAAATGCATAGACTTAGGCAGTATAAAGTTCTCATCAATCAAAGTACAAGATTCGTTTAGGACTAAATTCACCTGTTGTTCAAGTAGCTTAGCACGAGCTCTTGTAATAGGTTCAATTCTAATCTCATTGGACTGATCCTTTCTTGCAACAGTTGTAGCATCTTCAGTAGTCATTGGGGTAGGTGTAATTGTAGGGATGTCCTCATCACAAGGTCTTGGCAACGTTCACGGAACTCTTGTCGAACGATGAAGTGACTTGCGCGCATCATGTACGGTCCTTGATCTTCTTCTTGGGGAGGTGGTTGGCTCGACTCACCTTTCCTACCCATCATGCAAAACACAAAAGTATTGTATATTTAAGTGGAATATGGTGGTGTTAGCCTTGTACCTCACCTTGGGGATTGCACCAAACTAGAAACCACAAGTGAGAGATATAAGCGTGCAAAGTGGAATTGCAAAGAAAACTCACACTAAAGAAAGAACTAACTCTCAAAAGCTTGTTGGTGGTAGGTTAGGGTACTGGAATGCCAAAGAACCAACCAAAAGAAAAGGGATAGTCAAAAGTGGGTAAAATCCAACAAAACTCAAGTCAAAGGCGAAGGTCAACAACTCAAAGGGGTGACGGGAACCTACGATTATATACACACACGTGGAGATTGTTGGGATTGACATGACTATGAAAATGAGCAAACAAAATGTCCTAATGAAGACTAAGCTTGTTGTCGTGCCAATGCAAGGAGAGACTGTAGCTCGTTTACAAAGAAGAAGAAATGAGCAATGGATTTGTGCACTTGCCTTGGGCACTCTTCTTTCTCTCTTGCTTACAAGCTTTGAGACTCTCTTTTGCAATGGGAGACTATTTTTCTTTTTCTTTTGCTTTGTATCTTTTTCTTTATTTTTTTTGCTCTCCCTTGATGCTACCTAGTCACACTTGATATTTCTCTTGCACTCTCACTATCCAAGGACAAATGCACAATGCTCAATCAAACACAAGATGAGCCACTCTCATGGGATAGGTACACACAAAGGAAGATAGGGGTTAACAAGGTCACACAAGTTATAACTTCGTTGGTGATGATGAACTTGCCGTCGGTGTTGCTGGATGATGTTCGTGGGCCGTGGTGTCAATGAGCATGGGGATTATTCATGCGGAAGCTTGCTGTTAGTTGCTGACACGCACACGGGACACGAGCAAACAAAGAAAATTAGCCAATGCGAAAAATGAGGCAAAACTGTCAAAACTGGCGTTACAGCCGGACACTCCGGTCTGTCTGTGCCGGACACTCCGGTCAGGCCAGACACTTCGGTCGTGTACGGCCGGACCCTCCGGTTGGGCCGGACACTCCGGTTGAGTCTGTCCGGACAATCTAGCGCGGGTTTCCTGGTCGTGTTCTTGAGCAGAAATCCTCTACTGAAGGCCTCAAACAAGAGATCTATCCAAAGGAAAATATGGGGCTCTTTTTTGGGGATTTTCGAATTTTTGGTGGATAGAAGAAAGTTTTGTGGGGGAAATCATGAGCAACGAAGCTCTTGATACCAATATGTTGAGGGCAAACCTCTAGGGTGGCCTGTTCTTTCACGAATCCCACTCAAATCAAGGATGGAGTGCGGGGGAAGGAGGGGAGGATGAACACGACGAACTCACGCACGAAGAACGCGATGAACACACACGCAAAACCACGATACACACCAATATCTCACGCCGGCGGTGACCGGTCAGGCACAATCCCTAGGATCAGCGTCGGGCGGAGGACTCTCTCTCGAACCGGCACGGTGAGATGGGAGACTCGGTGAAATCTTGACGTCTAGGCAAAGGGACTCTGATGCCTAGGCCTTGTACAACACGGAGGAACGATGCAAACTGCAATGAGGTTTGGGTATTTGGTGCTCCTTTGTCAAAGGAGCATGAGGCAAGGACTAGATAGATCCACAAAGGGTTTCCACTAATTCCAAATATCATGCCTAGGGTTTACAATGGAGGTGGGCGACTTTATATAGGCCAACCACAAGTTTAGGGGTAATTCAGGCATTAAAGTAGAGTTCTGGGCGAAGTAGAGGGGTACATGGGCCACAGGGCCCAGCTAAGGATCGCAAGCCCATCTTCAGGCCGGACAGTCCGGGTCGAGTTGACCGGATAGTCCGGGGTGGCCGTACACTCCGGGTAGTGTCCAAACTGGCACATAGAATGTCCGAGCCCAGACGGGGCAAGGGTAGGTCGGACACTCCGGGTAAGTCACGCCGGACACTCCGGCTGGAGTCGGGTGGACACTCCGGCTCTGGCAGCTTCAGGACATGTGCAGCTTCAGGGCTCGTGGGTCGCCGTGGGGGGGTCGTACCTGATGATGCACAGCGTAGTGATATGAAGTAGAAAGCCATCCAAGTGTATGTCAAAGTCACATGATGAGAGGAGCGAATTCACCTTAGCTTGAAGAAGCTTGGCTCGGGCACGGGTCATCGGTTCACTTGGGGGACTTGGTGGTGTAGATGTAGGAGCATCCGTAGTGCGGTCTGCATTACGGCGGAGACTCCGAGGTGGTGATCGGACTCCGGGGTAGTCTCCGGGGCGGCAGACAGAGACTTCCAGCGAGGTGTCTAGAGTCGTGGCCGGAGTCCGGGGGCGGAGACTCCGGGGTCGATGGCCGGAGACTCCGGGTATCTGGGTCAAGGACTCAAGTGTGCGCGAAGACTCTGGGGGCGTCCATGCTCTCCGGCGAGGACTCCGTGGGGGTGTACTAAGCGCTCCTGGTGGGTGTCCAGAGACAGGTCCGGAGTCCTGGCCGGAGACTCCGGGGATGCAGGCCAGAGACTCCGGGCTTCAGGGCCAGAGACTCCGGGGCTTCAACTCCAGCAGCTCCTTCTTCTTGTCCCGCTCCTTGCGCTTCATCCGATGGAGGTTCGTATCTGATAACACACGTTGTAGTTGCATGAAGTAGCAATCCATTCATAGATGTGTCAAAGTCACACGAGGAAAGGAGCGAGTTCACCTTAGCTTGTAGGAGTTTAGCTCGCGCACGAGTCACTAGTCCACTTGGGGGACTTGGTGGTGGAGATGTAGTGACGTCCGTAGTACGGGCTGCATCACATAGCTAGAGTCATTGCATGTCTGTTCTTTTCATAAACCACATATGGATCCACCAGAGTCATTGCGGGTGTGTTCTTTTCATGAACCACATGGATCCACCAGTGTCATTGCATGTGTGTTCTTTTCATGAACCACAACTAGTCATTGAATGTGTGTTTTTTCACAAACCACATATGGATCCACTAGAATCATTGCATTTCTGTTCTTTTCACGAACCACATGGATCCACCAGTGTCATTGCATGTGTGTTCTTTTCATGAACCACAACTAGAGTCATTGAATGTGTGTTGTTTTCACAAACCACATATGGATCCACCAGAGTCATTGCATGTCTGTTCTTTTCATAAACCACATGGATCCACCAGTGTCATTGAATGTGTGTTCTTTTCACAAACCACATATGGATCCATCAGTGTCATTGCAAGTGTGTTCTATTCATTCACCACATATGGATCCACTAGAGTCATTCATGTGTGTTCTTTTCATTAACATCAGCTAGAGTCATTGCATGTATGTTCTTTTCATGAACCACAACTAGAGTCATTGCATGTGTGTTATTCTCATAAACCACATATGGATCCACCAGTGTCATTGCATGTGTGTTCTTTTCACAAACCACATATGGATCCACCAGTGTCATTGCATGTGTGTTCTTTTCATTAACCACATATGGATCCACTAGAGTCATTGCATGTGTGTTCTTTTCATTAACCACAGCTAGAGTCATTGCATGTCTGTTCTTTTCATGAACCACAACTAGAATCATTGCATGTGTGTTATTCTCATAAACCACATATGGATCCACCAGTGTCATTGCATGTGTGTTCTTTTCACAAACCACATATGGATCCACCAGAGTCATTGCATGTCTGTTCTTTTCATGAACCACATGGATCCACCAGTGTCATTGCATGTGTGTTCTTTTCATGAACCACAAGTAGAGTCATTGAATGTGTGTTCTTTTCACAAACCACATATGGATCCACCAGAGTCATTGCATGTTTGTTCTTTTCATAAACCACATGGATCCACCAGTGTCATTGCATGTGTGTTCTTTTCATAAACCACAGCTAGAGTCATTGCATGTTTGTTCTTTTCATAAACTCATATGGATCCACTAGAGTCATTGCATGTGTGTTCTTTTCATGAACCACATGGATCCACCAGTGTCATTGCATGTGTGTTCTTTTCATGAACCACAACTAGAGTCATTGAATGTGTGTTCTTTTCACAAACCACATATGGATCCACAACAGTCATTGCATGTCTGTTCTTTTCATAAACCACATGGATCCACCAGTGTCATTGAATGTGTGTTGTTTTCACAAACCAGATATGGATCCACCAGTGTCATTGCATGTGTGTTCTTTTCATTAACCACATATGGATCCACTAGAGTCATTGCATGTGTGTTCTTTTCATTAACCACAACTAGAGTCATTGCATGTTTTTTCTTTTCATAAACAACATGATCCACTAGAGTCATTGCAAGTGTCTTCTTTTCACAAACCACATATGGATCCACTAGAGTCATTGCATGTGTGTTCTTATCCTAAACCAGCACTTGAGTCATTGGATGTGTTTTTTTCATAAACCACATATGGATCCACCAGAGTCATTGCATGTATGTTCTTTTCATGAACCACATGGATCCACCAGTGCCATTGCATGTGTTCTTTTCATGAACCACAACAAGAGTCATTGAATGTGTGTTCTTTTCAAAAACCACATATGGATCCACCAGATCTGTTCCTTTCATAAACCACATGGATCCACTAGAGTCATTGCATGTGTGTTCTTTTCACAAACCACATATGGATCCACTAGAGTCATTGCATGTGTGTTCTTATCCTAAACCAGCACTAGAGTCATGGCATGTGTGTTCTTTTTATAAACCACATATGGATCCACCAAAGTCATTGCATGTGAGTTATTTAATGAACCACATGGATCCACCAGTGTGATTGCATGTGTGTTCTTTTCATGAACCACATCTAGAGTCATTGTATGTGTGTTCTTTTCACAAACAACATATGGATCCACTAGAGTCGTTGCATGTCTGTTATTTTCATAAACCACATGGATCAACCAGTGTCATTGCATGTGTGTTCTTTTCATTAATCACATATGGATCCACTAGAATCATTGCATGTGTGTTCTTTTCATTAACCACAGCTAGAGTCATTGCTTGTCTGTTCTTTTCATGAACCACAACTAGAGTCATTGCATGTGTGTTATTCTCATAGACCACATATGGATCCACTAGAGTTCATTGAATGTTTGTTCTTTTCACAAACCACATGGACTACTAGAGTTCATTGAATGTGTGCTTTTCACAAACCACATATGGATCCACCAGTGTCATTGCATGTGTGTTCTTTTCATAAACCACAGCTAGAGTCATTGCATGTATGTTCTTTTCATAAACCACATATGGATCCACTAGAGTCATTGCAGGTGTGTTCTTTTCATGAACCGCATGGATCCACTAGTGTCATTGCATGTGTGTTCTTTTCATGAACCACAACCAGAGTCATTGAATGTGTTTTTATTTCACAAACCACATATGGATCCACTAGAGTCGGTGCATGTCCGTTCTTTTCACGAACCACATGGATCCACCAGTGTCATTGCATGTGTGTTCTTTTCATGAACCACAACTAGAGTCATTGAATGTGTGTTGTTTTCACAAACCACATATGGATCCACCAGAGTCATTGCATGTCTGTTCTTTTCATAAACCACATGGATCCACCAGTGTTATTGAATGTGTTCTTTTCACAAACCACATATGGATCCAGCAGTGTCATTGCATGTGTGTTCTTTTCATTAACCACATATGGATCCACCAGAGTCATTGCATGTTTGTTCTTTTCATATACCACATGGATCCACCAGTGTCATTGAATGTGTGTTCTTTTCATTAACCACATATGGATCCACTAGAGTCATTGCATGTGTGTTCTTTTCATTAACCACAACTAGGGTCATTGCATGTCTCTTCTTTTCATTAAACCACAACTAGAGTCATTGCATGTGTGTTATTCTCATAAACCACATATGGATCCACCAGTGTCATCGCATGTGTGTTATTTTCACAAACCACATGGATCCACCAGAGTTTATTGAATGTGTGTTCTTTTCACAAACCACATATGGATCCACCAGTGTCATTGCATGTGTGTTCTTTTCATAAACCACAACTAGAGTCATTGCATGCATGTTCTTTTCATAAACCACATATGGATCCACCAGAGTCATTGCAAGTGTGTTATTTTCATGAACCATATAGACCCACCAGTGTCATTGCATGTGTGTTCTTTTCATGAACCACAACTAGAGTCATTGCATGTGTGGCCTTTTCACAAACCAGATAAGAATCCACCAGAGTCATTGCTTGTCTGTTCTTTTCATAAACCACATGGATCCACAAGTGTCATTGAATGTGTTTTCTTTTCACAAACCACATATGGATACAGCCACTCATTGCATGTGTGTTCTTTTCATTAACCACATGTTGAGGGAAACCTCTAGGTTGGCCTGATCTTTCACGAATCCCTTTCAAATCAAGGATGGAGTGCAGGGGAAGGTGGGGCGGATGAACACGACGAACTCACGCACGAAGAACACGATGGACACACTTAACGCAGAAACCATGATACACACCAGTAGCTCACGCCGACGGTGACCGGTCCGGCGCAATCCCTAGGATCAGCGTCGGGCGGAGGACTCTCTCTCGAACCGGCACGACGAGTAGGGAGAGTCGGCGAGATCTTGACATCTAGGCAAAGGGACTCTGATGCCTAGGCCTTGTACAACACGGAGGCACGATGCAAACTCCAACGAGGTTTGGGATATTTGGTGCTCCTTTGTCAAATGAGCATGAGGCATGAACTAGATAGATCCACAAGGGGTTTCCACTAATTCCAAATATCATTCCTAGGGTTTACAATAGAGGTGGGGGACTATATATAGGCCATCCACAAAGTCAAGGGTACTTTAGGGATAATAGATAAGTTCTGGACGGACTAAGGGGTACATGGGCCGAAGGCCCAAAGGCCTTTTACATGCCTGGCTATGCTCAGTCCGGAGATTCCAGTGTGGTGGACCGAAGACTCCGGTCTAGGCCGGAGATTCCGATCGGTCTCCGGTCCATCTCCAGAGTGGCCATTTGGCTGTCCTTGAGCTCGATTCGGGGGTCAGACCGGAGGTGGGCCGGAGTCTTCGGGGTCTTCAGGCCGGAGACTTTGGTGGACTGGAGACTCCGGTGTGCGCAGACCGGAGACTCCGATCTGAGCAGCTGCCGCGACTTTTGCTTCACACCCTGCTCCTTGTTCTCCATCCTTGTGTGCTTGGTGCTGTGTTGGAGCTTCATACCTAATGATGCATAGAGTGGTTGCATGAAGTAGCACACCATCCAAGGATGTATCATGATGAGGATATATATACAAGGATTATGATGATTCTGACTACTTGAACTAGAAGGAAATATTGAGTCAAATCAATAATTACTATCAGGTGAATTCTTTCCTAGTTGACCATGATGCTTTCATTTATAAGAACTTTATATTGCCTAAGTCTTTGTGCTATTGTATGATCAGGTACATGCGAGAAGAAGGCATAGAACGGAGCAAGGAGATGAAGCATATGGAGCATGGCATGTTGATCAATGTAGAATGTGCGAGGGAGGAGAGGGAGGAAACGAAAGGAGCTACCAATAAGAAGATCAACACCTGGTAGGATCTCTGCCGTGGCAGAGAAACAATGCGTTTTTTCTCAAGCGGCTGTCGTCAAGATGTAAGCAGAGTCCTTTTACGCCGGCGGCAGAGATTACCAAACTACGCCGGCAGAAACCTGAGCCGAACCCAATTTTGGGTCGGTTTGTACCCTAGTTGGGTGGGACCAACTTGGCCACCGCCTTAGCTGCCGGACCCCCAGACTCATAAATAGATGGGGCACACTAGTTTTTGGGTTTAGACCACGTTAAAATTATTTTGGAGATGTTTCTTTTATAGAACCTCTGGAATTACCTTGTAATCGAATTCTACCAATTGCAATTGAGTGTGATCTGTTGTTCCACTAGGAATTAGTAGATTGCATAATACCGTTCATGGTCGACGGCTACATGCGCAAGAGCGTGGTGTTGTGAATACCCTACAAGGTTCGAGAGCTGTTGCATTGGCATCACAGATCGAGCGGGAGAGTTCATAGCTACAGGCTAGTTATCTATCATCTACCATCACCATCGACAAGTGCTTGCTGAGAAGATCGGGCCACCCCATATCATCTTGGTATCAGATTTCCTCGTTGCCTCGGTAAGTAATCCACAATCCATCCATAGATTAGAGAGTGTTTTTAGTCCTATACAAAAAAAGCCTGATGACCCACAAGTATGGGGGTGTATCGCAGTATTTTCGATAAGTAAGAGTGTCAAACCCAACGAGGGGCAGAAGGTGCTGGCTAATGGTATGGATCAGGAATTCTTTGCAAATAATTAGCAAACGGATTTTCAGGGCTTTTTGATAAAGCAAGTAAACAAAGTACGAGTAAATAAAAGACAGTAGGAATAAATGCAGCAAGTGGCCTAATCCTTTATGCAGCAAAGGGCAAGCCAGTTGTATTACTTAAGATGACCAAACGTTCTCGAGGACACATGGGAAGACTGTCAAGCGCTTTCGCTTCATATAGTTGATTAATCTTCTTTAGCTTGCTAAGTGTTGTGTGGGTGAACATGTGCTAATGTACCGACCTTCCTAGGACTAATACATACTTGTGATTATACCCCTTGCAAACATCCGTAAGTACAAGAAAGTAATTAAGGTAGAAACCTAACCACAACTTTAAACTCTAAGACCCTTACGTCCCTTGTGCAATGTTTTCCTAACGAGGGTTCAGGTTTCTGTCACTCCGGCAACCCCTACGATTAGTAGCCAAATACACAATGCATTCCCCTAGGCCCATATAGGTGAAGTATCATGTAGTCGACGTTCACATGACACCACTAGAAGAAATACACCACAATTTAAATATCAAACTATTGAACCTTTCTCAACACAATTCCACTACTAACAACATGACTTCTCCCATGTCCTCAAGAACAAAACGAACTACTCACAAGACATCATATGGATCATGATCAGAGATGGAATAATGATGTATAAAAATCTGAACATAAACAATAATTCAACGGTTCACTCAATAGAATCAACTACAAAGAGTAATAAACACCGAGAAAGTTTCCCCTATGAACTATGCAAGATTCAACGCAATTGTTATAGCAATATGGAGATGGTGATGAGGGTGCTGATGGTGATGATGGTGGTGATGATGATGATGATCCCGATGATGTCCCGCTTGATGGTGGTGTTGATGGCGACGATCTCCCCTCTCCGGGAAGGAATTCCCCCAGCAGAAATCTTTCTGACAGAGAGATCTTTCTCTCTTAGTGTTTTCCGCCCCATAGAGGCGGCGAAATCTTTCTGTGGTCGCTTTCCGAGTCTTCGGGTTTCGGGAGGATAATATACGCCAGAGGGGAGTGCTAGGGGTGGACCAGGGCGGCCACACCACCTCGTGGTGCGGTCTAGGCTGGCCCGCGCCATGGGGTGGTGTGGGCCCCCTGTAGCCCATCTCCAGCCCCCCTTCTGGCTTCCTTCGTCTTCTGGAAAAATAGGATTTTTCGTATATTTTCCCGGATTTTCTGATCTTCGCGAATTTTGCCTCCAAACAGCACCTTTTCCATCAGAATCCTGACTGCAGCGATCCATGCTCCAAAATTCATCAACCATGCAAAAACAGATGAAATAACATAAGTATCACCTCTCAATACGAAATATATCAATGAATAACAGTGAATTATGACATAGAATAGTGATGCAAAATGGACGTATCAACTCCCCCCAAGCTTAGACTTCGCTTGTCCCCAAGCGAAACTGAGCTCAATAAACATGGCCTCAGGTTTATGGAGTGAAGAGTCGATAAAAGAATACGGACAAGAAGCATCACATTCATCAATACATAGATCATAATAGAAGACAACTCACTATTATATAACTCAACTTGCAATGAGTAAAGGAAACACAATAAAGATACATAAAGTGAATCATAATTGGTAATGGAAAACTTAGCTCTTGGTCGAAGAATAGTTGATAATTTGCTGGAGTTCACAAATAACTGGTTTTTCAATGATAGCTTTCAAAGTAGTAAACATCAAGATAAGAGCAATGTGCAAAACAAGGAACATAAGAAACATGATTGAATAAATCATCATATGAATGAATGAAACACAACAACTCAAAATACTTGCTGAGATAGAGGGGAGTAGGTTTACTGACTCAACTAAAAAGTAAAAAGAAAGGCCCTTCACAGAGGGAAGCAGGGATTTCAAGTCTCATAAAGAGATCCCAAAAGTTATGATACTTACTAGCTTTCAGCTCTCATTGCCCCTATCATAGGCATCTTTTGGTGATTAAGGTTAAAGTGACACAACTAAGAGGATATGCTTGACAAGTTATAAGTTGAAATCTCATACCCCTTACTTATGAGTACCGAACCTCATGCTACTCAACTTCAGTCACGAGTAAGCTCTTGTCATTGTAAATACACGTGTATCATTGAGAACCGCCAATGGGGTACCCCTTGCACATGATACATGAGCTATCCCATAATAAAAATGACAAGGCAAGCAGACAGTGAGCATCTCAGCGATATTTTTATTTGCTATTTGCATAGGTTTTTATTGAGGATGCTTCATAGAATGCTCACTATAGTTATGCTGCAAGTTTCCACCATGATTAGGCATGGCTTAGGCTAGCGGCCCAGGCGTTTCTCTAACACACATATAAACTCCATGATCTTACAAGTTCCACTTTTATTTCACACCGCCGAGATCCAAAAGCAAAAGAACATGATATCAACTAGGTACAAAGTACCAATGATGTTGAAAGCGTTCCCCATGATACATGGTTCTGCAAACTTCAACTCATAAAGTGCAAGCATATACGCAACAAAGAAGGACCCAATGGTTCAAGTTTATTAAATGCAAGAAAGTAATGTGTGCTATCAAGTTCGTGAGAGCTTTAATCACTATTTTCACATAACAAGTTTAATTTGGGAGGTAGATAAAACAATAATTTACTTGGAATAGCAATAATTCTAATAGGTAGGTATGGTGGACACAAATGGCATAGGTTTTTGGCTTATGGAAGTGGATGCACGAGAAGAATTCCCTCTCAGTATAGGTTTTTGGCTAGCCAGGTTGGGTAGCAAGTACAAGAGTTGAAGGAAACAAACAAACATACAAGTGATAAAAACAAACATGCAATCTTCCTTGGAAGCACAAAAGATCTCAACTAGAGAATACTAGACTTATGAGCAAATCAAGAAAGAAAGATGATGAAATTATTTTTCTTTAGAGTACTTTTATCTTTTCTTTCAACTCTCAAAAATAGTGTTGCTACTGACCGAGCCAGGTTTGCCAAAACCAACAAAATTAACTCAATGATCCCAAAGTGATACCAATACTAACAACAAGATCAATCATATAACCACGAATTGAAAACTAATATAAGCTATGCAAAAGAGTAAATGATAGAACTTCTCATTAATATTCCATAACGGAAACTCACACCAAGGGATGCATATCTAACGAGAGAGGGGACACTTCCATAATGCAAACCATCCTACATAATAACTTCTCTATTCATGATATGACTCTACTAATAAGGTAAAAAGATAGAAGATAGTGATGTGATACCGTGGCACTTCCCCAAGCTTGGAACAAACCAAGGGGATGCCAAACCTGATGACGAATTACTCCTTCGGTGGTGGTGGTAATATTTTCTTAGTTGACGTGAGGAAATCTTCCAGCATCTTGTGAAGCCAATTATTCTCCCATTGAAGCATGTCCACCTTCCTCCTCAAGTCTCGGTACTTATCGCAGAACTCCTTAGTGACTCGTAGGGCTTCGGTTGATGCAGGGCAGGTAACTAAAGGTACCAACCCCTGCTTGGGGTCTTGGAGATCTTCCTCCATAAGCTCCTTTCCCTTATCCTTGGCGGACACCATTGTGCTTCTAAGCTTTCAAAGATAGTTCCTGGCAGAAACAGATCGAAACAAAAACACGACGAAAACACGATATACGAACCTCGGGGGATCCGGGGGATTATATATTACGAAGTTTCATATCAAAAGGAAGGTACTAGGAGAAAACGAGTCGGAGGCAGAGTCCGGCGTGGACTCACCACCTGGTGGCGCGGCCAAGAGTGGGCCTGTACCACAGGGTGGTGTGAGCCACCCTGGCTCCGTTTCCATCCCTTTTTCGCTTCGTAGCTTTCCTTATTGGCTAAAAACTACAAAAAGATAGTCGGATAGTATTTTCGTGGAACTTTTCTTACTAGAACTATTACCTATTTGAAAGCGGGCTCTGCAGGTCTCTGAATTTGGTATCTAGTAGATTCTTCTGGAGTCACCACTTGAATAACATCAATAGCTTCATCTTCATATACTTATTACTTGAGTCATAAAACCTTTCACTTCCTTATTACACCATTATCTCCACTACCTGGAAATTTCTTTCACACAGTTCTCATTAGCAACATTAGTATAAGTGAAGTGATAAAACCTTTTGAGTTCAACTTCAACTTAAAACCATCAAAACATAAGCTACTGTAGCAACTCCTTCCGAAAACCCAAAAAGAATTCAAAAAGGAAATCGAATAAAGAAGCAAATGCAAGAGTGGCAAAATCTATCAAAACAGACCAGCAGGTAAAGATAAATTTTTTCGAAAATCTTCTGTTGCTCAAATCAAAAACTGCAAAACTAACGAAAGTTAAATAACAACCTGGGGCAGAAGCACAAAAAATTACAGCTCAATCCAACAGACACAGATCTCTGACGAATTTTTACGGTGGAGCACAAAAATCTGTTTTGGGACAGCAACTTCCCCAAATCTTACTTCTCTCTCATTAGAGGTTGATATGAACACAAAAACCAAACAAAACGGATAAGGAGAGGTTATTACTGAAGTAATAACTTCCAAGACTCAAAGAAACACAAACAAACTGAAAGCAAAAATAAACTGGGTTGTCTCCCAAAAAGCTCTTTCTTTATAGCCATTAAGATGGGCATGATGATTTCAAAGATGCTCACACAGGAATATGAATTGAAGTGAAAGAGAGCATTAAGAAGCAAAAATACACACATTTAAGTCTAACCCACTTCCTATGCAAGGGAATTTTGTAAACAAACAAGTTTTTCAAACCAGAGGCTACTTGCATAAGAAGGCAAAAGAAGTGCAACATAAAAACTTTCAGCATAAAACGAGGAAACTTGATATTATTGAGATAAATAATAACACTTTTCCCTCTTTCATAGTAACTTTTAGTATCATGCATAAACTTAACAATATAACTATTAGAAGAACCATCATAGCAATGATCACTTATTCTAATAGAAAACACAGGAATACTAGCTCTCATAACACTACTTTGTGAAATAATATTAGAGGTATCCTTACAGAGGATAGTGTGTCCCTCTTCTTCATATTTAGTGACAAAGTCTTTAAAATTTGCTATTATGGGTTCATCAACCATTTGTTTATCAGGTTCAACAGCTTCATTTGTACTTTCATTAACCATACTAGCTATCATAGAATGTTCCTTTATCTTAACTGGAAAAGGCATTTTCTCAATGTAAGGTTTAGGTAAGACATGATTAATAGTATAAACTTCAGTATTTCTTGTAGGAACAGTCTTAGTAACATCTTTATAAGGTTCATGATACTTATTCCACTTCTTTTTAGGCACTTCAATGTAGGAAGCAAAAGCCTTAAAATAAGAAGCAATAGCTTGAGAGTCTAGACCATAAGCATTTTTAATATTTTGAAAGTCATAAGTTCCCATAAAAGATTCAATGCATTCATAATCATAATTTATACCTGACTTTCTACCTTTGTCATTCTCCCAAGCTTCAGCATTGTCTTGAATACGGTCCAAAAGATCCCATTTAGCTTCTTCTTCCATGCGAGTGAATGATCCAGCACAAGAAGCATCCAATAAATCCTTATCATGTAGAGGGAGCCTTGCATAAAAGTTATTGATAATAATATTGTTGGGGAGCTCATGAATGGGACATTTGAGCATTAGTAACTTCAATCTCCCCCAACCTTGAGTTGTACTCTCTCCATCAAGAGGCCAAAAGTTGTATATTTGATTCTGATCCTTATGAATTTCAATAGGAGGATAGAACTTTGAATAAAAGAGAGGCATTATTTCCTCCCATTCCAGAGCTTGACCATTCTTCAGTAGCTTATACCATTCCTCAGCTCTTCCTTTTAGTGATAATGCGAATAACTTCTTCTTAACTTGATCTGTAGTAATACCTGCACACTTGAACAACCCGCATAATTCGTGTATAAAGAGTAAATGATCACCAGGATGTACAGTTCCATCCCCAACATAGTAGTTCTCCATAACACGATCAATAATTCTTGTAGGTATTTTGAAAGCATCATTCTCAACAGGTGGTGGTTTATCTACTACCTTAGAAGTGGTAGTAGCATTACCAAATAAGAAACTCAGTGAATTATCCATGATGAAAATAAAGCAACTAATAGAAGTAAACAATACTCACAGTAGAAGTTTCCTTTGCCAGTTCCACTCTCCAATAGCGCTTCACTCCCTGGCAACGGTGCCAGAAAATAGTCTTAATGACCCACAAGTATAGGGGGTGTATCGCAGTATTTTCGATAAGTAAGAGTGTCGAACCCAACGAGGAGCAGAAGGTGCTGGCTAGTGGTATGGATAAGGAATTCTTTGCAAATACTTAGCAAACGAATTTTTAGGGGTTTTTGATAAAGCAAGTAAATGAAGTACGAGTAAATAAAAGACAGTAGGAATAAATGCAGCAAGTGGCCCAATCCTTTATGCAGCAAACGACAAGCCGGTTGTATTACTTAAGATGACCAAACGTTCTCGAGGACACATGGGAAGATTGTCAAGTGCTTTTGCTTCATATAGTTGATTAATCTTCTTTAGCTTGCTAAGTGTTGTGTGGGTGAACCTGTGCTAATGTACCGACCTTCCTAGGACTAATACATACTTCTGATTATATCCCTTGCAAACATCCGTAAGTATAAGAAAGTAATTAAGGTAGAAACCTAACCATAGCTTTAAACTCTAAGACCCTTACGTCCCTTGTGTAATGGTTTCCTAACGGGGGTTCAGGTTTCTGTCACTCCGGCAACCCCTACGATTAGGAGCCAAATACACAATGCATTCCCCTAGGCCCATATAGGTGAAGTATCATGTAGTCGACGTTCACATGACACCACTAGAAGAAATACACCACAACTTAACTATCAAACTATTGAATCTTTCTCAACACAATTCCACTACTAACAACATGACTTCTCCCATGTCCTCAAGAACAAAACGAACTACTCACAAGACATCATATGGATCATGATCAGAGATGGAATAATGATGTATAACAATCTGAACATAAACAGTAATTGAATGGTTCACTCAATAGCATCAACTATAAAGAGTAATCAACACCAGGAAAGTTTCCCCTATGAACTATGCAAGATTCAACGCAATTGTTACAGCAATATGGAGATGGTGATGAGGGTGCTGATGTTGATGATGGTGGTGATGATGATGATGATGATCCTGATGATGCCCCGCTTGATGGTGGTGTTGATGGCGACGATCTCCCCTCTCCGGGAAGGAATTCCCCCGGCAGAAATCTTTCTGCTAGAGAGATCTTTCTCTCTTAGTGTTTTCCGCCCCATAGAGGCGGCGAAATCGTTCTGTGGTCGCTTCCCGAGTCTTCGGGTTTTGGGAGGATAATATACGCTAGAGGGCAGTGCCAGGGGTGGACGAGGGCGGCCACACCACCTGGTGGCGCGGCCCGCGCCAGGGGGTGGTGTGGGCCCCCTGTGGCCCATCTCCAGCCCCCTTGTGGCTTCCTTCGTGTTCTGGAAAAATAGGATTTTCCGTATATTTTCCCGGATTTTCCGATCTTCACGAATTTTGCCTCCAAACAGCACCTTTTCCATCAGAATCCTGACTGCAGCGGTCCATGCTCCAAAAGTCATCAACCATGCAAAAACAGATGAAATAACATAAGTATCACCTCTCAATACGAAATATATCAATGAATAACAGTGAATTATGACATAGAATAGTGATGCAAAATGGGTGTATCAAAGCCCCACAAAAAGAGTTGCCATAGATTAGATTGCATCGTAGACGAGTAATAGTTGCTGGTCGTGTTCATCCTTTAGTTTAGATCTAGATATGTTCTTCGTAGATCTGTTTTCTAGTTCTTCTAGTTGTTTTCCACCATATTTTTCCGCCACCACAAGGTCAGATCCGATCTAATCTAAGAGTCCTAGTCTCCTACTCTTGGCTGAGTCGGAATAAAAAAAATTCCTACCGACTCTGCCGCAGCACGGAAACAACCTGTTTTCCTGCCGCGAGTCTTGTTCTGCCACGAATCGGATTCGCTGTCGCGGCAGTGTTTGACGTGTTTTTCTACCGCGGCAGGATTTTCTGCCACGACATGATTTTGCCATGTTTTTCTGCAACAACAGGAATTTTTACAAAGTTTGAATTTGCACTTTTCCTGCAACCTTAGCCACAGCCATTCTATTACATAGGTGTAGGAACTTGCCCATTGAGACTAGTTTCCCCTCCTACAGGATGCTCTTAGGATTTTGGTGCTATTCTTTGTGATTTGGCCGTGTGTGATCTAAATATATATAAAAAGAGAGAAAAAAAGCAATATAGCAAGAGAAAAAGCAAAAAGAGCTATATAAAAGAAAAAGAAAAATAGTGAAAAAGAGAATTTGAGCAAGAGGCCTAGTGATATCTTTGTGCACCGGTAGATTGAGCAATCTTGTGCCTATTTACTGTGAGCTTTCCTAGTGTTTCTCAAGAGTAGTGCAACACCCTTCATAGTTGTAGTGCCACATTTTTCTCCACGTGTGTGTTTCTTGGGTTTTTGTACGATCAACACTAGGACTTGTTTGCGGTGTAGATAGGATACCATACCTATAGCTCTACCATATGTGCCCTGCGATCGTTCTCTGTACCTTTGATATTCACTTCATCACATCAGTGCATAAGTCTGTGATTACATTTTTTAAAGCATCTCTATTCACTTTGGAACGGTAAGATCTACTTTCTTGTTAGTTGTGAGTGAGTTGTGAGAGTTTCCACCATACAGATTTTGATTTTTGCACTAACCTACTAATCATGTCTTTGAGTGATGATGAAGTTGTGTCACAGAAAAAGCAGCTTGAGGAGCATGTTAATTGGCGCGAGTCTGTTGATGGGAATATCAAGGACTTGCAAGATGCAGTGGATCAAAATACTGGTGCAGTCACTAATCTTCAAACTCAAGTGACATCACTCAATGTAAATATGGCCACCTTGCAGCGTTTGATTGAGGCCATTACAACGGCGATTCAGCCAAGGTACACACAGCTGAGGCATGGAACCATGTCAGTTGATGAGTAATACATGGAGATGGAGATGCTTAGGCAACGTGCTAGAGTTCGTGAACCCCTTGAGATGACTATGTAGCGTTTTCGCAACAATTTGATGCTTCAAATCAAGATCATTGTTCGTCATCACAAGTACAAGACTATGAATGAACTGTTGCACCATGCTAGAGAGGCCGAGTCACAGCTAGCTGAGGAGTCTAAGTCACATGCATGTTTTCCATCAACCAGCCATTTTGCAGCCAGATCTACACCGCCTCCTATGGAACCACCTGCAACAGCTGCTAGCCACCCTCCGCCATCGGCCAAACCTACTAATGTAATCATCTCTACTCCTGGTATTTTTTTTGTGCTATGCAAGTTGCTTTTGAAGAAAGGGAGCAATCTATTTTACAACCTACATCATCAGACTGTGCATTGTCACTTGCGGAGGATGTTTTAGTCCCTACTACAACTGAGGAGATTTTTGATGACATTAGTACTAATTTGGAGCTATAGCCAACAAGCGCAACATATTGTGAGTCTATTCCTTTGTTGATGCCTCCTTGTGATTTGCCTTGCACTAATGTTTCAACACCATGTGATAGTTTACCCAATTTTAATTTTGATCATGTGGTACTGATTACACCACCTACTGATATTGTGTATTCCATCATGCTAAATGAACCTATGAGTATGAGTTGTGCTATGGATAAGATTTCTGAAATTTCATTTCTGAATTCTAGCACATATTCTCCTTGTTTCACTTTCAATCTAATTGGTGAATATAGCATGGATGAAAATTTTCTTGTGGATCACATATGCATTACTTGTGATAGAATCGCTGAACTGAAACAAGCTATTTTCAGCATATATGCAATGTGTCACAAAATGTTCCCTATGGGACAATAGTTCATGTTCGAGATATTATGGAAATACGTTCTGGTCTCGTTGACATATTGCAACCAACACAAGTAATTTTACCTATGTTGGATTGTTATCTTGCTAGTATAGAACCCAAGTTTTCATATTCATTGTGTTTGTCCCAAAAGTCTTTGTCTAGTTATGTTACTACTTTAGACTTCCTTGATATTTGCAAATTGAGTTACATCTTACATACTAGACATGTTCATGTTCATAATAATCAGAGTAGCGCAGTTGAAGCATGGCATGAATCAATTTGGTTTTCACACATATTGAATTGGTTTGATCTTGTTCACAAATTTGATCATAGATCTTGTTTGAGAAAACTGAATTTAATATTGAAAAACAAGACTATCTATTTAGTTGTTTTTCACCACGATCATGATTCCTTGTACTTCACTTATATCTGCAATTTAAGTTGCTTGATGTATATTGGACATATTTTTCACGTGAACAACAATAATACAACATGTTATATATACATATACTTTGCGTACACATTGTTCTTCTTGTTTCTTCCACTTTCAGCTTACCCAAAGCCGTGGACGGCTTTTCATGAAGAAAGGGAGGATGATGAGGATATATACAGGGATTATGATGATTCTGACTGCTTGAACTGGAAGGAAATATTGAGTCAAATCAATAATTACTATCAGGTGAATTCATTCCTAGTTGACCATGATGCTTTCATTTATAAGAACTTTATATTGCCTAAGTCTTTGTGTTATTGTATGATCAGGTACATGCGAGAAGAAGGCGTAGCACAGAGCAAGGAGATGACGCATATGGAGCATGGCGTATTGATCAATGAAGAATGCGCGAGGGAGGAGAGGGAGGAAGCGCAAGGAGTTAACAATAAGAAGATCAACACCTGGCAGGATCTCTGTCGCGCTAGAGAAACGATGCGTTTTCCTGCCACGATAGGCTGCCACGGCACAGAAACAGAGTCCTTTTCTGCCCCGGCAGGCAGCCACGTCAGAGAAACAGGCCCAAACTCTGCCACGGCAGAAACCTGAGCCGAACTGATGCGGCCCGTCCTACGGACGCTCCTACATCTACACCACTGAGTCCCCCAAGTGGACCCATGACTCGTGCCCGAGCTAAACTCCTACAAGCTAAGGTGACCTCACTCCACTCCTCGTGCCAATTTGATACCTCCTTGGATGGTGTGCTACTTCATACGACTACTCTATGCATCATGAGGTACAAACCCCCGCCGCGTCGACCCTCGAGCCCAGGAGCTGCACCTACCCTGAAGCAGACTGACACGGAGTATCCGCCTGGATCCAGCCGGAGTGTCCGGCCCGGCCGGAGTGTGCGGCCTTCCCCAGCCCGAACCTGGTGTGGACATTCAGAAGGTCAATTCGGACACTTCCCGGACACCACCCAGAGTGTCCGGCCACCCCGGACTGTCCGGTCGTTCCGACCCGGGCTGTCCGGCCCAAGTGATGGGCCTGCGAGCCTAGCTAGGCCCTATGGCCCATGTACCCCTCTACTTCGCCCAGAGCTCTACTTTAATGCCTGAATTACCCCTGAACTTGTGGTTGGCCTATATATAGTCCCCCACCTACATTGTAAACCCTAGGCATGATATTGGAATTAGTGGAAAGACCTTTGTGGATCTATCTAATTCTTGCCTCATGCTCCTTGACTAAGGAGCACCAATATCCCCAAACCTCATTGGAGTTTGCATCGTGCCTCCGTGTTGTACAAGGCCTAGGCATTGGTGTCCCTTTGCCTAGACGTCAAGATCTCACCGAGTCTCCCATCTCGCCGTGCCAGTTCGAGAGAGAGTCCTCCGCCCGACGCCGATCCTAGGGATTACGCCGGACAGGTCACCGCCGGCGTGAGCTATTGGTGTGTATCGTGGTTTTGTGTGTGTGTGTTCTTTGTGTTCTTCGTGCGTGTGTTTGTCGTGTTCATCCTCCCCTCCTCTCCCCGCACTCCATCCTCGATTTGAAAGGGAATCGTGAAAGATCGGGCTACCCTAGAGGTTTGCCCTCAACATATTGGTATCAAGAGCTCCGTTGCTCACGATTTCCCCCACAAATTTTTCTTCTATCCACCAAAAATTCGAAAATCCCAAAAAACAGCCCATATTTGCCTTTGGATCGATCTCTTGATTTGGAGTGTTATTTGTGGTTTTCATCCGACCAAACCTTGTCTAAGGAGTTGGTCCAGCTTTATCCTACGTTTTCCCAGCGCGATTTGGCTAGTTCATCAAAGAAGGTATAACTTGCGTCACCTTGTTAACCCCCATCTTCCTTTGTGTGTACCTATCCCATGAGAGTGGCTCATCTTGTGTTTGCTTGAGCATTGTGCATTTGTCCTTGGATAGTGAGAGTGCAAGAGCAATATCAAGTGTGACTAGGTAGCATCAAGGAAGAGCAAAAAAAAAGATACAAAGAAAAAGCAAAAGAAAAAATAGTCTCCTATTGCCAAAGAGAGTCTCAAAGCTTGTAAGCAAGAGAGAAAGAAGAGCGCCCAAGGCAAGTGCACAAATCCGTTGCTCATTTTTCCTCTTTGCAAACGAGCCACGGTCTCTCCTTGCATTGGCACGACAACGAGCTTAGTCTTTGTTAGGACTTTTGGTTTGCTCATTTTCATAGTCGTGTCAATCCCAACTTTCTCCACGTGTGTGTATATAGTCGTAGGTTCCCGTCACCCTTTTGAGTTGTTGACCTTCTCCTTTGACTTGAGTTTTGTTGGATTTTACCCACTTTTGACTATCCCTTTTCTTTTGGTTGGTTCTTTGGCTTTCCACAACCCTAACCTACCACCAACAAGCTTTTGAGAGTTAGTTCTTTCTTTAGTGTGAGTTTTCTTTGCAATTCCACTTTGCACGCTTATAGCTTTCACTTGTGGTTTCTAGTTTGGTGCAATCCCCAAGGTGAGGTACAAGGCTAACACCACCATATTCCACTTCCATATACAATACTTGTGTGTCTTGCATGATGGATTGGCACGGTGAGCCGAGCCAACCACCTCCCCAAGAAGAAGATCAAGGACCGTACATGACGCGCACAAGTCACTTCATCGTTCGACAAGAGTTCTATGAACGTTGCCAAGCCCTTGAGATGCGACAAGATGAACAATTTGGCGAGACGCAAGCCGAGTTCAAGAATATCGACAACTGCTTCGACGGCCTCGAACGACAAATGCATGCAATGCATCACAACTTCGGCCACCAAAATGAAGCGCTTTAATGCTCCGTCGCCGAAACAAATGACAATCTTCGACGCCTCATTGACGGAATGACAAGGCCACGTTCACGCGCTTCAAGCTCTTCATCCTCATCGCGTCGTCATGCTCCTCCTCAACAAGATCTTCAACCAAGTGCTCCAAGACGCAATGATGCCCCTGTGGTTGAAGATGGAACCTCTTCGAACTATGTACCCTCCCCACGACATGCCGCAACGTCAAGCTATGATGGTGACCTCTCTTCAAGGCCACAAGCAAGGCAAGAAGAACACCGTCATCATGCAAGGGCACTAGTGATCCAACAAGAGCAACCACAAGAGGAACCGCAAGCACAACCGCAAGTGCAACCGCAAGTCTACCACCATCGACCGCGACACATACTTGACTCAACAAGTGATGACTCCAATTTGGAGAATCAAGCTCGGCATCGACGTGAAGCTCTCCAAGATCCTCCTCCTCGTCATCAACATCATGAACGTCAACAATGACACCATGGTCATCACGAGACGCCTCCTCCACATCAACAAAACCTGGAGCGTCAAGTAATACAAGTTGAGCGACGCCCACCACGTCAAGAGGCTCATGACCATGTTCCTCGCCGTGAGGCCAATGTGCCTAACCAACATCACCAACCGAGGAATGAGCCTCCTCTTCATCATCAACCGCGTCAAGAGGCTCCACACCCACGCCACCTTGAGGCCCAAGCGCCTCAACCACGTCAACAACCGCGCCAAGAGCAAGAGCAAGCTCCTCAACAACAATATCAAGAGCAAGCTCCGCAACAAGGACGCGAGAACCAAGTTCCACCTCCCCAACTACAAGATCATCAACAAGGTCACCAAGTTCGTCGCAATGACCGCAACGCTGAAGAAAATTTTGGCCAGCTCAAGTTCACGATGCCCAAGTTCACCGGATCCAATGACCCCGAAGAATACCTCTCGTGGGCACTCAAAGTCGACAAGATCTTCCGCATGCACAACTATAGCAACGAGAAGATGGTCTCCATGGATTCACTTGAGTTTGAGGATTACGCCAACCTTTGGTGGGAACAAGTTCAAGTTGCTCGTGATGCAAGACAAGAGCCGCCAATCACAACTTAGCATAACACGAAGGCTCACATGAGATCCTGGTTTGTCCCCACGCACTATACGCGTGACCTCTTCAATAACCTTCAAGCGCTTCGTCAAGGGACAAAGACCGTGGAAGAGTACTTCAAGGAAATGGAACTCAACTTGATTCGCGCCAACACTGTTGAGCGCATGGAGCAAACAATGGCACGTTTCCTTATTGGCTTGAATCACCCAATCAAGCGCATCATCGAGTTCCAAACATACAACGCCATGGTTGAGCTTGTGCACATCGCAACAAAGGCTGAACGTCAAGTGCAAGAGGATATCAAGTACAACAAGCCCAAGACGTACTTCACCTACAAGCAAGCTTCAACCGCTACACCAACAACTTTCAATGGAAGCTCCTCAAGTACCTCCAAGCCTTCCTTCAAGCCCACACTTCCTCAAGGAAAACTGCCCCCAAGTAGCAAGCAAGCAAAGAGTGATACACCTTTCAACGGTGAATGCTACAAGTGTGGAGGTAAAGGACACAAGTCGGCCGAATGTGGAAACAAGAAAGTCTTGTTCATCCATGACAATGGTGATGAAGAGTACTTGAGTAAAGATGAGTTTGATGCCCGTGTCAAGGAAGCAATGGCAAGGCAACGAGTGGAAGATGATCAAGAACTCCTCATGTGTGAACATGACGCAAGTCCATCGCTTGTCGTCACAAGGATCTTGACCACTCAAGCACAAGAGCATGAAGACCAACTCTCCAATATCAATGGCAAATCTATCAAGGTGATCACTGACGGAGGGAGTTTCCACAACTTTGCTAGCACCGAGTTGTGTGATAAGCTCAACCTCACCCTCCACCCACACAAGCACCCCTACCACGTGCAATGGCTAAGTGACCAAGGGTCCGTGAAGATCAAGCATACCGTATCGGTTTCCTTCGCCATTGGTCCTTACAAAGATACGGTGGAGTGTGATGTGGTTCCTATGTCAGTTTGCCACATGCTTCTTGGTCGACCATGGCAATATGACAAGGCTGCTCAACATGATGGTCGCACCAATGTATACACCTTCAAATGGCTCAACAAAACATGTGTTTTGCAACCGATGACTCCTAGCCAAATAATTGCGGACAATGCAAAGGCTTTAGCGAGGGCGCAAAGCACAACACCTACTTGTGAGAAGAGCGGTGAGAGAGAGAACCACCTCATAGTGAGTGAGAGCCACAAGCCAAACTCGAGTGGAAAAAATAAGAGTGTTCTCCTTGCCACCAAAAGTGAGATGAGAGATGTTCGGAACAACCCATCCATCTTGCACTATGTCCTACTTTGCAAGGGACTAGCGCAAGGAACTAATGAATTATCCAATGTTCCTCCATCTTTGATGAATGTTTTGTAGGAATTCAAGGATGTGTTTCCCGAAGAGCTTCCACATGGACTACCTCCTCTTCGCGGCATCGAACATCGCATTGACCTCAACCCCGGTGCACCACTTCCCAACCACGCCGTTTACCGCACGAACCCGGAGCAGACAAAGGAGATTGAATGTCAAATCAACCAACTCGTCTCCAAAGGTTTGATCCAAGTTAGCACTAGTCCAAGTGTCATACCCGTGATTCTTGTTCCAAAGACGGATGATACGTTATGTTTATGCATGGACTGCCTTCCAATCAATGCTATCATCGTGCGTTATCGACATCCCATACCATGTCTCGATAACATGCTTGATGATTTGTGTGGAGCCACTATTTTTTCGAAAATTGATCTTCGTAGTGTTTACCATCAAATACGCATGGCTGAAGGTGATGAGTGGAAAACCGCCTTCAAGACCAAACTTGGTCTGTATGAATGGTTGGTTATTCCCTTTGGTTTATCTAATGCCCCATCCACCTTCATGCGCCTCATGAATCATATTTTGCGTTCTCTCATTGGAAAAAGTGTTGTTGTCCATTTCGATGATATTCTTGTTTAGAGCAAATCACTTGAGGACCATATAACACATGTCAAGGAAGTTTTGCAAATCCTTAGACATGAAAAGTTTTTACTAATCTTCCCAAGTGCACCTTTGCTAAATACAAGTTGATTTTTCTTGGATTTGTCATTTCTTTGAAAGGAATGGAAGTTGATATTACCAAGGTCAAGGACATACGAGATTGGCCCATCCCAACAAATGTGAGTGAACTCCGAAGTTTTCATGGTTTGGCCGGTTTCTATCGTCGCTTTGTGAAAGACTTTTCCACTATTGCTTGTCCTCTCAACGAGTTTACGAAAAAGAATGTCACCTTCGTGTGGGGCAAACCACAACAAAAAGCTTTTGACGAACTTAAAAAGAGGCTCACCGAAGCACCTCTCCTTGCGTTAACGGATTTCACAAAAACTTTCGAGATGGACTGTGATGCTAGTGGTATTGGCCTTGGAGGAGTCCTTATGCAAAACGGACGTCCTATAGCCTACCATAGCGAGAAACTTGATGGTGCTCACCTTAACTATCCCATTTATGACAAAGAGATTTTTGCCTTAGTTCGTGTCCTTCAAGTTTGGCAACACTACCTTTGGCCCAAGGAATTTATCATACATTCCGACCACGAGTCATTGAAATATGTCAAAGGCCAAGTCAACTTGAGCAAGAGACACGCTAAGTGGGTTGAATTCATGGAGTCTTTTTCGTACATTGTCAAGTATAGGAAGGGCAAAGATAATGTAGTTGCGGACGCATTGTCCCGCAAACATACAAGCCTTCTTACGAGACTTGAAATCAATGTGTTGGGTCTTGAGGAAATAAAATCTTTGTATGATTCCGACCCGTTCTTGGAACCAATTTTCGCAAAGTGCTCCAATGACAAAGGAGTTGATGATTTCTATTTGCATAAAGGATTTCTATTTAAACAAAACAAACTATGCATCCCGAAGTCATCGCTTCAACTTTTGCTTCTCCAAGAATCTCATGGTGGAGGCCTCATGGGTCACTTTGGCCGTGACAAGACATTGGACATGCTCTCCAATCACTACTTTTGGCCCAAGATGAAGCGTGACATGGAGCGCTACGTTCAACGATGCACGACATGTGTTCAAGCTAAGTCGCAAGCTAACCCTTATGGCCTTTATATGCCATTGCCTATTCCTCATACCCCTTGGTCCGACATTAGCATGGATTTCGTGTTAGGATTGCCTAGATCTAAGCATGGTCATGATTCTATATTTGTTGTTGTGGATCGTTTTTCCAAAATGTCACACTTCATATCGTGCCATAAGACCGACGATGCTTCACATGATGCAAATCTATTTTTTAGGGAAATCGTCCGTCTTCACGGTGAGCCAAGGACAATCGTATCCGACCGCGACGTCAAATTCATGAGCTACTTATGGAAGACCCTCATGGCCAAGCTCGGTGTCAAGCTACTATTCTCATCCGCATCGCATCCCCAAACTGATGGCCAAAGTGAAGTTGTCAACTGAAGCCTCGGAACTCTCCTACGTGTGTTGATCAAGAAAAACTTGAAGGATTGGGAGGAATGCATTCCCCACGCCGAGTTCGCCTACAACCGAGCAAAGCACTCAACAACCAAGATGAGTCCATTCATGATCATCTATGGTTTCGAGCCACTCACCGCGCTCGACATCCTACCACTACCTCTCCATGAGTGCACGAACATGGACGTCGAGAAGCACGCACAAGCTATGAAGAAGCTTCACGAAGAAACAAGAGCTACTATCGAACAACAAGTCCTTCACCAAGCTTAAAGGTTAAACAAGGACAAGAAGGAGATGATCTTTGAAGAAGGTGACCTTGTGTGGATACACCTAAGCAAAGACCGCTTCCCCAAGGAACGTGACTCCAAGCTCAAGCCAAGAGGAGATGGTGCTTTCAAGGTCCTCAAAAGAATCAACAACAATGCCTACATCATCGACATACCGACCTCCAAGTACCTTGCAAGCAATACATTCAATGTCAAGGATCTCTCACGCTACCATGGAGATGTTCAAGATGATATCCATGAAGATTCGAGGATGACTCTTTCCCAAGGGGGGAGCTGATGCGGCCCGTCCTACGGACGCTCCTACATCTACACCACCGAGTCCCCCAAGTGGACCCATGACTCGTGCCCAAGCCAAACTCCTACAAGCTAAGGTGAACTCACTCCTCTCCTCGTGCCAATTTGATACCTCCTTGGATGGTGTGCTACTTCATACGACTACTCTGTGCATCATCAGGTACGAACCCCCGCCGCGTCGACCCTCGAGCGCAGGAGCTGCACCTACCCTGAAGCAGACTGACCCGGAGTGTCCGCCCGGATTCAGCCGGAGTGTCCGGCCCGGCCGAAGTGTCCGGCACGACTCGGCCAGAGTGTTCGGCCTGCCCTAGCCCGAACCTGGCGTGGATATTCAGAAGGTCAATTCGGACACTTCCCGGACACCACCCAGAGTGTCCGGCCACCCCGGAGTGTCCGGTCATTCCTACCCGGACTGTCCGGCCCAAGTGATGGGCATGCAAGCCTAGCTGGGCCCTATGGCCCATGTACCCCTCTACTTTGCCCAGAGCTCTACTTTAATGCCTCAATTACCCCTGAACTTGTGGTTGGCCTATATATAGTCCCCCACCTCCATTGTAAACCCTAGGCATGATATTGGAATTAGTGGAAACCCCTTTATAAATCTATCTAATTCTTGCCTCATGATCCTTGACTAAGGAGCACCAATATCCCCAAACCTCGTTGGAGTTTGCATCGTGCCTCCGTGTTGTACAAGGCCTTGGCATCAGTGTCCCTTTGCCTAGACATCAAGATCTCACCGTGTCTCCCATCTCGCCGTGTCGGTTCGAGAGAGAGTCCTCCGCCCGACACCGATCCTAGGGATTGCGCCGGACCGGTCACCGCCAGCGTGAGCTATTGGTGTGTATCTTGGTTGTGTGTGTGTGTGTTCTTCGTGTTCTTCATGCGTGTGTTCGTCGTGTTCATCCTCCCCTCCTCTCCCCACGCTCCATCCTCGATTTGAAAGGGAATCGTGAAAGATCGGGCCACCCTAGAGGTTTGTCCTCAACATGAACCCAATTTTGGGTTGGTTTGTACCCTAGTTGGGTGGGACCAACTCGGCCACCCCCTTAGCCGCCACACCCCCAGACTCATGAATATATGGGGCGCACTAGTTTTACGTTTTAGACCATGTTAAAATTATTTTGGAGTTGTTTCTTTTATAGAACCTCTGGAATTACCCTGTGATCAAATTCTACCAATTCCAATTGAGTGTGATCTGTTGTTCCACTGGGAATTAGTAGATTGCATACTACCGTTCGCGGTAGAAGGCTACGTGCACAAGAGCGTGGTGTTGTGAATATCCTACAAGGTTCGAGAGTTGTTGCATTGGCATCAGGGATCGAACGGAAGAGTTCCTAGCTACATGCTAGTTATCTATCATCTACCATCACCATCGACAAGTGCTTGCTGAGAAGATCGGGCCACCCCATATCATATCAAATTGGCACGAGGAGAGGAGCGAGTTCACCTTCGATTGTAGGAGTTTGGTTCGGGCACGAGTTGTGGGTTCACTTGGGGGACTTGGTGGTGTAGTCAACAGGACGGGCTGCATCAGCCCCCCCCTTGGGAAAGAGTCGTCCTTGACTCTTCATGGTTATCATCTTGAACATCTCCATGGTAGGGTGAGAGATTTTTGATGTTGAACGTATTGCTTGCGAGGTACTTCGACGCCAGTATGTCGATGATGTAGGCGTTGTTGTTGATTATCTTGAGGACCTTGAAGGGACCATCTCCTCTTATCTTGAGCTTGGAGTCGCATTCCTTAGGGAAATGGTCCTTGCTCAAGTGTATCCATACAAGATCAGCTTCTTCAAAGATCATCTCCTTCTTGTCCTTTTTTAACCTTGAAGCTTGGCGAAGGACTTGTTGCTCGATAGTAGCTCTAGTTTCTTCATGAAGCTTCTTCATAGCTTGTGTGTGCTTCTCAAAGTCCATGTTGGTGCGCTCATGGAGAGGTAGTGGTAGGATGTCGAGCATGGTGAGGGGCTCGAAACCATAGACGATCATGAAGGGACTCATTTTGGTTGTTTAGTGCTTGGCTCGGTTGTAGGTGAACTCGGCGTGGGGAATGCATTCCTCCCAATCCTTCAAGTTCTTCTTGATCAACACACGTAGAAGAGTTCTGAGGCTTCGGTCAACAAGCTCAGTTTGTCCATCGGTTTGGGGATGCGATGTAGATGAAAAGAGGAGCTTGACGCCGAGCTTGGCCATGAGGGTCTTCCATAAGTAGCTCATGAATTTAACGTTGCGGTCGGAGAGGTGGAACTTGACTGTCACGACCTTGTTGAGGTGCTTTCTCTTGCTCTTGACGCGGTTGGTGACGATGTTGAGGCTCTTGGGCCTCATGAGGGTGTTGAGGATGTGGAGCCTCATAACGCAGTTGATGACGAAGAGGAGTGTTATGGGGTAACCCCATGTGTGGCCCGATCTTCATGGATCTCGTGGTCAAATCGATGGGAAAGCGAGGGAAAAGGGAGAAGGTAGCGGAAGCGGACGCACACCTTGCGAAGAACACGATGAACACACGCAAAACTCACACGATACAAGGCCGATTGCTCCCGCCGGTGGCCACCCGTCTGATAGAATCCTCGCAAGGAAAGATCGGTCAACGTGCTCCCTCGATCCTAAGCGGAGAGGGAAGAACACCTTGGAGAGGGTCTTGATGTCTTGGCAAAGGAACATCGATGCCAAGGCCTTGTACAACGAGGGAGGCGCGATGCAAACTCCAACGAGGTGGTGATGATAGTCGATCCCCTTTGGTAGAAGGGGATGAGTCAAAACTAGAGATTACACAATGGGGTTTTTCTTCAGTCTATCATCTATGCCTAAGGGATACAAGGAGGGGTGGGGCTGTATTTATAGGCCAGCCACAAGTTCAGGGGTCGTTTGGGCATAAAACTAGGGTTTGGTGCGGAATAGAGGGGTACATGGGCCAAGGGTGCAGATGTTGGCTCGCAGGCCCATCACTTAGGCCGGACAGTCCGACTGAGTTGCGTCGGGTAGTGTCCGAACTAGCCTTCTAAATGTCCACGCCAGGTTGGGAAGGGGGCAGGCCGGACACTCCGGCTGAGTTGCGCTGAAAACTCCGGCTGCGCCGGACACTCCGGCTGGCATCGGGCGGACTCTCCGGGGCGATGACGACGGAGACTCTAGTTTTGGAGCTGGCTGCTCCTAGACCATCTTCTTGGTTGACTTGGGGATGATCTTGGGGACTTGGCGTTGTAGATGTAGTAGCATCTGCAGGACGGGCTGCATCAGCTCCCCCCTTCAAAAAGAGTCGTCCTCGACTCTTCATGCTCATCACTAAGAAGATGATGTCGAGAGACCTTCTTGATCCTGGGGTTCACCATATAGTTGTCCTTGAGAAGCTTGATGTGACAACTCTTCAATGTTCCGCTACCTTCTCCCTTTCCCCTCGCTTTACCATCGATTTGACCACGAGATCTGTGAAGATCGGGCCACCCACGGGGTTACCCCATAACATCTGGTATCAGCAGCTTTTGGTGGCCACGGATTCCTCATCGATTTGGTGTTTTTCCCATAAATTCGAAATTTCCACCAAAAATAGCCCCAATTCGTGTTTTGGATCGATCGTGATTTGAGTGTGTTTTGGTAGGTTTTGATCCATGGATTACTTGCTAAACTTGTTGATCTACCTTCCCCTGCATTTCCATGGCCTAATTCCTTGATTTCCCCCATCAATTTGAGGTTTTGGTTCGAGTTTTTCGCCAAAACGCGTCCATATCGTGTTCTGGAAGTCCTGGTTCGACTGGACCAGACTGTCCGGCCAAAATGGACCGGAATATCCGCCCCGCCGGAGTATTCGTCATAAATTGACCGGAATCTCCGCCCCGGCCGGACTGTCCGACCTGCGCACCCCGGACCGTCCGTCCCCTGCTGACAGAAAAATCTGCTTCACGGTTTTGGGCATAACTTTTGCATACGAACTTGGATTTTGGTATTCTTTAGCTCGTTTTGAAGAGAATAAAGAGCTCTACATCATCATCTCCGTGGTTCATGCTATCTACTCCATCCAAATTCCGTGAGCAAGGTGGAATCCACCAATAAAGGGTGAAGATCGGCAATAAAAGGTATAAAAATTCCGCGACTTCTCCCCACTTGCTTTACTCTGTGAGCTACACTATCTTTGCATTCAACAAACACCTATTGAGACTAGTTCCTCATATGATTGCTTGGGCTATGCACATTTCATACCTTGTAGAATTCCGAGCAAAAGTTGTGAGCCCGCTATCTCATATAGTTATCTTGAATAGTTGTTGGCACAAGGAAGAGGCAAGTGAAAAGGAAAATAAATAAAAAAATAGAAAAAGAAAAAGAAGAAAAAGAGAAAGAAAGAAACAAGTGCCTCATAGAATAGGAAGCGCAAGCTCGATGAACATCAAATAGGTGGTACTTATTGTGCATATCTTGTAGCCCACCAATTAATTGCAATCGAACTAGCGTCTCTCCTTGCACTTGTCCGAGACGAGCTTATAGTCTTCGCTAGGTAATCATTTGGTTCTTAGCTCACTTTCTCCATCCACCGATGAAAGCAATCGGCCTTGTATCGTGTGTGTTTTGCATGTGTTCATCGTGTTCTTCGTGAGGTGTGCGTCCTCTTCCGCTACCTTCTCCCTTTCCCCTCGCTTTCCCATCGATTTGACCACGAGATCCGTGAATATCGGGCCACCCACGGGCTTACCCCATAACATCTGGTATCAGCAGCTTTTGGTCCCCATAAATTCAAAAATCCCCAAAAAAATAGCCCCAATTTCGTGTTTTGGATCGATCTGTGATTTGAGTGTGTTTTGGTAGGTTTTGATCCATGGATTATTTGCTAAACTTGTTGATCTACCTTCCCCTATGTTTCCATAGCCTAATTCCTTGATTTCCCCCATCAATTTGATGTTTTGGTTCGAGTTTTTCCACCAAAACTCGTCCCATTCGTGTTCTAGAAGTTCTGGTTCGACCGGATCGGACTGTCTGGCCAAAACGGACCGGAGTATCCGCCCCACCGGAGTATCCGCCATAAATTGACCGTAATCTCCGTCCCGGCAGGACTGTACGGCCTTCGCGCCCCGGACTGTCCGCCCCCTACTGACAGAAAAATCTTCTTCACGGTTTTGAGCATAACCTCGTGGGCGGCCCGATCTTCACGGATCTCGTGGTCAAATCGATGGGAAAGCGAGGGGAAAGGGAGAAGGTAGCGGAAGCGGACGCACACCTCACGAAGAACACAATGAACACACGCGAAACTCAGACGATACAAGGCCGATTGCTCCTGCCGGTGGCCAACGGTCCGATAGAATCCTCGCAAGGAAAGATCGGTCAACGTGCTGCCTCGATCCCACGCGGAGAGGGAAGAACACCTTGGAGAGGGTCTTGACATCTTGGCAAGGAAACACTAATGCCAAGGCCTTGTACAACGAGGGAGGCACGATGAAAAGTCCAATGAGGTGGTGACAATAGTCGATCCCCTTTGGTAGATGGGGATGAGGCAAAACTAGAGATTCCACAAAGGGGTTTTTCTTTAGTCTATCATCTATGCCTAAGGGACACAAGGAGGGGTGGGGGCTCTATTTATAGGCCAGCCACAAGTTCAGGGGTAGTTTGGGCATAAAACTAGGGTTTGGTGCGGAATAGAGGGGTACATGGGCCAAGGGCCCAGATGTTGGCTCGCATGCCCATCACTTAGGCCGGACAGTCCGGGTCGGGTGGACCGGACAGTCCGGGGTGGCCGGACACTCCGGGTAGTGTCTGGGTAGTGTCTGAACTAGCCTTCTGAATGTCCATGCCAAATTGGGGTGGGGGCAGGCCAGACACTCCGGCTAAGTTGCGCCGGACAATCCGGCTGCGCCGGACACTCCGGCTGGCATCACGCGGACTCTCCGGGGCGATGACGACGGAGACTCTAGTTCTGGAGCTGGCTGCTCCTAGACCATATTCTTGGTTGACTTGGGGATGATCTTGGGGACGTGGCGTTGTAGACGTAGTAGCGTCGGCAGGACGGGCGACATCAAGGAGGCTCGTTCCTCAGTTGGTGATGTGGATTAGGCGCACGGGCCTCACGGTGAAGATCATCGTCTTGAGCCTCTTGACGTGGTGGGTGTCCCCCAACCTGTACCACTTGGCGCTCCAAGTTTTGTTGTGGTGAAGGAGGTGCCTCATGATGACCATGGTGTCAGTGCGGACGTTCATGATGATGATGACAAAGATGAGGATCTTGGAGAGCTTTATGACGATGGCGAGCTTGATCCTCCAAATTGGAGTCATCACTTGTAGTTGCAAGAATGTCATGATGACAATGGCGATGAAGTTGAGGTTGGGCTTGAGGTTCCACTCACGGTTCTTCTTGTCGTTGTCCGTGTTGAATCACTAGTGCCCTTGTGTGATGACGGTGTGCTTCTTGCCTTGCTTGTGGCCTTGAAGAGAAATCACCATCATAGCTTGATGTTGCGGCATGCCGTGGGGAAGGGACATAGTTCGAAGAACTTCCATCTTCAACCACGGGGGCATCATTGCATCTTGGAGCACTTAGATTAAGATCTTGTTGAATAGGAGCATGACAACAAGAAGAACTTGAAGAGCTTGATGCACGTGAACACGGTCTTGCATTCTGTCAATGAGGCATCGAAGATTGTCATTTGTTTCGGCGACGGAGCGTTGTAGCGCTTCATTTTGGTGGCCAAAGTTGTGATGCATTGCATGCATTTGTCGTTCGAGGCCATCGAAGCGGTTGTCGATGTTCTCGAACTCGGCTTGCGTCTCGCCAAATTGTTCATCTTGTCACGTCTCAAGCGCTTGGCAACGTTCACGGAACTCTTGTCGGACGATGAAGTGATTTGCGCGTGTCATGTATGGTCCATGTTCTTCTTCTTCGGGAGGTGGTTGGCTCGACTCACCGTGCCTATCCATCATGCAAAACACAAAGGGTTGTATATGGAGAGCAATATGTGGTGGTGTTAGCCTTGTACCCCACCTTGGGGATTGCACCAAACTCGAAACCACAAGTGAGAGCTATAAGCATGCAAAGTGGAATTGCAAAGAAAACTCACATTAAAGAAAGAACTAACTCTCAAAAGATTGTTGGTGTTAGGTTAGGATTGTGGAATGGCAAAGAACCAACCAAAAGTGGGTAAAATCCCACAAAACTCAAGTAAAAAGCGAAGGTCAACAACTAAAAAGGGTGACGGGAACCTATGATTATATACACACAAGTGGAGATTGTTGGGATTGACACGACTATGAAAATGAGCAAACAAAATGTCCTAACAAAGACTACGCTCGTTGTCGTGCCAATGCATGGAGAGACCATGGCTCGTTTGCAAAGAAGAAAAATGAGCAACGGATTTGTGCACTTGCCTTGGGCGCTCTTCTTTCTCTCTTACTTACAAGCTTTGAGACTCTCTATTGCTATGGGAGACTATTTTTCTTTTTCTTTTGCTTTGTATCTTTTTCTTTCTCTTTTTTTGCTCTCCCTTGATGCTACCTATTCACAATTGCTATTTCTTTTGCACTCTCACTATCCAAGGACAAATGCACAATGCTCAAGGAAACACAAAATGAGACACTCTCGTGGGATAGGTACACACAAAGGAAGATAGGGGTTAACAAGATGACGCAAGTTATACATTCGTTGGTGATGATAAACTTGTCGTCAGTGGTGCGGGATGATGTTCGTGGGCCGTGGTGTCGATGAGCACGGAAGTTGTTGATGCAGAAGATTTTTGTTAGTTGACGACAAGCACACGGGCACAAACAAACAAAAGGAAATTAGCCAATGCAAGATAAGAGGCAAAATTGTAAAAATCAGGCGTCAGGGCCGGAGACTCCAGGGTCTCGGGCCGGAAACTCAGGTCCAGGCCAGAAACTCCGTTGTGGACAGGAGGGAAACTCCGGTGTGGGACGGAGACTCCGGTCTGAAGGCCGGAAACTCTGGTCTAGAGTCAGATCGCGAACTGCTCGAGGTCTTGAGTGGAAATCCACACCTTGGGTCCTCAAATCCATGAAAAATTGGCCACTCTAGAGATGGACCGGAGACCGACCGGAATCACCGGACCGAGGGTAGCCAGGCATGTAAAAGGCCTTTGGGCCTTCGGACCATGTACCCCTTAGTCCATCCAGAACTTATCTATTATCCCTAAAGTACCCCTGACTTTGTGGCTGGCCTATGTATAGTCCCCCACCTCTATTGTAAACCCTGGGCATGATATTTGGAATTAGTGGAAACCCCTTGTGGATCTATCTAGTTCTTGCATCATGCTCCTTTGATAAAGGAGCACCAAATATCCCAAACCTCGTTGGAGTTTGCATCGTTCCTCCGCGTTGTACAAGGTCTAGGCATGGGAGTCCCGTTGCCTAGACGTCAAGATCTCACCGAGTCTCCCTACTCGTCGTGCCGGTTCGAGAGAAAGTCCTCTGCCCAACGATGATCCTAGCGATTGCGCCGGACCGGTCACCGCCCGTGTGAGTTATTGGTGTGTATCGTGGTTTTTGCGTGAGTGTGTTCATCGTGTTCTTCGTGCGTGAATTCGTCGTGTTCATCTGCCCCTCCTTTCCCCGTACTCCATCCCCGATTTGAAAGGGATCCGTGAAAGATCAGGCCACCCTAGAGGTTTTCCCTTAAGATATTGGTATCAACAGCTTTTGGTTGCCACGGATTTCATCATCGATTTGGTCTTTTCCCCATAAATTCATAAATTTCCACCAAAAATAGCCCTAATTCGTGTTTTGGATCGATCTGTGATTTGAGTGCGTTTTGGTAGTGGTTGATTCGTGGATTACTTGCTAAACTTGTTGATCTACCTTTCCCTGCGTTCCCATGGCCTAATTCCTTGATTCCCCCCACCAATTTGAGGTTTTGGTTCGAGTTTTTCCGCCCAAAACTCGTCCTGTTCGCGTCCTGCAACCTCCGGACCAGAGATTTGGTCCCCAGACCGGAGATTCCAGTCCCCAGACCGGAGTTTCCGGCCCCCAGACCGGAGTTTCCAGACCTCGAGACCGGAGTTTTTGCCCACCTTCTCACAGAAAAATCTGCTTCACGGTTTTGAGCATAACTTTTGCATACGTACTCGGATTTTGGTGTTCTTTATCTAGTTTTTAAGAGGAGAAGGATCTCTACACCATCATATAAGTGGTCATGATATCTACTCCATATAAATTCCGTGTGCAAGGCGGAATCCACCAGTAAAGGGTGAAGATCGGCGATGAAAGGTATAAAATTTCCGCCACTTCTCCCCACTTGCATCCCTTTGTGAGCTACACTATCTTTGCGATCAACAAACACCTATTGAGACTAGTTTCTCCTATGATTGCTTGGGCTATGCACATTTGATAATTGTAGATTTCCGAGCAAAAGTTGTGAGCGCGCTATCTCATATAGTTATCTTGTATAGTTGTTGGCACAAGGAAGAGGCAAGTGAAAAAGAAAATAAAAAGAGAAAAAATAGAAAAATAAAGAAAGAAAAAAGTGCCTCATAGAATAGGAAGCGCAAGCTCGATGAATATCAAATAAGTGGTACTTATTGTGCATATCTTGTAGCCCACCAATTTTATTGCAATCAAACTAGCGTCTCTCCTTGCACTTGTGCGACATGAGCTTATAGTCTTCGCCAGGTAATCATTTGGTTCTTAGCTCACTTTCTAACTCGCACAAGTCCCATTTATCCCACCATGTGTGTTTCCTTGTATATATTCCTATCTTGTGGATTGACTTCTTTTGCTTTGTGATCATCGTGGTTCTTTACTTGCCATTACAATATCTTGATTTCGGATTGTTCTTGGACATGCCACCTTCCATACCTATCCACCATAAGCTTTGTGTGTGTGTTTTAGTTGTTAGTTGGTTTTGAGTGCTCTCAAGTGTGACCACTTGCACGATACTACCTTCCAAGATAAAGTAAGGTTTGATCTTGCATCCCTAACCCCCTACCACTTCCATATACACCACTTGGTCTGGTGAATCATGTCTAGGAACTCCAGAACCAAGGATGATGATATGGGCACGAAGGAGGAGGTGAAGCCTAATTTTAGGAATCCACCAAGCTAGGTGATGCGGGCGCATCCCATTGATGATTGGTGACCTACGACATGTAATGATAAGTCTAAGGTTGTGTCAAATATTATTGCTATATTATTGAGTCCAAGTCTAGGTTAGGTTCGAGTTTGTTTGTGTGTTCGGTTTGGGTCTATCCAACCGACTAGTTACAGGCCTCCTATATAAAGGAGCCAGCCGCCTAGGTTTAGGGTAGTTCAGTTGTTTAGTCTAAAAACTATATTGTGCTCCACCGTGTATCATCCCTCCGAGGACGGTGATACCGTTTATCATCTTACTGCTACGGAGGTTCTTGTGTTCATGAAGGATTGTCGTGCTCAGGTTTGAGGCGTGGTGATCTTCATCATGTTACTTGCTAGATTGATTCCACTTCTTCAGGTGATGTTCATCGGCATTATTGGAAGGATTATTATCTGGGTTACTCGTTGTGAATGATCGGGACAAAACTCAAGGATCATCGGCTTGATCCGTATCATGTGGTATCAAATCTCTCGTTGATCAGAGCATGTTTTTGGATCATCTGCTGACTTCTTTTCTACAAGCAGTTTACATATCAGTTGTGGAGAAGAGATTAAAAGGAAAGAATCAGATCAGTTTTTGGTGGAAGTTCACGAGTTGCAGATTGATTTGTGAGGCGACTCAATGTTTTCTCTGCGTCGAGTTTGCAAGTGCGCACCAAAAAAAAAGGTCCCGGTTGCTCAGGTTGAGACCGATAAGACTTTCCCTCACCAGGTATGATGAGGATATATACAGGGATTATGATGATTCTGACTGCCTGAACTAGAAGGAAATATTGAGTCAAATCAATAATGACTATCAAGTGAATTCATTCCTAATTGAACCTGATGTTTTACTTAATGAGAACTTTATACTACCTAAGTATATGCATCTTTGTATGATCAGGTTTATTGATAACACAAGCATTGCGCGAGGAGGCGGAGAGTTGCAGCAAGAAGGATACGCGCTGATTTCCAATATCAACAAGTGCACGAGGGAGGAGCAGGAGGCATGCGCACTAGGAGGCAATGAGGAAATCACGTATGAGCAAGAGAGAGAGATGGTGCACCAAGAATTACATGTTTGAGGTGTTCCACGATGTTTGGACTGCGTGCCAATAAGGCCGAACCCATATATGGGTCGGTATGTATCAGTTTGAGTCGAACCGAGTCAGTTTGGGCCAAGATATGGCTGTTTTTAGGCCCGTTTAGAGGGGAGGACGCCCCAGCCCTCATATAAACCTCCGTAGGCGTCACAAGTTAGGATTTAGACCACGTTAAAATATTTTGAAGTTGTTTCTTTCATAGAACCTATGGAATTACCCTGTGTTCGAATCTACCAACTATAATTGAGTGTGATCTGTTGTTCCATTGGGAATTAGTAGATTGCATACTACCGTTCATGGTCACGGCTACATGCGCAAGAGTGTGGTGTTGTGAATATCCTACAAGGTTTGAGAGCTGTTGCATTGGCATTAGGGATCGAGCGGGAGAAATCATAGCTACACACTAGTTATCTATCATCCACCATCACCATCGACAAGAGCTTGCTGAGAAGATCGGACGACCCCATATCAAGATACGTGTGCTTAAAAAAGTAAGAAAAGAGATCCGATCTCCACTTCAGCCTACGTAAAAAAGGGAGGTGAGGCGCGTGGAGGCCGGCCAAGCAAGGAGTCCAGCGTTTGCTACGTGCAAATCGGATCCGATCAGAACAGTTTTTTTTCTTAGTCGTGCATGGAGCCCGGGCCAGAGGATAGGAAATTTTTGGAAGCTAGGATCGCACCAAACCTCATCCTCAGTACGTGCGTTGGTTCAAAAAGAAAAAAATCCCATCTCACATACGTGCTCGACCTGATTTCCAGGGGCCACGATCGAAGATCATTTGTTTCCAAAGTGGGGCACGGAGAAAAAAAAGAGAATTGCTGGCGTGCGCTCTGCGGAAGAACGAGAAAGGCACTGGTGGAATCGAACGCTACGTATCAGACCACGCAGTTCTTGTGTCTGATCGGGAGCGTGCGTTTTTCTTCTTTTCTGCTGCTGCTTTTTTGACCAGGACTCAGCGAAGGCTTGGAAAAAGGGGAAAATAAAGATGGATTTTTTCCAGAGATACTTTGGACTTGAGGTATACATGTGGCAAAAAGTCTGGTGCTGTTTTCAATGACTATCTCGATCTCCTGAATGGAGTGGCACGTAATGCATCTGAGCTTAGCTGGTGCCTACATAGACTTGCGACAATTGAGGAGTACCAAGATTGGGAAAGACACATGGAACGGGGTTTCCATCGATGTCGCAAATACATGGCAAGTTTAGTGGGTATGATGGGTATGTTCTTGCTCACCGGCGTGTGGACAAAGAGTTAGACAGTTGGTGGTCCGAGACCACGTTAAAATAAACTCTAGTTCTAGTTAGATCTGCTACAAGCGATCCTCTCAATTATTCAGCACCAATTCGTATGGATCTGGTGTGTTGCTACTATATTCTGAGTGTGATTAGTTATTCCATTGGGAATTAGCCAATTGCAAGTTTGAGTGTGATTTATTGTTCCACTGGGAATTAGTAGATTGCAACACCGCTTCGTGGTCAGCAGCTACGTGCGCAAGTGTGTGGAGTTGCGAATATTCAAAGGGTTGAGAGCTGTTGCATCTGGCTGCAGGGATTAGCCAAAGAGTTCTCAGGTTCATACAAGTTATCTTCATCATCTACATCGCCATCTACCCTAGCTCACTGAGAAGATCGGGACACCCCATATCTTATATTACAATACCTGATTGTGTGATGCAGGTTGTAAAATAGACGACTCCCTTTCTTCAAAACCAACCTGCATATCACAAAAAACAACACTAGGAGTAGATATGATTACATTAGTAGAAACCTTATTTGTCTCATCAACTCTCACTCTCGGTTCTTCTATGACATGATCAATATGTGGTTTTATGTTGGTAGTTATAGGTGCACATAGGTTTTGACGCCTAATCTCCTGAAATTGCTTAATATGTGTACGTGCTAACCACGTGTGCTTACCATTCCAAAAGATAGAAGGATCAGAACAGTCACTACCAAAGGTAACCTGGAATTCTTTACACCACTTTATTTCCAACATGATATGGCAGGAGTTAAACGCTCTAGGAACGACATAACAAGAAACATATCTTCTAGGACCATAAATGGTGAGCGGAACACTTGCGATCTGAGTAATTGGTAGTGCATGACCAGAAGTTGCAAACATGAATGGGAACGTTATTGCACATGTATATAATTGTAGCTTTTTAACAACCTCAACACTAACCAAATTCACAAAAGAACAAGTATCGATGGTAGTAGCAGCTTGTCCACCACAGATTTCTGTCATGAAGTGGAACAAACCCGAAGTAGGTACCACTCCTAATTCCTCCTCCCAAAATGTGTTGTTGTAGTAGGAGCGTAATGGAAAGGGAGAATCATCTGCATCCTTTTTTGCATCACATCAACACTACTACAAGACATGATTAGTGCACAAAACAAAATATGGTGGTGGAACTCTCGCAGCTCACTCAATTGGTAGAAAGAGGAATCTTACCGTTCCAAAGTAAATTAGAGAAGCTTACCAACTTGGATGAACAGCCATGTGCACGGATGTGATGAAGCGAATACCGAGGGTACAATAAACTATCACACGACAAACAAGGTATATGGTGGAGCTTGGTTGGGATACCTAACAACACCAATTCAGAAATCCTAGTGCTGATCGTATGACAAACAGACCCACAAAAACATACACGGTGGAGATAAGTGGGGCAATTGCAACTATGAAAAAGATCTCAAAAATTAAGGTATGTGGGAGGAACGCTCGTGTTGCAATGTACAAGGAGAGATGCTAGCAATGTCTTAACGAAACGGGCACAAGATTGCTAAACTGAGCAACCCGCAGAGCACTAAGCACGCTTCTCGTAGGATAGTTTTAGACACAAAGAAAGGCTTACTAAGACTCACAAGGATAGGTACGCTATGTGGACTCAGGAAAAAAATAAACAAAAAAGAAAAAAAAATTGACCTGAAAATTGGTCTCTGCCGTGGCAGAAAAAAGGCCCAAAATCCTGCCGCGGCAGGATGTCGGCAGACACAAAAATCTCTCGTTTGAGGACAGACCTGTCTGTGGTCAGGCGAGAGGTCCAAATTTTTTTTTAACATGAGGATGCTCACGTACTAGCACAGAAACGTCTGTCCTGTAGCGATCAAAGCGGTATTTTTTTTAACTTCGTTGCAGGCACGTACGGTAGCCGGACTAGGATTAGTTTATCCGGATTAGTTTATTTTTTTTTTTCTTTTCAACGTGCCTCACGTACGATCGATTTTCTCTTTTTTTTTCTCTTCTTTCAAAACGGATCTACAACCCAGACTAGAACAAAACAGATCTAATAGATCTATGACTCAAGAACACGACGAACAGTCTAGAAATAGACTAGAAACTCCGACTGAAATATTTAACAGACGAAAACTAGACAAAAACTACGACTCAGATTTAGAAGAAAGGCTACAGAAAAGAGATTATGACCAGCAACTAGAACTCACGAACAGTGTTATCTAGGATATGGTAAACACTAAACCTAATCTTTTTGTGCCTTTTTCTGTATAGGACAAAAACAAGGACTAATCCGCGGATGGATTTGTAGATGCTCACCGAGTAAACGCTAGAATCTGATATCAAGATGATAAGGGGTGGCCCGATCTTCTCAGTGATCTGGGATAGATGCTGATATAGATGATGAAGATAACTTGTATGAACCTGAGAACTCTCCGGCTAATCCCTGCTGCCAGATGCAACAACTCTCAACCCTTTGGATATTCGCAACTCCACACACTTGCGCACGTAGCCGCTGACCACGAAGCGGTATTGCAATCTACTAATTTCCAATGGAACAATAGATCACACTCAAACTTGCAATTGGCTAATTACCAATGGAATAACTAATCACACTCAGATTATAGTAGCAACACACCAGATCGATACGAATTGGTGCTGGATAGTTCAGAGGATCGCTTGTAGCAGATATAACTGGAACTAGAGTTTATTTTCACGTGGTCTAACCTAATTGTGACGGCTGCTGGAGTATATATGAGGGCTGGGGCGTCCTCCCCTCTAAACAGGCCTAAAAACAGCCATAACTTGGCCCAAACTGACCCGGTTTCACTCAAACTGATACATATTGACCCATAGATGGGTTCGGCCTACTTGGCGCGCAGGCCATATGTCGTGGTGCACCTCAACGTGTCCTGGTGCGTCACATATCTTTCTTGATTATGCTTGCTCCCCTTATTGCCTCCTAATGCATCTTCCATCTCTCGGTCGCCTTCCTCCCTCTCCTCCTACTGGCGCTAATCCGATAGATGCCAAATCTAGTCAAACAATAACACCATGATTTAGGTAGTATAAAGCTCGTATAAATCAAAGTATCATGTCCAACTAGGAATGAATTCACCTTGTGATATTTTTCTATGAGGTTCAATATTTCCTTCCAGCTGAAACAAGCAGAATCATCGTACTCTATTTATGCGTCCTCATCATTTGTGCTATTGTATGATTAGGTACATGGGAGAAGAAGGCGTAGCATGGAGAAAGGAGCTGAAGCATATGGAGCATGGCGTGTTGATCAATGAAGAATGCGCGAGGGAGGAGAGGGAGGAAGCGCAAGGAGCTACCAAGAAGAAGATCAACAAATGGCAGGATCTCTCCCGCGGCAGAGAAACGATGCGTTTTCCTGCCGCGGCACAGAAACAGAGTCCTTTTCTGCCACGGCAGGCTGGCGCGGCTGAGAAACAGGCCCAAACTCTACCACGGCAGAACCCTGAGCTGAACCCAATTTTGGGTCGGTTTTGTACCCTAATTGGGTGGGACCAACTCGGTCTCCCCCTTAGTCACCACACCACCAGACTCATAAATAGATGGGGCGCACTAGTTTTAGGGTTTAGACCATGTTAAAATATTTTGGAGATGTTTCTTTCATAGAACCTCTAGAATTACCCTGTGTTCCAATTACCAACTATAATTGAGTATGATCTGTTGTTCCATTGGGAATTAGTAGATTGCATACTACCGTTCGTGGTCGACGGCTGCGGGCGCAAGAGTGTGGTGTTGTGAATATCCTACAAGGTTCAAGATCTGTTGCACTGGCATCAAGGATCGAGCGGGGGAGATCATAGCTACGCACTAGTTATCTATCATCCACCATATCATCGACAAGAGCTTGCTGAGAAGATCGGGCCACCCCATATCACTTGGGATCTAGATCTTGGAGAGTTTTGTGTTCTCCTCTTGTGTTGTTCCTCTCTTATTCCTCCAATATCTTTTGTAGCTTTGGTGCAATTTGAGAGAGAAGGACTTGCCTCTTGATTTTGGTGCATAGGTTTGAGTTCTCCTCGGAGATTTGGCGAGTTCAAGCCCCTGGGCTTGTTTCTCTTGGGTTCTTGGAACCCTAGACGGTTGTGTGGAGTTGTGGTGTGTTCTTGAGTCCTCCAATTGAGTTGTGGAGTTTCCCCAAGCTTGTTGGCCTATTGTGGCATTGTGGAGACTTTGTGGCGTTTTTTGGGAGCCCTCCAATTGAGTTGTGGAGCTTGCCCTAAGCCTTGTACGGGTTCGATGACCGCCGTCAAGTGTACCATAGTGGAATGTGAGTAGGCCTTTGTGGAGAGCTCACAGGAGAATAGGGTGAGCCTTTTGTGGCGTTAGTTAGTTGCGTGCCTTCACATATTGGGGTGAGGCCTTGTGTGGCATTGGGTGAGCATCGAGCGACCACACCTCGAGGTGAGCCACTTGTGGTGTTCGAAGTACATTGCGCCCCCGCACCTCTCCAACGGAGACGTAGCTTCTTTAGAAGTGAACTTCGGGAAACAAATCATCGTCTCCATGTCCATCGGTTATGTCTCAACCGAGCCCTTTACTTATGCAATTTACATTGTGATAGCCATCGTGCTTGAAGTATATTATCTTGCTATCACCATGTTGCTTGTCTTGCTTAGCATAGGTTGTTGGTGCACTTAGTGAACCTAGTGAATATAGGTTTGGCCTGATAAATTAAACGTTAAGTTTTATTCCGCATTTATTAGAGCTTAAATCGTTATAATTTTAAAAACGCCTATTCACCCCCCTTTAGGCGACATCTGTTTCCCTTTCAGCGAGCATGTCCAACGTCTTGTCACGTCCAAAGTGACCCATGAGGCCTCCACCATGTGATTCTTGGAGAAGCAAAAGTTGGAGAGATGGTTTCGAAATGCAAAGCTTATTTTTTAAAATAGAAAGCCCTTATGCAAATAGAAATCATCAACTCCTTTGTCAATGGAGCACTTTCTGAAAATTGGTCCAAAGAACGTGTCGGAACAATACAAAGTTTTGATTTCATCAAGACCCAACATATTTGATATGGGGTGGCGCGATCTTCTCAGTAAGCGGATGGCGGTGATGATGGTGGATGATAGATAACTAGCCTGTAGCTATGACCTCTCTTGCTCGATCCATGATGCCAATGCAACAGCTCTCGAACCTTGTAGGATATTCACAACACCACGCTCTTGCGCACGTAGTCGTCAACCACGAACGGTAGTTTGCAATCTACTAATTCCCGATGGAACAATAGATCACACTCAATTATAGTTGGTAAAATCGATCACAGGGTAATTCCAGAGGTTCTATGAAAGAAACAACTCCAAAATAGTTTTAACGTGGTCTAACCTAAACTAGAGAGCGTTCCTAGGCTTATATGGCCGCCGGAACGTCCGAAAAACGAAGCAGCGATATACGTCTGATCGGATCCGTCCGGATCTGATGGGAACTTTTTGGGCCGGATTATCCGGTCTAAGAGGGCCAGATTATCCGGGGGCCAGATTTTCCGGGGGAAAAGTCCGGTCAAATATCCGCCCCGGTACTGAATGTTGCGCATGAAGTCCTTTGCAGAATCTCCAAAGCAGGTCCGGTTTATCCGGGGTGTGGGGGCCGGATTATCTGGGGTCTTTTAGACGTGGAAGTACTCACTAGAAAGATCTTGGAATTATCTATCCAAGAAGTTCTTATTTGCTTGATTTGGAGTTCGTATGAGGAATCCACACCCGTTTGAATTTCAGGACTTCTGTCTGTCTGAATTGAACGTTCCTTCTCTTCGATGATCTCCCTTGCTTGTATTGCTCCTTCCGCCCGCTCCTCCCTCATGCATCCTTGGGTGATCATCGTGTTGGGCTTCTCTTGTAGCCCTTCTCCTCCTCGCGCCATGCTTGTTTCTCCAACAAACCTGATCATACATAAATGCATAGACTTAGGAAGTATAACGTTCTCATCAATGAAAGTACCAGATTCGTTTAGGAGTAAATTCACTTGTTGTTCAAGTAGCTTAGCACGAGCTCTTGTAATAGGTCCAATTCTAATCTCATTGGACTGATCCTTTCTTGCAACAGTTGTAGCATCTTCAGTAGTCATTGGGGTAGGTGTAATTGTAGGGATGTCCTCATCATCTCCCCACCCCCGTTCAAAAGGCGTCGACCTCGACGCTCCAAGGTCTTCTCCAGCATATGGTGACAAATCAGCAACATTGAAGCTGTTGCTAACTCCACCAAACTCCTCAATAGGTATATCAACCGAGTAGGCGTTATCATTAATCTTGGCTAACACCTTGTAAGGACCAGCACCACGTGGCTTCAATTTTGACTTTCGAAGTAGTGGGAACCTATCCTTGCGTAGATGCACCCAAACTATATCTCCAGGCTCGAACAACACTTCTTTCCTTGCTTGATTCCTTGAAGCAGCAATGTTCTTGCCTTTCTTCTCAATAGCCTCTCGAGTCTTCTCGTGTATTTTGTTCACATAATCAACACGTTTTGATGCCTCCATATCAACTCTCTGATGTAATGGCAGAGGCAACATATCAAGTGGCGTCAATGGCTTGAAACCATACACCACCTCAAAACGACAAAGCTGAGTAGTTGAATGCACCGCCCTGTTGTAAGCAAACTCAACATGTGGCAAACACTCTTCCCACTCCCGCAGATTCTTTTTAATCATGGTCCTTAGCAGCTGTGACAATGTTCGATTCACCACCTCCGTTTGACCATCTGTTTGGGGATGATATGTATTACTGAACAGCAGCTTCGTTCCTAGCTTCCCCCATAAGGTCTTCCAAAAGTAGCTCATGAACTTGACATCACGGTCAGAAACAATCGTTTTTGGTACGCCATGTAATCTCACGATGTCCCTGAAAAACAGGTTAGCAACATGCGACGCATCGTCGCTTTTGTGGCAGGCAATAAAATGAGCCATCTTAGAGAACCTATCCACTACCACAAATATAGAATCATGACCTCTCTGAGTTTTAGGCAGACCTAGTACAAAATCCATACTAATGTCTTCCCATGGAGTAGTAGGTGTAGAGAGAGGTGTATACAAACCGTGAGGCTTCAGCTTAGATTTCGACTTGTGGCATGTAATACATCGGCTCACAAATCTTGGGCCAATAAAAGTGATCAACAAGCATGAGCAACGTCTTCTCACGCCCAAAGTGATCCATCAAACCACCAGCATGTGATTCCTGCACTAAGAACAAACGCACCAACGATTCTTGAATACATAGTTGTTAGCTCAAAACAAATAGCCATCATGTATATGATACTTATCTCATGCATTTCTAAGAGCACACAAACGATATGGTTCAGCAAAATCATGGTCAGTTGCATAAAGTGCACAAATAGCTTCTAATCTAGGAATTGTAACATCAAGATTGGTTAATAGCATGTTCTTCCTAGATAGAGCATCAGCAACAACACTCTCTTTTCCCTTCTTATAATTAATGATGTAAGGAAAAGACTCAATGAACTCAACCCATTTAGCTAATCTTCTATGCAAGTTTGATTGAGCTTTCAAGTATTTCAATGCTTCATGATCAGAATGTATGATGAATTCCTTTAGCCACAAATAATGTTGCCAAACCTCAAGTACTCTAACAAGTGCATACAATTCTTTATCATAGATAGAATAATTCAAACGAGCACCAATCAATTTCTCAGAAAAATAAGCTATAGGCCGACCCTCTTGCATCAAAACGCCACCTATGCCTATACCACTAGCATCACATTCAACTTCAAATTGCTTCGAAAAATCAGGTAATGCAAGTAATGGTGCAGAAGTAAGTAAACGTTTCAATGTATCAAATGCAATGTTTTGGGCCACGCCCCATACAAAGGGAACACCTTTCTTTGTCAAATCATTCAAAGGTGCAGCAATGGTGCTAAAGTCTTTCACAGAGCACCTATAGAAACCAGCTAAACCGTGGAAACTACGCACTTGACTTACATTCATGGGAGTAGTCCAATTCTGAATTGATTCAATTTTAGATTGATAAACCTCTACTCTATGCTTAGATACAACAAATCCTAGGAATATGACCTTATCTTTTGCAAATGTGCACTTCTCAAGATTAGCATACAATTTATTATCACGCAACACTTGCAAAACTTGTCGAATATGAGTGCAATGTTCAGTTTCGTTGTGGTTGTATATAAGTATATCATCAATGTAAACAACCACAAAACGACCAATAAAATCTCTCAAAACATGATTCATTAATCGCATAAATGTACTAGGTGCATTAGTAAGACCAAACGGCATGACTAACCACTCATACAAGCCAAATTTTGTTTTGAAAGCAGTTTTCCACTCATCCCCTTCTTTCATCCTAATTTGATGATAACCACTACGCAAGTCTATCTTAGAGAAAACAGCAGCACCACTCAATTCATCTAATATATCCTCTAAGCGTGGAATAGGATGACGATATCGAATAGTGATGTTATTAATCGCTCTACAATCTACACACATGCGCCATGTACCATCTATTTTAGGAACTAAAATAACAGGAACAGCACAAGGGCTAAGAGAGACACAAATGTACCCTTTATCCAGCAACGCTTGTACTTGCTTCTGAAGTTCCTTAGTCTCTTCGGGATTAGTCCTATAAGGTGCACGATTGGGAAGTGTGGCGCCAGGAATCAGGTCCACTTGATGTTCTATACCACGCAATGGAGGTAAACCTGCGGGTACATCTTCTGGAAACACATCCCCAAAGTCCTGCAAAACAGAAGAGACACCAAGAGAAATAGGGGTCATGTCGTTAGAAACCAATACCTCGCCCTTATACATGAGCACAAGTGGCATGGCTGTAGGATCCTCACAACACTCTCTCATATCCTCCTTGGTGGCTAGTATCAATAACCCAGGCACTCTCTCACTTTTCGTTATATCACTCACTTTGGGCTCAATTACATCAGGAAAAGCTGTTACACAGTGTCGCCGAGTGGTAGTATCTTCCTTCAAGTTCACCTCTATCTTCTGGCGAGAATCATTCACAATTTCTTGTGGTGTCATTGGCTGCATAGTAATCTCCTTTCCTTTGAATTCCAAGTGATATGTATTGGCTCGGCCATTGTGTTGCACATGGCGATCATAGAGCCAAGGCCGACCCAATAGTAGGTGACAAACAGTCATAGGAACCACATCAAAATCAATAGAATCTTTGTATGGCCCTATTTGAAAATTCACACGTACCATAGGATTTACCTTCATCTCACCATTGTTGCTCAACCATTGTATGTAGTATGGCTTGGGATGAGGTAAGTATGTCAAATTCAGTTTGGCACATAGTTCCTTACTTGCAAGATTTCTACAGCTACCTCCATCAATAATGACCTTGCAAGCCTTGTTAGGTCCAACTAGAGCTTTTGTTTGGAACAAGTTGCAACACTGGGATTCCTCAACCGGTTGCACACTATGTACACGTGAAGATAGGACAATAGTGGGTGCACGCTCAGCATATGCATCAGCACCATCCTCGCCGTCATCAATATCATCATCAGAAGCTTCATCTCCACTTTCTACTTCACCTTGTTCATTAACGAACATAACCTTGCTGTTTGGACAATCTTTCTTGTAGTGACCTCTACCTCCACAAGTACGGCACACCACATCACGAGTACCTGCCGTAGACATGTTGGAACCCGAGCTAGCAGCAGGAGCAGCGGGTTTCCGAGCATTAGAACCAAACGAAGGTGTACTTGGTGGCTTGGCCGATGGTGTAAAAGGAGTAGCAACCAGTGGCGTGACTGTAGGAGGTGTAGACCTGGCCGAAAATCTGCTGGAGGACGGAAAACAAGCATGTGACTTCGCCTCTTCTGCCAACTGGGATTCGGCCTCTCTAGCATGATGCAACAACTCATTCATGGTCTCATACTTGTGATGACAAACAATGCTCTTGATCGGTAACTTCAAATTGTTTAGGAATCGTTGCATGGTCATCTCAATGGACTCACAAATTCTAGCACTATGCATAAGCATCTCCATCTCCATGTAGTACTCATCAACTGTCATGGTGCCTTGCTTCAATTGCGTCAATTTATCAAAACTGATCGCAAGTAGTTGGTTGGTACGAAACGAGCTTTCATGATTTGCTTCATCTCGAGCCAATCCATCACAGGAAGTTCATTGTCCTCCCTTCTATGCTGCACAAGAGCATCCCACCAACGCAAAGCATAACCATCAAATTCAGATGCTGCAAGCTTGACCTTCTTGTCTTCTGGATAGTCAAATAAGCACCAGAGTTTCTCAATCTTCAACTCCCATGTGAAGTAATCTTCAGGATCAATAGAACCATCAAACTTGGGAATTGAGAATTTTGGCTTGCCCAAACCATCATCAGTAGCTTGGTTGGGCACACGTTGAGCATGCCCAAGAGGGGCAAACCCACGGCCATGAGCAGGTGCATGGATAGGGGGAATAGCACGTCCCCTGCCAACATGTGGAGCAGCATCCATAGTGCTACCCTCATCGAAATCATCAAAGGCATCATCATGTTGAGGATCTTCCCTTCTATGTAAGGCGGCCATCAAACCCTCAATGAAACGCTGCAAAGTGGTGACATTGACATTGAGCGTAGACACTTGCGTTTGGATAGTATCAACCGTCCCAACGTGCTGATCCAATCGCATATTCATATCTTGGAGATTCTTGTCAATGGCATCTGTCGTGTTAGTAAACACACATGTCAAGTGGGATTTCAAAGCCTCATATTCACGCCAATTAACAAGCTCCTCATCCTTCTTTTTCTGTGACACAACATCATCATCACTAGAAGACATGATTAGTAGGTTAGTGCAAAAATCAAAATCTGTATGGTGGAAACTCTCACAACTCACTCACAACTAATAAGAAAGGAGATCTTACCATTCCAAAGTGAAAAGAGATGCTCTACCAAACGAAATCAAAGACTGTTGCACTGATGTGATGAAGTGAATATCAAAGGTATAGAGAATGATCACAGGGCACATAGGTTATTTATGGTGGAGCTATAGGTATGGTATCCTATCTACACCGCAAACAAGTCCTAATGCTGATCGTACAAAAACCCAAGAAACACACACGGTGGAGATAAACGTGGCAAAGCAACTTATGAAAAGGAATATTGCAATGCACAAGAGAGACGCTAGTAATAGCTAAAATAGAACAGGCACAAGATTGCTCAATCTACTAGTGCTATTATAAAACTAGTCCTCCAATCAACCTTGATATCTCCCTTTTGTTGTTTACTTTTGTATCTCCTTTCTTTTCTCTTTTTTATTCACAACTTTTTTCTCTTCTTTCTCTTTTTTTTTATTTTTCAACTATCTGACACAATGCAATACATGATGCAACAATTCTGAGCAATTAGGGGCCGGATATTCCGGTTTGTCGGGGGCCGGATAATCCGGTCTACCTGGACGAAAAATTTGCACTTCAAACCCTAATGAGAAGCCTGTTGGAGCAAAGCAACCAGTCTCGTGGGTACGTTCCTAGGCACGGATGCTGTAGATAGGCTGTGTCTATGGTATGCAAACAAAGGTACGCTATGTGGACTCAAACAAACGAGGAAAACTTGCGGAACATGGTGATGGTTGACACGGTGGAAAACAAGATCAAACCCTAAACCTAGACACAAAAGAAAAAACTAGACTCCTACGAGGAAAAACCTGCAGATCGGATCTACGAGAAGATACAATCAGCAACTAAAACTCGAAAACAATGCAATCTAGTCTATGGCAAATCTTTTTGTAAGGCTTTTTCTGTATAGGACGAAAAACACTCTGTAATCTATGGATGGATTTGTGGATGCTTACCGAGGCAACACTGGAAATCTGATACCAAGATGATATGGGGTGGCCCGATCTTCTTAGTAAGCGGATGGCAGTGATGATGGTGGATGATAGATAACTAGCATGTAGCTATGAACTCTCCCGCTCGATCCCTGATGCCAATGCAACAGCTCTCGAACCTTGTAGGATATTCACAACACCATGATCTTGCGCACGCAGCCGTCGATCACGAACGGTAGTTTGCAATCTACTAATTCCTGATGGAACAACGGATCACACTCAATTATAGTTGGTAAAATCGATCACAGGGTAAATCCAGAGGTTCTATGAAATAAACAACTCCAAAATAATTTTAACGTGGTCTAACCTAAACTAGAGGACGTTCTTAGTTTATATGGCTTTAACGTCGAAAACGCAAACGAAAACGTGTCTGATACAGTCAGATCCGTCCGGATCTGATGGGAACTTTTTGGGCTGGATTATCCAGTCTAAGAGGGCTAGATTATCCGGGGGGCGGATTTTCCGGGGGAAAAGTCCGGTCAAATATCCCCCCCGGTACTGAACGTTGCGCACGAAGTCCTTCGCAGAATCTCCAAAGCAGGGCCGGATTATCCGGGGTGTGGGGGCCGGATTATCTGGGGTCTTTTAGACGTGGAAGTACTCATTGGAAAGATCTTGGAATTATCTATCCAACAAGTGATTATTTTCTTGATTTGGAGTACGTATGAGGAATCCACGTCCATTTGAATTTCAGGACTTCTGTCTGTCCAAATTGAACGTTCCTTCTCTTCGATGATCTCCCTTGCTTGTATTGCGCCTTCCTCCCGCTCCTCCCTCGTGCATCCTTGGGCGATCATCATGTTGGGCTTCTCTTGTAGCCCTTCTCCTCCTCGCGCCATGCTTGTTTCTCCAATGAACCTGATCATACATAAATGCATAGACTTAGGCAGTATAAAGTTCTCATCAATCAAAGTACCAGATTTGTTTAGGAGTAAATTCACCTATTGTTCAAGTTGCTTAGCACAAGCTCTTGTAATAGGTCCAATTCTAATCTCATTGGACTGATCCTTTCTTGCAACAGTTGTAGCATCTTCAGTAGTCATTGGGGTAGGTGTAATTTTAGGGATGTCCTCATCAATGTTTACTTCGAGTCGAGTAAGAAGGCTTGTGTTCTTGCGAGACAAAACGTCCACAACTACATTATCTTTGCCCTTCTTATACTTGAAAATGTAAGGAAAAGACTCCATGAACTCAATCCACTTAGCATGTATTTTACTCAAGCTGGCTTGGCCTTTGAGATATTTCAACGACTCATGGTCGGAATGTATGATAAATTCCTTAGGCCAAAGGTGATGTTGCCAAACTTGTAAAACATGAATTAAGGCCTCTTTGTCATACATCGGGTAGTTAAGGCATGCGCTATCAAGTTTATTGCTATGGTAGGCAATAGGATGTCTGTTTTGCATAAGGACTCCTCCAATGCCAATACAACTAGCGTCACACTCTATCTCGAAGTTTTTGTGAAATTAGGTAATGCGAGAAGAGGTGCTTCGGTAAGCTTCTTTTTAAGCTCATCAATAGCTTTTTGTTGTTCTTTGCCCTACACGAAGGTGACATTCTTTTTCGTCAACTCATTGAGAGGGTAAGCAATGGTAGAGAAGTATTTCAGAAAGCAACAATAAAAACCCGCCAACCCATGAAAACTTAGAGTTTCACTCACATTTGTGGGGATGGGTCAATCTCGAATGTCTTTGACTTTAGAAACATCGACTTCAATGCCATTGGAAGAAAAAAAACCAAGGAAAATCAACTTGTATTTAGCAAAAGTATACTTGGTAAGATTAGCATATAGCTTTTCATGTCGAAGGATTTGCAAGTCTTCCTTGACATGTGTAACATTTTCCTCAAGTGACTTGCTATAAACAAGTATATCATCAAAATAAACAACAACACTTTTTCCAATGAGAGGACACAAAATATGATTCATAAGATGCATGAAGGTGAATGGGGCATTAGATAAGCCAAAAGGCATGACCAAACATTCATAGAGACCAAGTTTGGTCTTTAAGGCAGTTTTCCACTCATCACCTTCCCCCATTCATATTTGATGTAGCCACTACGAAGATCAATTTTGGAGAAAATAGTGGCTCCACACAACTCATCAAGCATGTCATCGATACGAGGTATAGTATGTCGATAACGCACGGTGATAGCATTGATTGGACGACAGTCCATGCATAACCGCAACGTATCATCCGTTTTTGGAACAAGAATCACGGGTACCGCATGACTAGTGCTTACTTGGATCGAACCTTTGGAGATGAGTTGGTTGATTTGGCGTTCTATCTCCTTCGTCTCCTCCGGATTCGTGTGGTAGGCGATGCGGTTTGGAAGTGGTGCGCCGGGTATGAGGTTAACATGGTGCTCGATTCCGCGAAGACGAGGCAGCCCATGAGGGAGCTCTTCGGGAAACACGTCCTTGAATTCCTGCAAAATAGCCATCAAAGAGGGAGGAATATTTGTCAAGTCATTAGTTCCTTGCGCTAGTCCCTTGCAAATGAGGACATAGTGCAAGATGGATGGGTTGTTCCTCACATCTCTCATCTCACTTTTGGTGGCAAGAAGAACACTCTTAGTTTTTCCACTCGAGTTAGGCTTATGGCTCTCACTCGCCATATGGTGGTTCTCTCGCTCACCACTCTTGTCACACGTTTGTGTTGTGGTTTGCGCCCTCGCTAAAGCCTTTGCATTGTCTGCAATTATTTGGCTAGGAGTCATCGATTACAAAACACATGTATTGTTAAGCCATTTGAAGGTGTATACATTTGTGCGACCATCATGTAGAGCACCTTTGTCGAATTGCTATGGTCGACCAACAACATATGGCAAACCATCATTGGGACTACATCACAGTCCACCGTGTCTTCGTAAGGGCCAATTGAGAATGTTATCGGGATGGTATGCTTAATTTTCATGAACCCTTGTGTTATGGGGTAACCCCGTGGGTGGCCCGATCTTCACGGATCTCGTGGTAAAATCGATGGGAAAGCGAGGGGAAAGGGAGATGGTAGCGAAAGCGGACGCACACCTCGCGAAGAACACGATGAACACACGCAAAACTGACACGATACAAGGATGATTGCTCCCGCCGGTGGCCACCGGTTCGATAGAATCCTCGCAAGGAAATATCGGTCAATGTGCTCCCTCGATCCCACGCGGAGAGGGAAGAACACCTTGGAGAGGGTCTTGATGTCTTAGCAAAGGGATATTGATGCCAAGGCCTTGTACAACGAGGGAGGCGCGATGCAAACTCCAACGAGGTGGTGACGATAGTTGATCCCCTTTGGTAGAAGGGGTGAGGCAAAACTAGAGATTCCACAAAGGGGGTTTTCTTTAGTCTATCATCTATGCCGAAGGGATACATGAGGGGGTGGGTGCTCAATTTATAGGCCAACCACAAGTTTAGGGGTAGTTTGGGCATAAAACTAGGGTTTGGTACGGAATAGAGGGGTACATGGGCCAAGGGCCCAGATGTTGGATCGCAGGCTGATAGGGTAAAGGTGCCCGATCTTTCGATGAGACGATATCTGTCGATTATGGTGGAGGTCGACGTTGACGATCCGACTACAAACGTGCGAGACGTTGCGCCTTAGCAATCGATACACCAACTTCCGAGGTTATTGATCACGCCGGAGCTAGATCAACCTGTTAACGAGGATGAACCCTGCAAGCAATCGAAGAACCAGCAAGAATTTAGATGCAATCAAGATATTGCGAATATAGATCAAAGCTTTATTGAAGAGGTGGGATTTTGTCTATGTGTAGTGGTGAATAGTAGCTCGTGGCTAAGTCTTTTACTAAACAAAATCCGAGTCTAAATGATGACCTAATGGGAGTATATATGGAGGAATAGAAGGGAATTTCGGCCAGCCTTGGGGAGGAGGTCGAAATCCATCTCCAGGCCGGTTTCCTCCACTATACGGACTCTAAAAGTTCAGCCCCTTTATTTGGACGAAAATTACATGGGCCTAGCCCATATTTAAAGGTGACGTAGCACCATCTAATCACATGGACGAAAATTTCAAGTGTGTAGCTCTCTAGTTCGTCCATGTCTTCATCTTTTTATTATGGTGGCTTCAAAGTTCTGAAATCTTCACTTGCAGCGTCATCCTCGATCCTCACACGATTGCTGCCATCATCTCCATGCATGATCATGCTCCAATGCTTGTCCCTCTCATCCATGCTAGGCCCATCATTCCTAAGTAACATACACACATCTGATTTAGGCAGCATCATATTCTCATGAATATTAGGAATAGTTCCTAGAAATGAAAGTACTTGATAATTTAGTTGGTGTGCACGAGCTCTTGTGAGAGGTCCTTGGAATTGTGCAACGTGAGGAAGTGTGGCTATAGGTGCAACGGTTGTATCAACCGTAGAGATGTCCTCATCATCCTCCCCTTCTTGAATTGAAGTCGTCCTAGACGCAATCTCATCTTCTTCTCCAAAGTATGGTTTCAAATCTGCAATGTTAAATGAGGGACTTACCGTGCCCATCTCTGCATGAAGCTCAAGTTTATATGCATTATCATTCATTTTCTCTAACACTTTAAAAGCACCAGCAGCACGTGGCATTAATTTAGACTTGGCGCAAATCAGGAAAACGATCTTTGCGCAAATGCAAACAAACTAAATCTCCCACATCAAACACAATATGCTTGCATCCTTTATCACCAGCAACTTTATATTTAGCATTCATACATTCTATATTTTCCTTAGTAATCCTATGCAACATAAGAATCTGTTCAGCACGTTGTGTAGCATCAAAATTATGTTGCACCGAAGATGGAATACGTAATAAATCAGTAGGTGCACGAGGAACAAAACCATACACAATCTCAAAAGGGCATAACTTAGTTGTAGAATGCACATAACGATTGTAAGCGAATTCAATATGAGGTAAACAATCTTCCCACATTTTTATGTTCGTCTTTAAAACAGCCCGTAACATGGTAGACAAAGTTCTATTATCGAATTAAGTTTGTCCATCAGTTTGGGGATGACATGTAGTACTAAACATCAACTTAGTTCCCAACTTAGCCCATAAACAATTCCAAAAATGGCTAAGAAATTTAGTATAACAATTTAGAAACAATAGTAATAGGCACACCATGCAAGCGAACAACATCACGAAAGAATAATTCAGCAACATGAGCAGCATCATCACTCTTATGACAAGGAATAAAGTGTGCCATCTTAGAAAATCTATCCACAACCACAAAAATACTATCCCACCCCTTCTATGTTCGAGGTAATCCTAAAACAAAGTCCATAGAAATATCCTCCCAAGGTACACTAGGAACAGGAAGAGGCATATATAAACCATGTGGATTAAGGCGTGACTTAGCTTTTTGACATGTTGTGCAGCGAGCAATAAACCTCTCAACATCCCTTCGCATGCGTGGCCAAAATAAGTGTGTAGCAAGTACGTCTTCTGTCTTCTTTACTCCAAAGTGACCCATCAATCCTCCTCCATGCACCTCCTGCAACAACAAAAGACGAACAGAACCTTCTGGAATGCATAGTTTGTTAGCACAAAACACAAACCCATCATTGTGGACGAATTTGTTCCAAGTTCTACCCTCTATACAATGCTGCAAAACATCTTTAAAATTAGCATCTTTCATATATTGTTCTTTAATAGTTTCCAATCCAAAGATTTCGAAGTCAAGCTGAGATAACATGGTATAACGACGTGACAAAGCATTAGCAATAATATTATCTTTACCCTTTTTGTGTTTAGTAACATAAGGAAAAGATTCAATGAATTCAACCCACTTTGCATGACGTTTATTCAACTTAGCTTGACTACGAATATGCTTCAAAGATTCATGATCAGAATGTATAACAAATTCTTTAGGCCATAAATAATGTTGCCAAGTTTGTAATGTCCGAACAAGAGCATATAATTCCTTATCATAAGTAGAATAGTTCAAACTAGCTCCACTCAATTTCTTACTGAAATATGCAACAGGTTTTCCCTCTTGTAACAACACTCCTCCCAAACCAATTCCACTAGCATCACATTCCAACGCAAAGGTCTTATTAAATCAGGAAGTTGGAGTAAAGGAGCATGTGTAAGCTTATCTTTGAGTAGCATGATGGCTTCTTGTTGTGCATCGCCCCAAACAAAGGGCACATCTTTCTTAGTAAGCTCGTTCAGCGGCGCTGCAATGGAACCAGAATATTTGACAAAGCGCCTATAAAATCCAGCGAGGCCAAGGAAGCTCCTCACTTGTGTGACTGTTTTGGGTTGTGGCCAACTCGAAATTGCTTCAATCTTGGCGGGGTCAATTTCAATACCCTGTGCTGTAACAACATTGTCGTCAGATTGATGACAAGTACGCCATGAGGGGGTCCTCGAGGCGTGCGGAAGAGAGGGGGTGAGACGTACGGTATTCCGGGACGGTGAGCACACAAGTTTACCCAGGTTCAAATCTGCTGGCTTTGGACGGATCCTACTCCTGCTAGCAATCCAGTAATACGGCAGAGCCAGAATATGGGTTACAAGGGTTTCGCCTGTGCGAGTTGAGATTGTAGACTATTGAGGTTATGCCCTAAAGGCTCTCCCTAGGACGGCTTATATAGATATCCGGCCTAGGGTTTACAGGAGAGATCTATCCGGCTACGACTAAGAGTCTGTTACACAGTACATCTTGAACTACAAGTAACATCATGGCCTAAGTTGGTAAGTCTTCTGGGCCTTCCTGTAGCCGGATTGGACTCCGTCTTCTCTCCTGGACTAGGCCGCCCGTGAAGCAATGCTCTAACCCGAAGTGGGCCACCCTGGTCAGTGAGGAACTATGAGGATACCCGGAAAGTATATCCCCAACAGCAGCCCCCTGAGGCCTCCAAGATCCAAAGTCGGATTTATCATCGTCTAGCTTGATCTTCGGCTTGCAGAATCTTGAAGGGTTCCTGAAACTTCACAACAAAAGATACGATCCGGGTCTTAAAAAATAAGTCGGACCTTTCAGTTGGTAACTCGGATTTTCCAGCTCATTTTCAAACTAAGCCGGAACTTGGTCTCTAACGCCACCTGACACAAGCATGGTCAAGTCACATCATCTGACAGCGTTCCGTCAGCACGATCGTTGGTGGGTCCGTGGTCCGCGGAACCGAGGCGCCGTTTCAATGCGTGCATGGAGATCGAGGCGACACAATCATCGTGCGGGTCCTTCCCAGTTCTTTCCACGACGCGTGGCGATTGCACTTTAGCGTTTGCACGAATCTTGGCGTAGGTATGTGGATATAAGGGGTTTAGATTTCCTCTTCTCCTTTCCACCAGTCCTTTGCCGTCTCCTTTCTTCCCAATCCTCCTGCGCGCATAGAGCCTCCTCGTCCTTCCCCCATAGAAAACTCCTAGCGCCGCCCCTTTAAGGTCACTTTCTCACCGGAGAAAAATGGCTTCTTCATCTTCTTCCTCCGGTTTGGCGGCAGCAGCGGCGGCGGTGAAGGCGGAAGCTGCAACGGAGAAGGAAAGCTACAGGGGAATTTGGATCCCCTGCGCCCTCGACGAGGCAGGCCTCAAGAATGTTCAGAAGGAGGGGCTGCTCGTCACTGGCGACTGGCGGAGCGGCTCCGGCGAAACCGTCCCCAACCCACACGAGGGCGAGCGAGTTCACTTTAGTACTCATCTGGACCGAGGTTTGTCCTTTCCTCCCTCGGAATTCTTCTCCGAGGTGATAGATCACTATGGAGTTCAACTCCACAATATTCCTCCCAATTCTCTTCTAGAAATGAGCGCATATGCTGCGCTTTGCAAGGGCTTTCTCGGCATTAGGACGAGTTTGCTTCTCTTCCGGTTTTACTTTCATGTCCGGAGGAATTCCATCACTGTCGGTGTTCCTTACATCACCGACACTATTAGTTTTTCTCTTAGATGAGACCGGGCATATCCCAAAATTTCTGCCAGTGACTCGGTCAAGCAATGGCCAGCCACTTTTTTCTACCATAGGGATATTCCGGCTCCCGGCAAAGCTACTGCTTTGCCGGCTTTTGTCGACGGAGCCGCCACGGCCCAACCTTCCTGGGACGAGGCTGCTCTGGCTCTCACAGATTATCTGATCCTCGCTAAGAGGCGGATCGAATATCTGATCAAGCACAATGGTCTGAAGGGATCCGACTTCGTCCAGTGCTCGGTCTCATGCCGGATCCAGCCACTTCAGTACCACGGGGATAGACTGATGCATTCCGTCACGTCTTCCCTGACCGACTCCCTCTGTAGCAGCCCCAAGGCCTACACCACTCAAGGCTACATAAGCCAAATCAAGTGGCTGATCAAGGAGCGGATCGAGAGGCGGATTCCAGAGGTTTCTCTGGACATGCACACGGCGGAAAACCCCGTGGTGCCGGTAAGCTTTTATCATCACATCTTTTATGTGTTTCTATCTTCGAGTTACATTGCAATGCTGGTACGTTTTCTTGTTTTCAGCTTGCTGACATCCCCGAGTCGGAACTTGCTCGCCAAGGATACCTCCGAGTTCTCTCAGAGGTGGAAGTGAGCCATCCGGATCTTGCGCTCAAGAAGCGCAAAGCTCCGATAGTAGCGGTTGGCACAAAGGAGGTGCCAGTCGTGAAGAGGTAACCTTCTATCACAACTTTTCCGCCTTTGTTCTTTACTCAAGTTTCTTTCCGAGATGTATTGTTTCCGACTTTACTACTTTCTCAGAGCAAAATCAATCATCAAGGGCAAGGGGAAGGGGACTTCTTTGAAGCCCTTGCACCAGACGAAGCTTACAATAGCTTCCCCTGCCGTGGCTCCTCCGACTCCGGTCCCTCAACCTTCCACAACTCCGGCGATCATCCCTTCTCCGGTGATTGCAGAAGATCCGGCTCCTCAAGCGGAGCCGTCGATCCTTGGGTCGCATCGACGCCACCACGAAAAGGCCAGTCAAGATAAGGGTGAACCCTCTTCGGGTAATGATCCCTTGGCTGAAGTCTTCGCCGAAAACCTCCTCAACAATCCAGGTCTTGCTAAATTTGGCCTAATCCGGAAATCTACAGAGGAGATCCAGCGGCTAGCCAGGCAAGTCCTGGACAAAAGCCATCTATCCCCCAAAGAGGAGATGCAAGAAGCAGAGGACGTCAAGTTCTCCGACCTTCTCACTCAAGTCCGCCTTCGCGACGAGAGGATCAGGACTAGCGAGCTTCCAACAGCTCCAGTGATCCCTCTTACTCTCGCCGAGAAGGTGGTAGCTGAAGTGAAGGCGGGTTTAGACAAACTCACTCGCGAGCAATATGTAAGTCAGAATTCCAACTCTTGTTTTTACATTATGTTATATCATATCCTCTAGCCCCCAAGCATGAAGTAGGATATATAATCCGAGTTTATGCTTTCATTAGGATGCCAAAGAACGAACTTGTGTAGCCCCCAAGGCTCGTGCTGATATTTAGTAAAAATATTAGCCCGAGTCTTAAGTAGCTTTCTGACTTTGGGTATTCTGACTTACAGAAAGTATGTTCCTATAACCAGGAATTATTGTCCAATGTCTGTAATAAGCGGAGAGAGATCAAAGCTCTTCGGCTTAAAAATGCTGAGCTCAAGGTATCCAAGGATGAAGCTAAAGGTAAATATTTCAAGATTCAAACCTTGTCTTTTGGTTTTTCTATGTCGAATTTTTCTGAAAACTGTTGTTCTTTTTATCTTACAGCCATTGGTGAAACAATCCATCGCTATGATTGAAGAGGCCGAGAACCTCAAAACCCTGGTGGTGGAAAACAAGGGACTTCGCCAAGAGCTGGATAAGCTCAAGGCGGATCATGAAACGAGCATAGCTCAAGTCCTCGAATCCTCCTCCATGGCCACTGAAGAGCGTGATCGCAAGATTGCCGCTCAAGATAAAGTAATCTCGGACCTCAAGAATTAGCTTGGCACAGAGAAGGATATATCCCAGGCGCTCCGGGCTGAACTCCAGAGTCTCCGGGAGGAGAAGACCAAGATTGACGACGTCATTCTTGGTACGCTCCACCTTTCTGACTTATCTTTTCTTCGATTGTTATCAATGTCGGATTTTTCTTGACTTGTTTTGTGTATAGGTCCTCTAAAGTTGTCGGACTCTTCCTCGTCTAAGCCCCGCACTCACCGGCTTACCCAAGTCGGTGATCTTCTTCATGACTACCGCCAGTCCCTTGGGGACATTGGCGAGTCTCTCAGGATTCCGGACATGCCAAGCATGTCAGATTTTGAGGTGCGGGACAGGGCCAAGGAGATGCCGCAGCTTGTTTGGGACTGGAATATGTCCTACGCACGGACTGCCGCGCAGAATGCCCTCTCTATGGTCATGAGCCACCATGGAAACATGGAAATATGGCAAGTGACTAAAGGGTACTGCAAGGTAGACGAAGACGGCCAGGAGCAGGACCTTCAAGCCATCATGCACTCCTGCGCCGGATATGGGTGCCACGTAGCTAATCTGACCAGCTACGACATCCCCTTCTTCACCCGCGCGGATACTCTGCCTCCTCCTGCAGAAGAAGCCGAAGAAGTTTCTGATGATGAACGCACCAACTCGGATGCGGATATCTCGGAACGATATCAAGGCGGAGTCACCAGCAAGCCAGTAGATCCTTCATCTCCTCCTGCATCATAGACCATAAACTTATGTATTATTCTGTGAAAGAACATGATGCGTTTTGTAAATATTAAGTACTATGAATTTTTGTTAGTGCTAAGTTTTTTATCTATTCAGCACTTTTGTCCTTAGACTTTTTTTTGTGTGCCTGAAATGTTTTCACAAGCACTTATATTTTTCATCTCGACTTATCGTTTATCTGGCTTTCCGCCTCGTCCCTTTCGTGAGCCGGCTAAACCTTCAGCCGGAAACTTTGCCGAGCAACAGAGCTCAATTGCTAAACCAGTTTAAACTCGGAAAAAAAGCCGGCTTCCAGTACCAACAATTCACTACTCGGAAAATGCCCGCATCCGGCAATTAGATAAATAACCAAAGTAAAGACTAGAAATTTTTAGAGTTATACCCGAAGGTAGCAGTTTTTAGAAATCAGAAATCTAGACCAGAACGAACATGAGCATAAAGTACTTTCAAGCATTCTGGGATTTTCGACTATGACATGATCATTCGGAAATAAGATGGTTTAAGAACTTCTCAGAAAAACATGAGGCAACCAAAACTTTTATTTCTCACAGAACATGTACATATGTATGATTACAAAGAAGGATAAACTAAGAATAAAAAGGACGTAGCTGAGAAATATTCCATGGTCTGTCTAACTCATCCGGATTTGTACTGCCTCCAGCTCTCTTTCTCTTCTTAGTAGCAGGTCTTTCTTTGACTGGCCTCATGTCAGTTAAGTAGTACGATCCATTGTGCAATACTCGACTAACTAAAAAAGGCCCTTCCCATACTAGGGAAAGTTTGTGCTTTCTTTGTTGCACAAGCCGGAGGACCAAATCACCTTTATTGAAAGACCTATTTTGGACTCTCTGGCTATGATACTTGCGTAACTTCTGCTGATAGGCTGTAGATCTCATTTCAACAACGACACGAACTTCTTCGACTAAGTGGAGATCATTTTGTCGAGATATCTCGGCATCCTCCTCGATATACACGGCAACTCTAGGAGAAGTATGAATCAAATCACTTACAAGAACTGCTTCTGTGCCATAGACCAAGAAGAAAGGTGTGTATCCTGTTGACCTGTTCGGAGTTGTTCGTAAACTCCAAATTACAGAAGGTAGTTCTTCTGCCCAAGCCCCCGCAGCACGTCGTAGTGGTGCTTTGAGTCTTGGTTTCAAGCCTTGTAGAATTAAACCATTTTCTCTTTCAACTTGTCCGTTAGCTTGTGGATGTGCGACTGACGCAATGTCAAGCCGGATATTTTGCTCATCATAGAATTCAACCAGTTCTCCCATAGAAAAGTTACTCCCATTGTCCGTGATAATGCTATGTGGATAACCATACCGATTATAACATCCTCGACAAATCTTTTGGCTGTTGCTCCATCACAACGAGTGACAGGTTTAGCCTCGATCCATTTGGTGAATTTATCCACCATCACTAAGAGGTGGGTAAATCCACTTGGAGCTCGTTTAAAGGGTCCTACCATATCAAGCCCCCATACCGCAAAAGGCCATGTGATAGGTATTGTTCGCAGCTGATCATCCGGAACATGAGCTTGCTTGGCGTACTTTTGGCAGCCTTTGCATGTCTTGACTAACCGTTCAGCATCCGCCTGAGCTGTAAGCCAGAAAAAACCATGTCGAAAAGCTTTTGCCACTAAAGATTTGGCTGCAACATGGTGACCACACTCGCCTTCGTGGATTTCCCTTAAGATTTCCACTCCTTCTTTCGGAGATACACAGCGCTGAAAACCCCGAAACACTCGCTTATGGAGCTCACCCCAACAATAGTATAGGCTTTTGCTCGTGGGATAATCTGCCGCTCAAAGACTCGCCTTCGGTAATTTGCCATCTACCAAATAATCAAGGTAGGGTTGAGTCCAGCTGGGAATTACAGCCAGAACTGCTATTAAAGGTGAGTTAGATTTGGTCGGATATTCCTCATCTACTCCCTTTATTGAGGGAACTTTGAGGTGCTCTAAAAATGAGCCATCCGGGACCTCCTTCCGCGCAGAGCCTATTCGAGATAGTGCATCTGCTTCCTCATTTTCTGCTCGAGGGATGTGCTGAACTTCAAACCCTTCGAACGATTTAGATAGATCATCCACGATGGCATTGTATGCTACCATGTGCTTATTTGCATTACAAATATCCGAGACTAGCTGAGCAACAAGATTCGAATCTCCATAACACATCAAACGTCGGATGCCAATATCCTTGGCAATCCGGATTCCATGCAGCAGTGCTTCATACTCGACAATATTGTTTGTCGCTGTGAAGTGGATCTGCAACACCTATAATAGTTTATCTCCTTGGGGTGATTTGAGCACCACGCTAGCCCCCGAGCCCCCTTCAGCCTTAGACCCATCGAAAAAGAGGGTCCAGTATTCCGACTCAGGGAGGACCATGTTCTCCTTCGTCTCTGTCGAATCAGCGACAAAGTCAGCAAGGATCTAGGATTTGATTGTTGTCCGAGGTTTATACTCAATATCGAAAGCTGAGAGCTCTATGCCCCATTTGGCGACACCTCCTGTGGCGTCGCTGTTGTTGATTATGTCTCTCATGGGAGCTTTGCTCACCACGATAATTGGATGCTCTTGAAAATAGTGTCGTAACTTACGAGATGCTAGGAAAACACCGTAAGCCAACTTTTGATAGTGCGGATATCGCAGTTTTGATTCTGTCAAGACCTCGCTGATAAAATAAGTCGGACGCTGGACCAAGTGTTCCTTATTTTTCTCTGGTCTCTCCACCACCATGACGATACTAACGACCTTATTTGTCGCAGCAATATAAATCAACATTGGTTCCTGAGGTTCCGGCGCTGCGAGGATAGGAGCAAATGAGAGTACTTTCTTTAGGTCTTACAGTGCAGCTTCAGCTTCGTCAGTCCAGACAAAATCCTTGGTTTTCTTCAGGAGTTTGTATAATGGTGCGGCTCTTTCACCAAGCCAGCTTACAAATCGACTGACCGCAGCAATGCAACCAGTTAGTCTTTGTACGTCCTTCAGGCGAGTTGGCCTGGAAATATTAAGTATAGCCTTGATTTTGTCGCGGTTCACCTCTATGCCTCTTTGAGACACGATGAAGCCTAACAATTTTCCGGCTAGTGTTCCAAAGAAACATTTCTTCGGGTTAAGCATGATGTTGTATTTTCGTAGATTGGCGAACGTTTCCTCCAAGTCGGAAATGAGTGTTTCCTTCTTTTTGGACATCACCGAGATATCTTCCACGTATGCATGTACATTACGTCCGAGTTGGTCGTGGAGGCAATGCTGCATCGTGCGCTGGTACGTAGCTCCTGCGTTCTTCAACCCAAAGGGCATCGTAACAAAACAGAAGGTTCCAAAGGGGGTTATGAATGAAGTTTTGACTTTGTCATATTACTTCATCCGGATTTGGTGATAACCGGAATATGCGTCGAGAAAACAGAGGAGTTCCGAGCCTGCCATAGAATCGATAACTTGATCAATTCTAGTCAAAGCGAACGGATCTTTTGGACAAGCCTTGTTCAAGGCAGTATAATCAACACACATCCTTAAATCAGTGGTGTCCTTTTTAGGGACCATTACAGGATTGGCCGACCACTCAGTGTGGATGACCTCTTCTATGAATCCAGCTAACTCGAGCCGTGCTAGTTCCTTAGCTATTGCCTTACGCTTTTCGTCGCCAAACCATCGTAAGGACTGTTTGACGGGTTTAGCATTCGGGTTTACATTTAGAGAGTGCTCGTCAACTTCCCTAGGTACTCCGGTCATGTCAGATGGCTGCCAAGCGGAGATATCTTGATTTGCTTGGAGGAACTTGACGAGCGCGCTTTCCTATGCGCTATCTAGGCCTACGCCTATCTGGGTCACCTTGGAGGGGTCATCTTCCTTCAACGGTGCTTTCTTCGTCTCTTCTGATGCCTTGAACTCTGGATTTGGCTTGGTAACCTCCTTCTTCGTTGAGGGCATCTCGGACGGATCTATGCTCTTCTTGATCTCCTGGTACTCCTGGGTGTGCAGCACGGCTTCAGCAAAGGCGGCATTTCCATCCTCACACTCTCTCGCTTTCTTCGGGTCTCCCGTGATGGTGATCATGCCGTTGGGACCTAGAATTTTCATCATATTGTAAATGTAACATGGACGAGCCATAAAAGCCCGAAGTTTGACGTCCGAATATAGCGTAGAGCGCTCTTGAACGGGACCACTTCGAAGGAAAGTGCCTCCGTTCAATAATTCTTTGGAGTTCCAAAGGTAACATCCAAAGTGATCTCTCCCAGGGAATTAGCTTGTCTTCCTGGGACAACTCCGTGAAAAATCACAGAGCTATGGTTCAGCTGTGTCTCAAAGATCTTCATCCGGCGTAGCGTTTCGACATAGAGAATATTGATGCTGCTACCACCGTCTATGAGGGTCTTGGAGAAACCATAACCGTCAATAAGTGGGTTGACAATTAAGGCGTATTTTCCTCGCCTGTGTAGCTTAGGTGGATGATCATCGCGGTCAAATGTGATTGCCACTTCTGACCAGTCCAGATACTGGGGGACAGCCGGAACTGTTGCATTGAGCTCGTGTAGAACTACTTTTTTGACCTTTGCTGGTTGAGATCCGAGGAAGGTGACATAAGTGTCCTTCTTGGTGGGAAAGTCTTCTTCCCTTCCGACTTGGGATTTGAAGCATCAGCTTCTTCCATGTCAGAATCCTCCTTGGTCTCTTTGTCTTTTTCGGGATTTTTCTTTCCCTTCTTCCGCTTAGCTTTGTAGCCCGCGGTGTTATCTCTTTTGATGTCGTCGTTGAAACGACATTCAGCGTTGGTGTGGGACGAGCCCCCACTGGCGTCTAGGTGATGCACACATGGGTTATTGGCAATGTCGGCCCAAGAGTAGGTTTTGCCTGGTTGTTGTTCTCCTCTACCTTGGACCCTTGATGTCCCACGGCCACGCCCGCGGCCTCCGCCACGTCCTCCTCGTCCTCCAGACCCGGAAACAGTAGTGACTACCGCTGTTTCCGTGTTGGGTTCTTCTTCCGAGGTTTTTTTGTGCTTCTGAGCTTGTTGCTTTGGTTGTTTTGCCGACTGAGGCACAACTAGGGCATTGAGTAGTCCTTCTGCATCGTCATCAGCGTCTGCATACTTGCTCGCTGTTTCTATCATCTCTCCCAAATCAGTAACCTTGTCACACTTCAAGCGATGGCGTAGTAAACCAATAGGGAGACCTGCGATGAAAGCTTCAATCGCAGTTTGATCATTTACTCCTTCGCAGGAGTTCTTGGTGTCGATCCATTGTCCGCGGTAATCCCGGCAAGTTTCTCCGGCTTTCTGGGTGCAATGTCAGAGGGCTCCAAACTGCATAGGCCTCCGATATGTGCCTTCGAAATTCCGAAAGAACGCGCTTTGTAAATCATACCAGTTATGGATGGTGTTTTCCGGAAGTTCATTGAGCCATGATCGTGCCGTCTTCCGCAACATAAGTGGGAGATAGCGGGTTGCGACTAGGCTATTTCTGCCTTTGGCGATGCAGCAAGCTTGGAAGAAATCCTATAACCAGGTGTCTGGCCGAGCAATGCCGTCGTAGGCTTGGATATGTCTTGAGATAGCAAATCCTTCCGGGAATTTTGTAGCTCTGATGCGTGGACCGAAGCACTTTGGGCCCACGTACACGTCATCATTTTCATAGCACCGAGCCTCTATGTTGGAGTTAATCCCGTGTCTTGCGTCATTCGGGGATAGAGATCGTCCTGAATGCCGGCTGTGGTTGCGGTGCCATGGAGCCGGACTTCGGCTTCTGCCACCACCTCCTCCGCCATGTCATCCTCCTTGCCCTCCATGGGAGCCGTTGTGATGACTGTGTGGTGGAGAAGGTGGAGCAGCTAGATAGTTTCCGGCTGATCGACGGCCTCCGTCCAGAACATCATTATTCCGATTCCGGGGAGTGTCTTGACTATGACGAGCCCCCTGCCGGCTTGTACCTGCATGGTTTATGTCATTCCTTCGTCTGTCGTTCCCACCATAGTGAGGCTCAGTCGGACGGTTCTCATGTCTAGGAGGCGGCATTCTCTAACGATCCTCCTCCGGACGTTTCTCTTTATCTTTCTCCCCTTCGATCCTTAGATTCTCGCCGGGGAGGATTCGTCGGATTCAGGGCAGCGATGGCGTCTTTCTCGGCCGCTGGTGCAACATTGCCCCAACCGCGTGTGGTTTGACGATGCTGTCCTGACGATCCGGTTCTCGAATAATTGTCTTCCCGTCGTTCGGGGCGATAATACTGCTCCGGAACGTAATGGGGTCTTACGTTAGCCCATGGCAGATCTGTGCGGCATTGGTCAGCATCTGAGACCAGTTTTTGACTTCTGGACATGGCGACCTTTTGCTGCTCCAGTCCCTTGTTGAGTAGCTTGATACCCAAACGGATCTCCTCTGGTCCTGGATTAGCCGATAGAATTTCTCGGGCTGCCACGATATTTTGTACTTGTGTTGGGTATACCCAATCTCTGTTGCTATCTTTCCGTGGCTTCCCCATCTCATCTCCAAAAAGGACGGCACGAACACGTGGGAATTGGTTGTCATCTATGTGACGCTTCCGTGTCTTCTGATGCAGACGAGACATGTACTCCTTGTTCGACATGCGTTTCTTCTCCACCTCGATGTTTTTGGCTTCATCGAGGAGTTGTTGACGATGCGCTTCTAGGGCTTGCGCCCTTTCATCCAGCTCATCTGCAGTAAGTTCTGCAGCTGTAGGGATAGGTGTAGTTAATGCCGCATCAATGAGTTTACGCTCACCTTCATTTATCACGTGTCCATCCATCGATGCTTCTTTCTTCAGCTCGTCTAGGATTAGTGCTCCATCCAAGTCTTCTTCGTATTCCTCGACAATTACTTCCTCTATCAGAGGGTCTTTTGCCGGGGTCTTGTTTTTCTTGTTCTTCTTCTTTGCCTTCTTGGCAGCGCCGGTAGCAAAAACGGCTTTGGGCCCGTTTCCCGGAGTCAAGCTCTGATCGGTACTTTCGGACATTTGGACTTCGGGATTGTCTCCGAGGTCCATGTCATCCTGCGCTTTGGGAGAGTGTTCCCCGGATCCTTCATCCATGGCTTCTCCTTCTTCTGCAGCTTTGGAGTTATACTCCTCTTCATATTCCGTGGAGAACTTTCAGAAATCTACTGACGTCATCGACTCATCCGAGGATGCGGGTACATCGGCGTTTGTTCCAATTGCCTTCAGCACCGAGTCGGTGTTTTCTCCAGCATCGGCAGAGCCAGATCTGGATCCCATGTATCCGACGAAGTGCGACGCGTGCTTCCCGAGGTACCTGCGGCTTTCGCTATCAGCCATATCGAAACTTTTGATGTTCTCGAGGATTGCATCTACGCTTTCGCCTTGCAGTATCATACGTCATAGTGTGTACCTTAGGAAAGGTCTGTCTGTTCTGGCATCATCAGAGCCGGAATCAGTGTCGTTGATATGCTCCTCCTGAATTTCCACTTCCACGGGTGGGTCGATCTGGGATCTGGCTCCTCTGGGGAGATCCACTCCAGATTCAACGTTGACCGCTAGGTCTTCTTCAGGTTCAGATTTCTCCACTGTCTCCGCAACTGGTGTGGGATGGGTGGGATTAGGGTTTTCTGAGATCCGGAACTCTGCTGCCTCCGCGGACAAAGGGGACCCAGAAAATTCTTCTGCCTCTATCATCACCGCTGGGGTGGGTTGGGCAGGTTCAGCGAAACCGATGTAAACATCGATCTTGCCAAAAGACATGATTGTGTAGGCAGTCACGGCCTCCTTTGCCGTAATCCAAGTCTCTCGAGAACCATGAGAGGGACGTCGCTGGCGTAGAGGATGCGAACGACGGCGATAGTCTTGCTGATGCCGATTCTTGCAGATTCCACTCGTAACGCAGATCCGTAGCTCACTTGCCCCACGGTGGGCGCCAACTGTCGTCGGATTGATGACAAGTACGCCATGAGGGGGTCCTCGAGGCGTGTGGAAGAGAGGGGGTGAGACGTACGGTATTCCGGGACGGTGAGCACACAAGTTTACCCAGGTTCAAATCCGCCGGCTTTGGACGGATCCTACTCCTGCTAGTAATCCAGTAATACGGTAGAGCCGGAATATGGGTTACAAGGGTTTCTCCTGTGTGAGTTGAGATTGTAGATTATTGAGGTTATGCCCTAAAGGCTCTCCCTAGGACGGCTTATATAGATATCCGGCCTAGGGTTTACAGGAGAGATCTATCCGGCTACGACTAAGAGTCTGTTACAGAGTACATCTTGAACTACAAGTAAGTCTTCTGGGCCTTTCCATAGCCGGATTGGACTCCGTCTTCTCTCCCTGACTAGGCCGCCCGTGAAGCAATGCTCTAACCCGAAGTGGGCCACCCTGGTCAGTGAGGAACTGTGAGGATACCTAGAAAGTATATCCCCAACAAACATAGCCAAGAAAAGCAACTCTATCCGTGCAAAAGGTGCACTTCGCAATGTTACCAAACAAACGTGCAGCACGTAAAGCATCAAAAATAGCACGTAAATGTTCCAAATGTTCTTCTATAGATTTGTTATATATCAATATATCATCAAAAAAGACCACCACAAAATGTCCAATAAAAGCACGTAAAACTTCATTCATTAATCTCATGAAAGTGCTGGGAGCATTATTTAAACCAAAGGGCATCACTAACCACTCATATAGGCCAAATTTAGTTTTAAATGCAGTTTTCCATTCATCTCCTAACTTCATACGAATCTGGTGGTAACCACTATGCAAATCAACCTTAAAGAACATGGTAGAGCCACTCAATTCATCAAGCATGTCATCTAAGCGAGGAATAGGATGACGATATCGAATAGTAATATTATTGATTGCTCTATAATCAGTACACATGCGCGAAGAACCATCTTTCTTTGGTACCAAAATAATAGGAACAACACATGGACTAAGAGACTCACGAATATGACCTTTGTCAAGAAGTTCTTCAATTTGTCGCTGAATCTCTTTCGTCTCCTCTGGATTGGTACGATATGGCGCACGGTTGGGCAAAGATGCTCCAGGAATCAAATCAATTTGGTGCTCAATTCCACGAATAGGTGGTAGTCCTGGAGGTACATCTTGTGGGAAAACATCCTCATACTCCTGCAAAATGTTAACAATAGCAGGTGGCAACGAAGGAGGAATCTCCTCAGCCGAAAACAACACTTCTTTGCAAATGATAGCATACATGTCGTAGTACTCACATCAATTTCAGAAATATCAGATTTACTAGCTAGCAAACAAGTACTTTTCTAACGAATTTCATTAGCATGTTTTGGATCAGATTTAGAAGGACTTGGAGAAGGCATAAGTTCCTTAGCAACAATCTGATTTTCGCTCAGCTTTTTCCCCTCACTATGTGCTCTACTAGCTCTAGCAAGATCATCTTTTAAAATACTTTCAGGAGACATGGGAGGTAACACAATTTTCTTATCATTATGAACAAGAGAATACTGATTTGTGCTACCATAGTGTATAGAATTTGTATCAAATTGCCATGGTCTACCAAGTAAAAGAGCACATGCTTGCATAGGAACAACATCACACTCAACATAATCAGCATATGCAGCAATAGTAAAATGCACACGAACTGTATGTGTTACCTTAACCTTGTCGATGTTATTAAACCATTGAATGCGATATGGGTGAGGATGGGGTCGTGTCGTGAGAGAAAGCTTTTCAACCATCTCCACGCTCGCCAAGTTGTTCCAGCTCCCTCCATCAATAATACTGCGAATACAGCGATCTTTAACCACACCCTTTGTTATGGGGTAACCCCGTGGGTGGCACGATCTTTACGGATGTCGTGGTCAAATCGATGGGAAAGCGAGGGGAAAGCGAGAAGGTAGCGGAAGCGGACGCACACCTCGTGAAGAACACGATGAACACATGCAAAACACACACGATACAAGGCCAATTGCTCTCACCGGTGGCCACCGGTCCGATAGAATCCTTGCAAGGAAAGATCAGTAAACATGCTCCCTCGATCCCACGCGGAGAGGGAAGAACACCTTGGAGAGAGTCTTGACATCTTGGCAAAGGGACACCGATGCCAAGGCCTTGTACAACAAGGGAGGCGCGATGCAAACTCCAACGAGGTGGTGACGATAGTCGATCCCCTTTGGTAGAAGGGGATGAGGCAAAACTAGAGATTCCACAAAGGGGGTTATCTTTAGTCTATCATCTATGCCTAAGGGATACATGAGGGGGTGGGGGCTCTATTTATAGGCCAGCCACAAGTTCAAGGGTAGTTTGGGTATAAAACTAGGGTTTGGTGCGGAATAGAGGGGTACATGGGCCTAGGGCCTAGATGTTGGCTCGCAGGCCCATCACTTAGGCTGGATAGTCCGGGTCGAGTTGACCGGACAGTCCGGGGTGGCCGGACACTCCGGTTAGTGTCCGGATAGTGTCAGAACTAGCCTTCTGAATGTCCACGCTAGGTTGTGGCTGGGGCAGGCCGGACACTCCGGCTGAGTCGTGCTGGACACTACGGCTGGATTCGGGCGAACTCTCCAAGGCGATGAGGGCGGAGACTCTGGTTCTGGAGCTGGCTGCTCCTAGACCGTCTTCTTGGGTGACTTGGGGACATTCTTGGGGACTTGGCGTTGTAGATGTAGTAGCGTCCGTTGGACGGGATGCATCATCTCCCCCCTTCAAAAAGAGTCGTCCTCGACTCTTCATGCTCATCCTAAGAAGATGATGTCGAGAGACCTTCTTGATCCTGGGGTTCACCATATAGTCGTCCTTGAGAATCTTGATGTGGCAACTCTTCAATGTTCCTTCACCTTCCAAGAAGCCTACTAAGCTCACAACAAAAGCGAAGCAACACTCAAAGAGTAGCCAATTCATGAATATTATAGCATGAGTCCTCAAGTAGAAGGAAGTCACCTTATAATGTAGAGATAGCTCATTGAAGGGTATCCCTAGCTAACTCTCTTCGATTCGTCTTGTCAACTCATTGTCCATAGAGGTTGACGTGTATGCAATTGTACCTTCACACAACAAAGACCAAGCAACATATGTTCGTGTGTGATAGAGGAGCATGTCATTTGTGGCATGTCCATTCTTGTTCACAACACTATTAGCACAACTCAAGTATAGCAAACAAGATGCATATGCAAGGTCAAAGTGCATGGAAATTGACTGAACATCATCCAAATGTGGGAACTCAAAAACTCCATATAACATCTTAGTGTGGCACTCAAAGCAATTGACTAAAATATTGATCAACATCCTTGATACAAAGCTAGGAGAATTCGGCAAAAACACATGAGGAAGAATATCCAAAGCAGCATCATTATGTGTGCAAGCCAACCATTGGAAAGAACAATTGTTCAGTATGTTGGATGCCATACACATATCATCAAAAGCCAAAATCATGGGGGTATGAGTATCGCAAGTGGAAACACAAGCAACATGTTTGCAAACAAACCAAATGAAAGAGCAAGTGGTCCTTATGTTTGTTGAAACAACAATGCGGGAGACTTGGAATCTCTCATGACAATACATGCTCAAAATGGCATTATGGTTGCACACAAAACATCAGAAAGAGAAATTGTTCAACATTTTTGTGGAAACACACAAAGCATAAATATGCAATAACGAAACAAGATTGTCACAAGCTGAAAGAATACCATTAACATGCTTGCAACCAAACCATAGGAAAGAGAAATTTTTCAATATGAAAGATGCAAAGCATGCAAAAGGTATCAGAGCTGGGTTCGATCTTGAACTCACTTGGGGGATGCTCTCTAGAGCTCTTTTTGTCAACTCGTGCTCAACCGAGGTTGACATTCTTGTGCGGGTACCTACACACATCATATATAAAAGGAAGAACATGTGTGCATGGTATAGAAACACATCATCCGTCATGACGTATCTCTTCTTGTGCACATCACCATGAGTGTCAATCAAGTGTAAAATATATGCATGGTGAGTATGCAAGTGGGGAACATGCTTATCATGGCATTTACTAAAATCTCCAAAATTTGAGAAAGCAATGGGGGCCATCTCAACATAAACCATATGAGAATTATTGTTGCAAGCAAAACAAGTGAAAGAGCAATTATTCAACTTATTGCAAGCAACGGGAGAGATTGTAAAACATTCATGACAAAGCATTGGTTCGAGGGGTACCATTGGTAACATCATTGCAAGCAAAACATTGGAAAGAGCAATTGTTCAACAAAGTGCAAGCAATGATATCATCAACGTAATGTTTAGAGCATGGCATGTCTATGGCAACAGCATCACAATCAAATAATTTCACATGCTCAACATTATGCAAAGGAAAAGTATCACATGGAAATATCAATGAAGCATATATGATATCACAAACATCATCCATAGCATGCCAATCATCACAAGTCATCATGTCCACTAGTGGGATCACGGCATCATCAACACCCTTATTTTTACCTTGTTCATACCTCTCATATGCAGTGGGTATTGTGGTAGCATTGGCCTCCATGTGGGCGACTTCTTCATCATGTATGGGGATGGTCATATTCATCCACCATGTTCATCTTCTCGGTGGGAGGCATCATCATGTCCAAGTTTGGCGCTTCTTTATCCTTGGAACCTAGCACATCATGGGATAACACACTAGAGGTAGAGGGTAAGTCGTTAGAAATCAAAGTGGCCTCACATGACCTATCAACTACCACTCTCAACTCACTCGGTGTATCACTCATTCCCTCCAAGGGGAAGCACTCAATCTCACATATGGTGGAGTCACTCATCTCACGCTTGTTTTCACTCAAGTGGACTAAGTGGCTCTCATACTCACATGGGATTGGTACCAAATTATCACTCAAGCATGTAGGGGTAGACTCGGTTCTCTCAACTCCATGCGCCTCTTTTGGTGAAGGGAAAGTCCCATGCTCACCATTCTTGACCTTGTCGTCATCTTGTACATTGATTGCCATTGTGGTGGTGGCACTCAAATTGGAAGTATTGGTCCTTGACGCCATCTGCTCTCTTGCATCCACTTGTTGGCAAAGCAACTTGTTTTCTTCTATTTCTTAGGGGGTCATTTTTTTGACAACCTCATCCAACTTGGCGAAGTAGAGGTCCATCTCTTGCTTGAATGGCATTCTTGGAGTGCTTGAAGAAGAAGTTGCATTGAAGCTCTTGTAGTTGGATGCTTCCTGTTGAACTTGCAGTCTTGGCGTTGAAGCTTGATGGCGTGGAGGGGAGCTTTCTCTTGGTGCCATTTTGTTGGTGGCACGATTAGTGGAAGGTGCCCTTTGATGGTGTCGACAAAGGTCATTGGCGTGCCTTGCCAAAGGTTGATGTAGATGGCGCACTTGGTCATCCACATGACACTCGCGATGATGCTTCTTGTCCTTGGCACTCTCCTTGGTGAGGCGTTGTAATGATCGCAAAGCATCATTAGTCTTGGCCATCATGCTCATGTTTTTGGCGAAGTCGTTGTCCATGTCGCGCTTGAAGTTGTCCATTTCATGGTGGACCTTGGTGCTCTCGAGGTGGAGGATCCGTCTTGGTCGATGCGACTTGAGGAGCTTGTCGTTGTCGTTCTCGAAGTCTTCCATACTTGGGGAGTTATTGTCATTGTAGAACTCCATATCACCCAAGCATGTGGAGCCATTGTTGGTGTAGTGCTCCATCATGTCATCCATGCTTGTGGAGGCATATGCATGGTGGCTCATCGTGGATTCTTCATAGAAATTGTCCTCGGTTCCGGAGTCCCTAGACATGTTTCACAAGAGCAAGTGATGTATATGGAAGTGGTAGGGGGTTAGGAATGCAACGTCAAACCTTACTTTACCTTGGAAGATAGTATCGTGCAAGTGGCAACACTTGAGAGCAATCAAAACCAAGCAAAGTGAAGTTCACGCGGAACACCAAAACCAACTAACCACTAAAAACACACACACAAAGCTTATGGTGGATGGGTATGGAAGGTGGCGTGTCCAAGAACAATCCGAACTCAAGATGTTGTAATGGCAAGTAAAGAACCACGATGATCACGAAGCGAAGCAAGTCAATCCACAAGAAGGAAATATGTACAAGGAAACACACACGGTGGGATAAATGGGACTTGCGTGACAGAGAAAGTGAGCTAAGAACCAAATATTACCTAGCGAAGACTATAAGCTCGTGTCGCACAAGTGCAAGGAGAGACGCTAGTTCGATTGCAATAGAATTGGTGGGCTACAAGATATGCACAATAAGTACCACCTATTTGATGTTCATCGTGCTTGCGCTTCCTATTCTATGAGGCACTTGTTTCTTTCTTTTTCTTTTTCTTAATTTTCTTTTTTATATATTGTTTTCTCTTTTTCTTTTCTTTTTTCACTTTCCCCTTCCTTGTGCCAAGAACTATAAAAGATAACTATATGAGATAGCGCGCTCACAACTTTTGCTCAGAATTCTACAAGGTATCAAATATGCATAACCCAAGCAATCATAGGAGGAACTAGTCTCAATAGGTGTTTGTTGAACGCAAAGATAGTGTAGCTCACAAAGGGATGCAAGTGGGGAGAAGTCGTGGAATTTATATACCTTCCCTCGCCGATCTTCACCCTTTATTGGTGGATTACACCTTGCTCACGGAATTTGTATTGAGAATATAGCATAAACCACGGAGATGATGATGTATAGATCTTTATCCTCTTAAAAATGAGCTAAAGAACACCAAAATCAGAGTTCGTATGCAAAAGTTATGCTCAAAACGGTGAAACAACTTTTTTCTGTCTACAGGGGGCGGACAGTCCGGTGCGCGCAGGCCGGACACTCCGTCCGGGGCGGAGATTCCGGCAATTGATGCCGGATACTCCGGTGAGGCGAATATTCTAGTCCGTTTTGGTCGGACAGTCCGGTCCGGTCGAACCAGAACTTCCAGAACACGAACCGGACGAGTTTTGGCGAAAAAACTAGGACCAAAACCTCATATTGATGGGGGAAATGAAGGAATTAGGCTATGGAAACGCAGGGGAAGGTAGATCAACAAGTTTAACAAGTAATCCACTGATCAAAACCTAAAAAAACGCACACAAATCACAGATCGGTCCAAAACACGAATTGGGGCTATTTTTGGTGGAATTTTCGAATTTATGGGGAAAAGACCAAATCGATGAGAAATCCGTGGCAACCAAAAGGTGCTGATACCAGATGTTATGGGTTGACACAAGATCCACTCAATTTTGTGGCTATTTTTGTGGGTTTTCAAGAAAAATTTGGTGGGGAAGAACGAGGGTGAAATCCGTGGCAACTTGGGCTCTGATGCGAGATGTTATGGGGTAACCCCGTGGGTGGCCCGATCTTCACGTATCTCGTGGTTAAATCGATGGGAAAGCGAGGGGAAAGGAAGAAGGTAGCGGAAGCGGATGCACACCTCGTGAAGAACACAATGAACACACGAAAAACACACACGATACAAGGCCGATTGCTCTCACCGGTGGCCACCGGTCCGATAGAATCCTCGCAAGGAAAGATCGGTCAATGTGCTCCCTCGGTCCCACGCGAAGAGGGAAGAACACCTTGGAGAGGGTCTTGACATCTTGGCAAAGGGACACCGATGCCAAGGCCTTGTACAACGAGGAAGGCGCGATGCAAACTCCAACGAGGTGGTGACGATAGTCGATCCCCTTTAGTAGAAGGGGATGAGGCAAAACTAGAGATTCCATAAAGGGGGTTGTCTTTAGTCTATCATCTATGCCTAAGGGATACATGAGGGGGTGGGTGCTCTATTTATAGGCCAACCACAAGTTCAAGGGTAGTTTGGGCATAAAACTAGGGTTTGGTGCAGAATAGAGGGCTACATGGGCCAAGGGCCTAGATGTTGGCTCGCAGGCCCATCACATAGGCCGGACAGTCCGGGTCGAGTTGACCGGACAGTCCGGGGTGGCCGGACACTTCGGGTAGTGTCCGGGTAGTGTCCGAACTGGCCTTCTGAATGTCCACGCCAGGTTGGGGCTGGGGCTGGCCGGACACTCCAGCGGACCCTCCGGTTGAGTCGTGCCGAACACTCCAGCTGCGCCGGATACTCCGGCTGGATTCGGGCGGACTCTCCGGGGCGATGACGGCGGAGACTCTGGTTCTGGAGCTGGCTGCTCCTGGACTGTCTTCTTGGGTGACTTGGGGATGATCTTGGGGACTTGGCATTGTAGATGTAGTAGCGTCCGCAGGACGGGCTGCATCACCCTTGGTATGGAATAGATTATGGCGCTGGTCAGGCTCGGCCTTGGTAATTTGTAAACTCAAGACTCGCTGTGCAATTAAACTCGGGTATTTCTCCTCATGTTCCGCAGCCATATATTTAGAATCTTGCTCCATGGGTGCTGCAGCACATTGCTCATCATATGCAATAAGAGCCAAAGTATCTTCATCATAATCACTGGCGGAACCGTATCCACCATCCTCAAGAGCAATCATCACACGAGAGGAGGCACAATCACGTGCAAAGTGACGAATTTGGCTGGACTTGCCCGTAGATGCCATGGAGGACGCAACACTCGAGGCTGGTCCTGTAGTAGTCTTCCGTGCAGAAAACGGAGGTGGTGTTGATGCTGCAGATCGCGTGGATGTGGTCGCTGGAGGTGTAGGTGCAGCAGCCCATGACGCCGAATTCGGTGATCTCCAAGTAGAACGCCCTGCAGAATAATTAGTTCGTATCAACTCGCGTCGATCCTGCACTTCACATTCAGCATTGCAAGCAAGATGGAACAAACCGGTAATAGTGTGATAAGATTTATATTGAAGAATGGTCTGAATTTCCTTATTTAACCCACCTATGAATCGTGCCATTAATGCTTCATTATCCTCCTCTATACCACAACACAGCATGCCAGTTTGCAACTCCTGATAGTAATCCTCTACAGAATTTTTGCCTTGATCTAGACGTGCTAATTTGGTAAGCATGGAACGCTGATAATATGGTGGAACAAAACGAATACGCATAGCATGTTTTAAAGCGTCCCACATAGTGATTGGATTAGCATGATTAGCACGACAATATTCAGACCACCATATGGAAGCAAAACTAGTGAACTCACAAGTAGCAGCACTAACACGTCTATCCTCGGGATCATTTAAGCATGCAAAACGCTGGTCTAATTCTAATTCCCAAGAGAGGTATGCATCAGGATTATAGCGACCATTAAACGTAGGAACATTTAATTTCAGTTTAGCAACATGGTCATCATCACGTACCAACGGAAAAGGGGGTGGACGGTGAATGTGGGGATTGTATTGCCTAGGACGACCAGCTGGATGATCAACTGTGAAGTCGTCCGCGTACTCGCCCTCGTCCTCATCGTCCCTATAATAATCATCCAACTGAGCATCACGGGCCTGTGTGACCCCCGTAGCTCCTGCAACGCCAGCAGCAGCAGTGCCCGCGGCAGCAGCAGCACCCGCAGCCGAAGTTTGCGCTAGATGTTTGAGAATGTGTTGTGCACGTCCCAACAAGTGCGATGTAGGAGCCCCGCGAGTCGGCTGTGGAGGAGGCACGTGAGCCGTCGATGGTGGAGGTAAGCATGGTAGCACCTCCTGGAATCTAGCATCAAGTTTGGTGGTGAAGGCGGTCTCGAGTCCCTCAAGTTGCTCCATCGTGTCAGTAAAACGCTTGTCCACATCCTGCATATGGTCAACCAAAAGTGTAGTGACGTGAGTCTGCAAGGCTTCACCCTCCAGTGGCTGTGTCTCGGTGTTTTCTGGTGGCATGATTAGTACGCAAAAAGCACAGGTATATAATTGAGATACACTAGGAACAGTGGTGGAAAGCGCTTAATCTGTCAAGCAAAACAAGACTCTTACTCGTTCTTACCCTGCAGCAGGTGGTGAGTAGCAACCGTCGTGATCAAGCTTCAGGAAGATTGAATAGAGTGATTGCCAGGTGGTGTCAACGCATGGTGTAGGAATATGTGGAGTTCTGGGTGGTTGCAATATCTGTAGACACAATTTCAAAACAGCAATGCAAGGTTGAATAACAGCTCAACAACGGTACTATGCTTGTTGAGGGCAAACCTCTAGGGTGGCCCGATCTTTCACGATTCCCTTTCAAATCGAGGATGGGGTGCGGGGAAGAGGAGGGGAGGATGAACACGACGAACGCACGCACGAAGAACGCGGTGAACACACACACAAAACCACGATACACACCAATAGCTCACACCGGCGGTGACCGGTGCGACGCAATCCCTAGGATCGGCATCAGGCGGAGGACTCTCTCTCAAACCGACACGGCGAGATGGGAGACTCGGTGAGATGTTGACGTCTAGGCAAACGGACACCGATGCCTAGGCCTTGTACAACGCGGAGGAACGATGCAAACTACAACGATGTTTGGGGATATTGGTGCTCCTTAGTCAAGGAGCATGAGGCAAGAATTAGATAGATCCACAAAGGGGTTTCCACCAATTCCAATATCATGCCTACGGTTTACAATGGAGGTGGGGGACTATATATAGGCCAGACACTTAAACAGGGGTACTTTAGGAATAAAAAACAAGTTCTAGACGGACTAAGGGGTACATGGGCCGCAGGCCCAAAGGCCTTTTCATGCCTGGCGACGGTCAGACCGGAGACTCCGGTCTAGGCCAGAGAATCCGGTGTAGCCTCTGGAACGGCCTCCGGAGGGGCCTTCAGATTGTCCCAAGGCCTGGTTCTAGGGGCAGACCGGAGGTGGGGCCCGAGACTCCGGTGTCTTTAGGTCGAAGACTTTGGTGGACCGGAGACTCCGGTCTGAGTAGCTCTAGCGGCTCCTGCTTCATGCTCTGCTCCTTGTTCTCCATCCTTGGGTGCTTGGTGGTGTGTCAAAGCTTCGTACCTGATGATGCATAGGGTAGTTGCATGAAGTATCATACCATCCAAGGAGGTATCAAATTGGCACGAGGAGAGGAGCAAGTTCACCTTAGCTTGTAGGAGTTTGGCTCGGGCACGAGTCATGGGTCCACTTGTGGGACTTGTTGGTGTAGATGTAGGAGCGTTCGTAGGACGGGCCACATCAATACTGGTACTAGACTATCCCAATCTAGAGACGCAAGCCTAGAACACTATGAATCACGCCGCGACACCGAAAAGCAATAGGCACCAGTGCTCTGAACAGCACGCGAATGAGGCACAAATCACTAGTATGGAAAGTGTCTCAAAACGATCAGCAAAGTGGAATATCAGGATAGGCTCAAGATTTTTTTTTCAAATTTCCGAAAACTGCATGAAACTGCTCTGGAAAGCGTGCAGGCGCCAAAATGTTTTTTCACTATAATGGCGTATAACTCAAAACGATCCTAGAAGCCTAAAAACAGTATAGGCCGAAAAAAAATCGGAGGAGTTTCCAGACTTTCTTCTGGCCGAAACTTTCTGGAACTTGGATCAATTTGCAACTCGGATCGGATCTACAATGATGGAAAGCACGAATAGAAAAACAAAAACAAACCTAACTGGACTGGAACAAGGATCTGTGGTGGCGGAGGCGGTATGTGGGCATAGGGTTGTAGCAAGTGTATGGCGGTGGTGATAGTGGAATCGGTGGTAGCGGTGGTGAGGATTATGACCAGAACTCGAAACTCTAAAGAGCTAGATCTAAAACCATCACTGGACACGACGATGCAGACTAGAACTCAACAAATCAAATACTGAAAAGAAACGATGTAATAGTCTCGAAAGTGTTTCTAGGATACGGATCTAAGCCTAATTTGTTGGGTTTTTATGGTTTATATGAAGAAGAACATATGCAATCTAAACTATGAAAACTGTAAGATCTCACCGAGAAACCCGAAATCTGATACCACTTGATAGGGTAAAGGTGCCCGATCTTTCGATGAGACGATATCTGTCAATTATTGTGGAGGTTGACATTGACGATCCGACTACAAACATGCGAGACGTTGCGCCTTAGCAATCGGTACACCAACTTCCGAGGCTATTGATCATGCCGGAGCTAGATCAACCTGTTCACGAGGATGAATGCCTGCAAGCAATCGAAGAACCAGCAAGAATTATAGATGCAATCAAGATATTGCGAATATAGATCAAAGATTTATTGAGGAGGTGGGATTCTGTCTGTGTGTAGTACAAAAGGTCGGTTTGACACTTGTGCCTATGGCGAATAGTAGCTCATGGCTAAGTCTTTTACTAAACAAAATCCAAGTCTAAACAATGACCTAATGGGGGTATATATGGAGGAACAGAAGGGAATTTTGGCCAGCCTTGGGGAGGAAGTCGAAATCCAACTCCAGGCCGGTTTCCTCCACTATACCGACTCTAAAAGTTCAGCCCCTTTATTGGGACGAAAATTACATGGAACTGGCCCATATTTAAAGGTGACGCAGCACCATCTAATCACATGGACGAAAATTGTGTGTAGATCTCTAGTTCGTCCATGTCTTCGTCTTTTCATTATGGTGGCTTCAAAGTTCTGAAATCTTCACTTGCAGCGTCATCCTGGATCCTCACACGATTGCTGCCATCATCTCCATGCATGATCATGCTCCAATGCTTGTCCCTCTCATCCATGCTAGGCCCATCATTCCTAAGTAACATACACACATCTGATTTAGGCAGCATCATATTCTCATGAATATTAGGAATAGTTCCTACAAATGAAAGTACCTGATAATTTAGTTGGCGTGCACGAGCTCTTGTGAGAGGTCCTTGGAATTGTGGAACGTGAGGAAGTGTGGCTGTAGGTGCAACGGTTGTATCAACCGTAGGGATGTCCTCATCACAGGCCCATCACTTAGGTCGGACAGTCCGGGTCGGGTGGACTGGATAGTCCGGGGTGGCCAGACACTCCGACACGGTCGGGTCGGACACTCCGGTTGCACCGGACATTCCAGCTGGCATCGGGCGGACTCTCTGGGGCAATGACGGCAGAGTCACCTGGCGATAATGGCAGAGACTACGATTCTGGAGCTGGCTGCTCCTGGTCCATCTTCTTGGTTGACTGGGGGACGATCTTGGGCACTTGGCGTTGTAGATGTAGTAGCGTCCGCAGGACGGGCTGCATCAGCTCCTCCCCCTTCAAAAAGAGTCGTCCTAGACTCTTCATGCTCATCACTAAGAAGATGATGTCGAGAGACCTTCTTGATCCTGGGGTTCACCATATAGTCGTCCTTGAAAAGCTTGATGTGGCAACTCTTCAATGTTACTTCACCTTCCATGAAGCCTACAAAGCTCACAACAAAAGCGAATCAACACTCAAAGCATAGCCAATTCATGAAGATTATAGCATGAGTCCTCAAGTAGAAGGAAGTCACCTTATAATGTAGAGATAGCTCATTGAAGGGTAACCCTAGGTAACTCTCTTCGATTCCTCTTGTCAACTCTTCGTCCATAGAGGTTGACGCGTATGAAATTGTACCTTCACACAACAAAGACCAAGCAACATATGTTTGTATGTGATAGAGGAGCATGTCATTTGTGGCATGTCCATTCTTGTTCATAACACTATTAGCACAACTGAAGTATCACAAACGAAATGCGTATGCAAGGTCAAAGTGCATGGAAGTTAATTGAACATCATCCAAATGTGGGAACTCGAAAACTCCATATAACATCTTAGTGTGGCACTCAAAGCAATGGACTAAAATATTGGTCAACATCTTTGATGCAAGGATAGGAGAATTCAGCAAAAACACATGAGGAAAGATATCCAAAACAACATCATTATGTGTGCAAACCAACCATTGGAAAGAACAGTTGTTCAATATGTTGGATGCCATACAATATCATCAAAAGCCAAAATCATGGGTGTATAAGTATCACAAGCAGAAGCAAAAACAACATGTTTGCAAACAAACCATATGAAAGAGCAAGTGGTCCTTATGTTTGTTCCAACAATAATACGAGAGACTTGGAAGCTCTCATGACAATACATGCTCTTAATGGCATTATGCTTGCACACAAAACATCGACAAGAGAAATTGTTCAACATTTTTGTTGCAACACACAAAGCATCAATATCCAATAGCAATGAAACATGATTGTCACAAGGTGAAAGAATACCATCAACATGCTTGCAAGCAAACCACATGAAAGAGCAATTTTTCAATATGAAAGATGCAAAGAATGCAAAAGGTATCAGAGCTGGGTTCGATCTTGAACTAACTTGTGGGATGCTCTCTAGAGATCTTTTTGTCAACTCATGCTCAACCGAGGTTGACATTCTTGTGCGGGTACCTACACACATCATAGATAAAAGGAAGAATGTGTGTGCATGGTAGAGAAACACATCATCCATCATGACGTATCTCTTCTTGTGCACATCACCATTAGTGTCAATCGAGTATGAAAATATGCATGGTGAGTATGCAAGTGGGGAACATGCTTATCGTGGCAATCATCAAAATCTCCAAAATTTGAGAAATCTATGGGAGCCATCTCAGTATAAACCATATGAGAATTAATGTTGCAAGCAAAACAAGTGAAAGAGCAATTATTCAACTTATTGCAAGCAACGAGAGAGATTGTAAAACCTTCATGACAAAGCATGGTTCGAGGGGTACCATTGGTAACATCATTACAAGAAAAACATTGGAAAGAGCAATTGTTCAACAAAGTGCAAGCAATGATATCATCAATGTAACATTTAGAGCATGGCATGTCTATGGAAACATGATCACAATCAAATAATTTCACATGCTCAACATTATGCAAAGGCAAAGTATCACATGAAAATACCAATGAGTCATATGTGATATCACAAACATCATCCACAGCATGCCAATCATCACAAGTCATCATGTCCACTAGTGGGATCATGGCATCTTCAACAACCTTATTTTTACCTTGTTCATACCTCTCATATGGAGTGGGTGTTGTGGTAGCATTGGCCTCCATATGTGCAACTTCTTCATCATGTATGGGGATGGCATCATCTTCCCCACCATGTTCATCTTCTCGGTCGGAGGCATCATCATGTCCAAGCTTGGCGCTTCTTTATCCAAGGAACCTAGCACATCATGGGATAACACACTAGAGGTAGAGGGCAAGTTGTTAGAAATCAAAGTGGTCTCACATGACCTATCAACTACCACTCTCAACTCACTCGGTGTATCACTCATGCCCTCCAAATGGAAGCACTCAATCTCATGTATGGTGGAGTCACTCATCTCACTCTTGTTTTCACTCAAGTGGGCTAAGTGGCTCTCATACTCACATGTGATTGGTACCACATCATCACTCAAGCACATAGGGATAGGCTAGGTTCTCTCAACTCCATGTGCCTCCTTTGGTGAAGGGGAAGTCCCATGCTCACCATTCTTGACCTTGTCGTCGCCATCTTGCACCTTGGCTTGTGTAGTCCGCTTGACGTAGTCGTCCAACTTGGTGAAGTAGAGGTCTTCATGTTCCTCATCCATGAAGTTGCATGTGTCATATAGGATGTCAAGTTTGGGCATTGAAGCTTGATGGCGTGGAGGAGAGCTTGCTCTTGGTGCCATTTTGGTGGTGGCACGAGTAGTTGAAGGTTCCTTATGATGGTGTCGACGGAGGTCATTGGCATGCCTTGCCGAAGGTTTATGTTGGAGAAGTACTTGGTCATCCACATGACGCTCGCAACGATGATCCTTTTCCTTGGCAGTCTTCTTTTGATGGTGGTGCCTTCTTGAGCTTGGTTGAGCATTATGGATGGTGTTCAACATGTATTCTCCATCTTCATGGTGAAGATGCTTTGAACGATGTATTGTATCCTCTTGATGTTGGCGATGATCTCTAGAGGATGTATGTCGATGAAGATTCTTGCCTTGTGGCGCCCTTTGTGGAAGATGATGTTTGGGCGCCACTCTTCTTGGAGTAGATGGAACTTGATGCCTTGGAGGTAGACGCACTTGACGCCTTGGAGATGGTCATGCTTGTCGCCTTGGAGATGGTGGTGCTTGATGGCTTAGAGGTGATGGCGCTCGTCGTCTTGGAGATGGTGTTGCATGACGCCATGCAGGTGGTGGCGCTTGACGCCTTGGAGGTGGATCATCGAAGTAGGTGGTGCCCTTTGGTGTGGCACGCTTGGCCTTGAGGGTCATGGTTTCTTGATGATGTGTCTCCGCTAGCTTGGCGTAGTAGTCCTCCATCAACAAGCGATGGAGGTATTCTTCATGGCTCATGGAAGAGCCCTCGAAGTGGGTGAAGCTTGCCATGTCCTCCATGCTTGGTGAGGCGTCGTCATTGTAGCACTCGAAGTCATCCATGCTTGGGGAGTCATTGTTGATGTAGTGCTCCATATCACCCAAGCATGTGGAGCCATTGTCGGTGTAGTGCTCCATGCATGATGAGCCATTGTCGATGTAGAGCTCCAATTCCTCCATGCTTGAGGAGCTATAGTTGATGACGTGCTCCATGTCTTCCATGCATATGGAGTTGTCATAGGTGCAATGCTCCGAATCCTCAAAGCATGCGGAGCCATTGTCGGTGTAGTGCTCCATCATGTCCTCTATACTTGTGGAGTCGTAGTCGTGGTGCCTCAACATGGATTCTTCATAGATATCATCCCCGGTTCCGGAGTCCCTAGACATGATTCACAAGACCAAGTGGTGTATATATAAGTGGTAGGGGAGTTAGGTATGCAACGTCACACCTTACTTTACCTTGGAATATAGTATCGTGCAAGTGGCAACACTTGATAACAATCAAAACCAAGCAAAGTGAAGTTCACGCGGAACACCAAAACCAGCGACCCACTAAAAAACACACAAACACATGCAAAGCTTATGGTGGATGGGTATGGAAGGTGGCGTGTCGAAGAATAATCCGAACTCAAGATGTTGTAATGGCAATTGAAGAACCACGATGATCACGAAGCAAAACAAGTCAATCCACAAGATAGGAATTATATACAAGGAAACACACACGGTGGGATAAATGGGACTTATGCGACGGAGAAAGTGATCTAAGAACCAAATGATTACCTAGCGAAGACTATAAGCTCGTGTCGCACAAGTGCAAGGAGAGACGCTAGTTCGATTGCAGTAAATTGGTCGGCTACAAGATATGCACAATAAGTACCACATATTTTATGTTCATCGAGCTTGTGCTTCCTATTGTATGAGGCACTTGTTTGTTTGTTTGTTTCTTTTTCTTCCTTTTCTTTTTCTATTTTTTTTCTCTTTTTCTTTTCTTTTCCACTTGCCTCTTCCTTATGCCAACAACTATACAAGATAACAATATGAGATAGTGCACTCACAAATTTTTCTCGGAATTCTACAAGGTAACAAATGTGCATATCCCAAGAAATCATAGGAGGAACTAGTCTCAATAGGTGTTTGTTTAATGCAAAGATAGTGTAGGTCATAAAGGAAAGCAAGTGGGGAGAAGTCGCGGAATTGTTATACGTTTCATCGCCGATCTTCACCCTTTATTGGTGGATTCCGCCTTGCTCACGAAATTTGGATGGAGTAGATAGAATGAACCATGGAGATGATGATGTAGAGCTCTTTCTCCTCTTCAAAACGAGCTAAAGAACACCAAAATCCGAGTTCGTATGCAAAAGTTATGCTCAAAACCGTGAAGCAGATTTTTCTATCAGCAGGGGCGAACATTCCGGGTCACGCAGGCCGGACCGTCTGGCCGGGGCGTATATTCTGGTCCGTTTACGCCGGGAACTCTGGTGGGGCGGATATTCCGGTCCATTTTGGCCAGACAGTCCGGTCCGGCGAACCAGAATTTCCAGAACACGAACATGACGAGTTTTGGCGAAAAAACTCAAACCAAAATCTCAAATTGATAGAGGAAATCAAGAAATTATGCTATGGAAACGCAGGGGAAGGTAGATCAACAAGTTTAGCAAGTAATCCACAGATAAAAACCTACCAAAACGCCCTCAAATCACAGATCGATCCAAAACACGAATTGGGGCTATTTTTGGTGGAAATTTCAATTTGATGGGGAAAAGACCAAATTGATGAGGAATCTGTGGCAACCAAAAGCTGCTGATACCAGATATTATGGGGTTGACACAAGATCCACTCGATTTTGTGGCTATTTTTGTGGTTTTTCAAGAAAACATTTGGTGGGGAAGAACGAGGGTGAAATCTGTGGCAACTTGGGCTCTGATGCCAGATGTTATGGGGTAACCCTGTGGGTGGCCCGATCTTTACGGATCTCATAGTCACATCGATGGGAAAGTGAGGGAAAAGGGAGAAGGTAGCAGAAGCGGACGCACACCTCGCGAAGAACACGATGAACACAGGCAAAACTCACATGATACAAGGCTGATTTCTCCCGCCGGTGGCCACCGGTTCGATAGAATCCTCGCAAGGAAAGATCGGTCAACGTGCTCCCTCGATCCCACGCGTAGAGGGAAGAACACCTTGGAGAGGGTCTTGACGTCTTGGCAAAGGGACACCGATGCCAAGTGATGAGGACATCCATATAGTTGCACCTACCCCAATTGCTAATGATGATGTTCCAATTGCAAAGAAAGATCCATCCAATGAGATAAGGATTGGACCAATCAAAAGAGCTCATGCTAAGCTACTAGAACAACAGGTGAACTTGTTTCTTCATGAACCTGGTGTTTTAGTTAATGAGAATTTTATACTACCTAAGTCTTTGAATTATTGCATGATCAGGTACTTGGGAGAAGAAGGCGTAGCACGAAGCGAGGAGCTAATGGTACATGGCGTGTTGATCAATGAAGAATGCACGAGGGAGGAGAGGGAGGAAGCGCAAGGAGCACACAAGGTTGAAGATCAACACTTGGTGGAAGATCTCTGTCGTGGCAGAGAAACACCACTATTCTCTGCCACAGCAGGCTGCCATGGCATAGAAGCAGCACGATCGGCTGTCACGCCAGGCTGCCGCGGCACCCAAACCGCGCCAAAGTCTGCCACCACACATACCTAGGCCGAACCTAAGTTGGGTTGGTTTGTATCCCTAGTTGGGTGGGACCAACTCGCTTTCCACCCTAGGACGCTGCCTCCTAGACCCTTAAATAGATGGGGGTGCACTAGCTTTAGTTTTTAGTCAACGTTAAAATTATTTTGGAGCTGTTTTTTATAGAACCTCTGGAATTACCCTGTGCTCGAATTCTACAATTGCAATTGAGTGTGATATGTTGTTCCATTGGGAATTAGTAGATTGCATACTACCGTTCATGGTCGACGGCTGTGTGCGCAAGAGGGTGGTGTTGTAAATATCCTACAAGGTTCGAGAGCTGTTGCACTGGCATCAGGGATCGATTGGGAGAGATCATAGCTACGCACTAGTTATCAATCATCCATCAGTACCTTCGACAAGAGCTTGCTGACAAGATCGGGCCACCCCATATCATCTTGGTATCAGATTTCCTTGTTGCCTTAGTAAGAAATCCACAATCCATCCATAGATTAGAGAGTGTTTTTCGTCCTCTAAAGAAAAAGCCCCACAAAAAGATTTACCATAGACTAGATTGCATCGTAGACGAGTAATAGTTGCTAGTCGTGTTCATCCTTTAGTTTAGATCTAGATCTATTTCATCGTTTTTCCTCTTTTTAGTCAAATCCACCATCTAATTTCCGCCGCCATAGTCAGATCCGTTTTGAGCTAGAGTCCTAGTCATACACCCTTGGCCGAGTCGGTTTGTAAAAAAAAATCCTTACCGATCTCTGCCGTGGCACGGAATCACCCGTTTTCTCTGCCGCGACAGCGTGTCTGACCCAAACTCTGTCGTGGCACAGTTTCTCTGCCGCCGCTCTGCCGTGACACAGTTTCTCACTGCCCGCCATGCACATTTTCTGTGTTTTTCCGCGACGCCACCGCTTCTACGCCGCTTGCCGCAAAGACATTTTTGATCGCTTTCTACCACGGTTGAATTTTCTCTGCCACGGCAGGTTTTTGACATGTTTCTCTACCATGGCAGGAATTACAAGTGTCACAACAATTGCACTATTCCTTAAACTTAGCCATATCCATTCGACTACATAGTTGTAGGAACTTGCCCATTGAGACTAGTTTCCGCTCCTACATGCTACTCTTAGGATTTTGGTGATGTACTTTGTAATTTGGCCATGACTGATATATATAAAAAAAGAGAAAAAGCAAGATAGCAAGAGAAAAAGCAAAAAGCAAAAAAAGAAGCAAAAAGAGCTATACGAAAAGAAAAAGGAGGAGAAATTGAGCAAGAGGCCTAGTGATATCTTTGTGCACCGGTAGATTGAGCAATCTTGTACCTGTTTACTTTGAGCTTTGCTAGTGTCTCTCGAGAGTAGTGCAACACCCTTCATAGTTGCATTACCATATTTTTCTCCACGTGTGTGTTCTTGGGTTTTTGTACGATCAGTACTAGGACTTCTTTGCGGTGTAGATAGGGTATCATACCTATTGCTCCACCATACATAACATGTGTGCCCTATGATCGTTCTCTATACCTTCGATATTCACACATCAGTGCATTAGTCTTTGATTTCGTTTGGTAGAGCATCTCTATTCACTTTGGAACGGTAAGATCTCCTTTCTTGTCAGTTGTGAGTGAGTTGTGAGAGTTTCCACCATACAAATTTTGATTTTTGCACTAACCTAATAATCATGTCTTCTAGTGTTGATGGTGTTGTGTTGCAGAGAAAGAAGGATGAGGAACTTGTTAATTGGCGTGAATATGAGGCTTTGAAGTCGCACTTGACACATGTGTTTACTCACACGACCGATGCCATTGACAGGAATATCTAGGACGTGCAAATGACATCGGATCAGAATGTTGGCGTCTTTAGTACTATTCAAACATAAGTGACAGCACTCAATGTCCATGTCGCAACTTTGCAGCGTTCCATTGAGGCTTTAATAGTCGCCATACATCAAAGGCAGGAACATCAACATGATGATGCTTTTGATGACTTTGATGAGGGTAGTGCGGCTAATCCTGCCCTACATCTTGGTAGGGGACGTGCCATTCCCCCTGCATCTGCACCTGCTGCTGCACCTGCTCATGGTCGTGGACTTGCACCTCTCGGGCATGCTCAACGTGTTCTACACCAAGCTGCTGATGATGGATTGGGCAAGCCAAAATTCTCGATTCCCATGTTTGATGGTTCCATTGATCCTGAAGATTACCTCACATGGGAGTTGAAGATTGAGAAGCTCTGGAATTTATTTGACTATCCAGAAGACAAGAAGGTCAAGCTTGCTGTGTCAGAATTTGATGGTTATGCTTTGCGTTGGTGGGATGCTCTTGTGCAGCATAGAAGGGAGGACAATGAACTTCCTGTGATGGATTGGCGCGAGATGAAGCAAATTATGAAGGCTCGTTTCGTACCCACCAACTACTTGCGATCAGTTTTTGGTAAGTTGACACAATTGAAGCAAGGAACCATGATAGTTGATGAGTACTACATGCAGATGGAGATGCTTATGCAGCGTGCTAGAATTCGTGAGTCCCTTGAGATGACCATGCGGCGATTCCTCAACAATTTGAAGTTACCGATCAAGAACATTGTTCATCATCACAAGTATGAGACCATGAATGAGTTGTTGCACCATGCTAGAGAGGCCGAATCCCAGTTGGCAGAAGAGGCGAAGTCACGTGCTCGTTTTCCGTCCTCCAACAGATTTTCGGCAAGGTCTACACCTGCTACTATCAAGCCACCAGCTGCTGCTCCTTTTACACCATCGCCCAAGCCATCAAGTACACCTTCGTTTAGTTCTAATGCTCGGAAACCCGCTGCTCCTGCTGCTAGCTCGGGTTCCAATATGTCTACTGCGCGCACTCGTGATGTGGTGTGCCATACTTGTGAAGGTAGAGGGCACTACAAGAAGGATTGTCCAAACAGCAAGGTAATGTTTGTTAATGAACAAGGTGAAGTAGAGAGTGGAGATGAAGCTGATGACGATGATGATGAGGATGGTGCCGATGCTTATCCTGAGCGTGCACCAACTATTGTCGTATCTTCACATATACTTAGTGTGCGACCTATTGATGATTCTCAGTGTTGCAACTTGTTCCAAACAAAATCTCTAGTTGGACCTAACAAAGCTTTCAAGGTCATTATTGATCGAGGTAGCTGAAGAAATCTTGCAAGTAAGGTGTTATGGGGTAACCCCGTGGGTGGCCCGATCTTCACGGATCTCGTGGTCAAATCGATGGGAAAGCGAGGGGAAAGGGAGAAGGTAGCGGAATTGGACGCACACCTCGCGACGAACACGATGAACACACGCAAAACAGACACGATACAAGGCCGATTGCTCTCACCGGTGGCCACCGGTCTGATAGAATCCTCGCAAGGAAAGATCGATCAATGTGCTCCCTCGATCCCACGCGAAGAGGGAAGAACACCTTGGAGAGGCTCTTGACGTCTTGGCAAAGGGACACCAATGCCAAGGCCTTGTACAACAAGGGAGGCGCGATGCAAACTCCAACGAGGTGGTGACGATAGTCGATCCCCTTTGGTAGAAGGGGATGAGGCAAAACTAGAGATTCCACAAAGGGGGTTGTCTTTAGTATATCATCTATGCCTAAGGGATACAATGAGGGGTGGGGGATCTATATATAGGCCAACCACAAGTTCAGGGGTAGTTTGGGCATAAAACTAGGGTTTGGTGCGAAATAGAGGGGTACATGGGCCAAGGGCCCAGCTGTTGGCTCGTAGGCCCATCACTTGGGCCGGATAGTCCGGGTCGGAGTGATCGAATAGTCCGGGGTAGCCGGACACTCCTGTAGAGTCCAAACTGGCCTTCTGAATTTCCGCGCCAGGTTGGGGCTGGGGTAGGCCGGACACTCCGGCTGAGTCGCGCCGGACACTGCGGCTGGTTCCGGGCGGACACTTCGGCTCAGTCAGCTTCAGGACAGGTGCAGCTTCAGGGCTCGTGGGTCAACGCGGCGGGGGTTCATACCTGATCATGCACAGAGTAGTGGTATGAAGTAGCAAGCCATCCACATGTATGTCAAAGTCACATAATGAGAGGAGCGAATTCACCTTATCTTGAAGGAGCTTGGCTCGGGCACGGGTCATCGGTCCACTTGGGGGACTCGGTGGTGTAGATGTAGGAGCATCCGTAGGATGGGCCGCATCAGCTCTCTCCCCTTCAAAAAGATTCGTCCTCGACTCTTCATGCTCATCCTAAGAATATGATGTCGAGATACCTTCTTGATCCTAGGGTTCACCTATTGTCGTCCTTGAGTAGCTTGATGTGGCAACTCTTCAATGTTCCTTCACCTTCCATGAAGCCTACAAAGCTCACAACAAAAGCGAAGCAACACTCAAAGAGTAGCCAAGTCATGAAGATTATAGCATGAGTCCTCAAGTAGAAGGAAGTCACCTTATAATGTAGAGATAGCTCATTGAAGGGTAGCCCTAGGTAACTCTCTTCGATTCGTCTTGTCAACTCTTTGTCCATAGAGGTTGATGCGTATGCAATTGTACCTTCACACAACAAAGACCAAGCAACATATGTTTGTGTGTGATAGAGGACCATGTCATTTGTGGCATGTCATTCTTGTTCACAACACTATTAGCGCAACACAAGTATAGCAAACGGAATGCATATGCAAGGTCAAAGTGCATGGGAATTGTTTGAACATCAACCAAATGTGGGAACTCAAAAACTCCATAAAGCATCTTAGTGTGGCACTCAAAGCAATTGACTAAGATATGGATCAACATCTTTGATGTAAGAGTAGGAGAATTTGGCAAATACACATGACGAAGCATATCCAAAACAACTTCATTATGTGTGCAAACCAACCATTGGAAAGATCAATTGTTCAATATGTTGGATGCCATACACATATCATCAAAAGCCAAAATCATGGGGGTATGAGTATCACAAGTGGAAGAAAAAAACAACATGTTTGCAAACAAACCATATGAAAGAGCAAGTGGTCCTTATGTTTGTTGCAACAACAATACGAGAGACTTGGAAGCTCTCATGAAAATACATGCTCAAAATGGCATTATGGTTGCACACAAAACATCGGAAAGAGAAATTGTTCAACATTTTTGTGGCAACACACGAAGCATCAATATCCAATAGCAACGAAACATGATTGTCATAAGGTGAAAGAATACCATTAACATGCTTGCAAGCAAAACATAGGAAAGAGCAATTTGTCAACATGAAAGATGCAAAGAATGCAAATGTATCAGAGCTGGGTTCGATCTTGAACTCACTTGGGGGATGCTCTCTAGAGCTCTTTTTATCAACTCGTGCTCAACCGAGGTTGACATTCTTGTGCGGGTACCTACACACATCATAGATAAAAGGAAGAATGGGTGTGCATGGTAGAGAAATCCATCATCCATCATGACATATCTCTACTTCTGCACATCACCATTAGTGTCAATCAAGTATGAAAAATATGCATGGTGAGTATGCAAGTGGGGAACATGCTTACCATGGTAATCATCAAAATCTCCAAAATTTGAGAAAGCTATGGGGGCCATCTCAATATAAACCATATGAGAATTATTGTTGCAAGCAAGTGAAAGAGCAATTATTCAACTTATTGCAAGCAACGGGAGAAATTGTGAAACACTCATGACAAAGCATTATCCGAGGGGTACCATTGGTAGCATCATTACAAGCAAAACATTGGAAAGAGCAATTGTTCAACAAAGTGCAAGCAATGATATCATCAACGTAATGTTTAGAGCATGGCATGTCTATGGCAACATCATCACAATCCAATAACTTCACATGCTCAACATTATCCAAAGGAAAAGTATCACATGGAAAAATCAATGAAGCATATGTGATATCACAAACATCATCCATAGCATGCCAATCATCACAAGTCATCATGTCCACTAGTGGGATCATGGCATCATCAACACCCGTATTCTTACCTTGTTCATACCTCTCATATGAAGTGGGTGTTGTGGTTGTATTGGCCTCCATGTGGGCAACTTCTTCATCCAATATGGGGATGGCATCACCTTCATCCACCATATAAATCTTCTTGGTTGGATGCATCATCATCTCCAAGCTTGGCATTTCTTGCTCCTTGGAACCTAGCACATCATGAGGAAACACACTAGAGGTAGAGGGTAAGTCGTTAGAAATCAAAGTGGTCTCACATGACCTATCGACTACCACTCTCAACTCACTCGGTGTATCAATCATGCCCTCAAAGTGGAAGCACTCAATCTCACGTGTGGTGGAGTCACTCATCTCACTCTTTTTTCTCACTCAAGTGGGCTAAGTGGATCTCATACTCAGATGGGATTGGTACCACATCATTCCTCAAGAATATGGGGGTAGGCTCGGTTCTCTCAACTCCTTGTGCCTCCTTTGGTGAAGGGAAATTCCCATGCTCACCATTCTCGACCTTGTCGTCGCCAGCTTGTGGTGTAGGCCCTTGTCTTGCAGCTTTCTCATCCTTTGCCATGGCCTCCTTGGCTTGCATAGACATCCTCTTGGCGTACTCATCAAACTTGGCAAAGTAGAGATCTTCGTCTTCCTCATCCATGAAGTTGCATGCGTCGTCTAGGACGTCAAGTTTGGGCGTTGAAGCTTGATGGCATGGAGGAGAGCTTGCTCTTGGTGCCATTTTGGTGGTGGAACTAGTAGTAGAAGGAGCCTTATGATGGTGTCGACGGAGGTTATTGGCATGCCTTACCAAAGGTTGATGTAGATGGCGCACTTGGTCATCCATATGACGCTCGCGATAATGCTCCTTGTCCTTGGCACTCTTCTTTTCATGTTGGTGCCTTCTTTAGCTTGGTTGAGCATTATGGATGGTGCTCAACATGTATTCTCCGTCCTCATGGTGAAGATGCCTTGAACGACGTCTTGTATCCTCTTGATGTTGGTGATGATCTCGAGAGGATGTCTGTCGATGAAGATTCTTGCCTCGTGGCACCTTGTGTGGAAGATGATGTTTGGGCATCACTCTTCTTGGAGTAGATTGCACTTGATGCCTTGGAGGTAGATGCACTTGACGCCTTGGAGATGGTGGCGCTTGACGGCTTGGAGGTGATGGCTCTCGTCGCCTTTGAGATGGTGGCGCATGACGCCATGTAGGTAGTCGCGCCTAACACCTTGGAGGTGGATCATTGTGGTAGGTGGTGCCCTTTGGTGTGGCACACTTGGCCTCGAAGGTCATGGTTACTTGATGATGCGCCTCCGCTAGCTTGGCATAGTAGTCCTCCACCTCTAAGCGATGGAGGTATTCTTCATGGCTCATGGAAGAGCCCTCTAAGTGGGTGAAGCTCGCCATGTCCTCCATGCTTGGTGAGGCGTCGTCGTTGTAGCACTCGAAGTCATCCATGCTTGGGGAGTCTTTGTTGATGTAGTACTCCATATCACCCAAGCATGTGGAGATATTGTCGGTGTAGTGCTCCATGTACTCCATGCATGTGGAGCCATTGTCGTTGTAGTGCTCCATGTACTCCATGCATGATGAGCCATTGTCCATGTAGAGCTCAAAGTCATCCATGCTTTAGGAGCCATAGTTGATGACGTGCTCCATGTCTTCCATGCATGTGGAGCCGTCATAGGTGCAATGCTCCAGGTCCTCAAAGCATGCGGAGCCATTGTCGGGGTAGTGCTCCATCATATCCTCTATACTTGTGGAGTCATAGACGTGGTGGCTCATTATGGATTCTTCATAGATATCATCCTCGGTTCCGGAGTCCCTAGACATGATTCACAAGACCAAGTGGTGTATATGGAAGTGGTAGGGGGTTAGGGATGTAACGTCAAACCTTACTTTACCTTGGAAGATAGTATAGTCCAAGTGGCAACACTTGAGAGCAATCAAAAGCAAGCAAAGTGAAGTTCACGCGGAACACCAAAACCAACTAACCACTAAAACACACACACACACAAAGCTTATGGTGGATAGGTATGGAAGGTGGCATGTCAAGAACCAATCCGAACTCAAGATATTGTAATGGCAAGTAAAGAACCACAATGATCACAAAGCAAAACAAGTCAATCCACAAGAAAGAAATATGTACAAGGAAACACACACGGTGGTATAAATGGGACTTGTGCGACGGAGAAAGTGAGCTAAGAACCAAATGAATACCTAGCGAATACTATAACCTCTTGTCGCACAAGTGCAAGGAGAGACGTTAGTTCGATTGCAATAAAATTGGTGGGCTACATGATATGCACATTAAGTACCAACTATTTGATGTTCATCGAGCTTGCGGTTCATATTCTATGCGGCACTTGTTTCTTTCTTTCTTTTTCTTCTTTTCTTTTTCTATTTTTTTCTCTTTTTCTTTTCTTTTTCAGTTGCCTCTTCCTTGTGCCAACAACTACACAAGATAACTATATGAGATAGCGCGCTCACAACTTTTGCTCGGAATTCTACAAGGTATCAAATATGCATAGCCCAAGAAATCATAGGAGGAACTAGTATCAATAGGTGTTTGTTGAACGCAAAGATAGTGTGGCTCATAAAGGGATGCAAGTGGGGAGAAGTCGTGGAACTTTTATACCTTTCATCGCTGATCTTCACCCTTTATTGTTGGATTCCGCCTTTCTCACGGAACTTGTATGGAGTAGATAGGATGAACCACGGATATGATGATGTAGAGCTCTTTCTACTCTTCAAAACGAGCTAAAGAACACCAAAATACGAGTTTGTATGCAAAAGTTATGCTCAAAACCATGAAGCAGATTTTTCTGTCAGCAGGGGGCGGACAGTCCGGGGTGCGCAGGCAGAACAGTCCGGCCGGGGCGGAGATTCTGGCCAGTTTATGCCGGATACTCCGGTGGGTCGGATACTCCGGTCCGTTTTGGTCGGACAGTCTGGTCCGGTCGAACCAGAACTTCCAGAACACGAACGGGACGAGTTTTGGCAGAAAAACTCGAACCAAAACCTCAAATTAATGGGGGAAATCAAGGAATTAGGCTATGGAAACATAGGGGAAGGTAGATCAACAAGTTTAGAAAGTAATCCATGGATCAAAACCTACCAAAATGCACTCAAATCACATATCGATCCGAAACACGAAATTGGGGCTATTTTTTGGGAATTTTCGAATTTATGGGGGAAAAGACCAAATCGATGAGGAATTCGTGGTAACCCCGTGGGTGGCCCGATCTTCACGGATCTCATGGTCAAATTGATGGGAAAGTGAGGGGAAAGGGAGAACATAGCGGAAGCGGACGCACACCTCGCGAAGAACACGATGAACACATGCAAAACACACACGATACAAGGCCGATTGCTCTCACCGGTGGCCACCGGTCCGATAGAATCCTCGCAAGGAAAGATCGGTCAACGTGCTCCCTCGATCCCACGCGGAGAGGGAAGAACACTTGGAGAGGGTCTTACGTCTTGGCAAAGGGACACCGATGCGAAGGCCTTGTACAACGAGGGAGGCGCAATGCAAACTCCAACGAGGTGGTGACGATAGTCGATCCCCTTTGGTAGAAGGGTATGAGGAAAAACTAGAGATTCCACAAAGGGGTTGTCGTTAGTCTATCATCTATGCCTAAGGGATACAATGAGGGGTGGGGGCTCTATATATAGGCCAACCACAAGTTCAGGGGTAGTTTGGGCATAAAACTAGGGTTTGGTTCGAAATAGAGGGGTACATGGGCCAAGGGCCCAGCTGTTGGCTCACAGGCCCATCATGTTGAGGGCAAACCTCTAGGGTGGCCCGATCTTTCACGATTCCCTTTCAAATCGATGATGGAGTGCACGGAGAGGAGGGGAGGATGAACACGACGAACGCACGCACGAAGAACACGATGAACACACACACAAAACCACGATACACACCAATAGCTCACGCCGCCGGTGACCGGTCCGGCGCAATCCCTAGGATCGGCGTCGGGCAGAGGACTCTCTCTCGAACTGGTACGGCGAGATGGGAGACTGGGTGAGATCTTGACATCTTGGCAAAGGGACACCAATGCCAAGGCCTTGTACAACGCGGAGGCATGATGCAAACTCCAACGAGGTTTGGGGATATTGGTGCTCGTTGGTCAAGGAGCACGAGGCAAGAATTAGATAGATCCACAAAGGGGTTTCCACTAATTCCAATATGATGCCTAGGGTTTACAATGGAGGTGAGGGACTATATATAGGCCAACCACTTAGACAGGGGTACTTTAGGAATAAAAGACAACTTCTGGACGGACTAAGGGGTACATGGGCCACAGGCCCAAAGGCCTTTTCATGCCTGGCGACGGTCGGACTGGAGACTCCGGTGTGGTGGACCGGAGACTCCGGTCTAGGCCGGAGATTCCCGTCGGTCTCTGGACCAGCCTCCGGAGGGGCCTTCAAATTGTCCCAGGGCCCGGTTCTGGGGGTAGACCGGAGGTGGGACCAGAGACTCCGGTGTTTTCAGGCTCGAGACTTTGGTGGACCAGAGACTCCGGTGTGCGCAGACCGGAGACGCTGGTCTGAGCAACTCTAGTGGCTCCATCTTCATGCCCTGCTCCTTGTTCTCCATCCTTGGGTGCTTGGTGATGTGTCGAAGCTTCGTACCTGATGATGCATAGGGTAGTTGCATGAAGTAGCATACCATCCAAGGAGGTATCAAATTGGCACGAGGAGAGGAGCGAGTTCACCTTAGCTTGTAGGAGTTTGGCTCAGGCACGAGTCATGGGTCCACTTAGGAGACTTGTTGGTGTAGATGTAGGAGCATCCGTAGGACGGGCCGCATCAGCTCTCCCCCCTTGGGAAAGAGTCGTCCTCGACTCTTCATGGTTATTATCTTGAACATCTCCATGGTAGGGTGAAAGGTCCTTGACAGTGAATGTATTGCTTGCAAGGTACTTGGAGGTTGGTATGTCGATGATGTAGGCGTTGTTGTTGATTATCTTGAGGACCTTGAAGGGACCATCTCCTCTTGGCTTGAGCTTGGAGTCATGTTCCTTGGGGAAGCGGTCTTTGCTTAGGTGTATCCACACAAGGTCACCTTCTTAAAAGATCATCTCCTTCTTGTCCTTGTTTAATCTTGAAGCTTGACGAAGGACTTGTTGTTCGATAGTATCTCTTGTTTCTTCAAGAAGCTTCTTCATAGCTTATGCGCGTTTCTCGATGTCCATGTTCGTGCGCTCATGGAGAGGTAGTGGTAGGATGTCGAGCATGGTGAGGGGTGTCGAAACCATAGACGATGATGAATGGACTCATCTTGGTTATTGAGTTCTTGGATCGATTGTAGGCGAACTCGGCATGTGGGATGCATTCCTCCCAATCCTTCAAGTTCTTCTTGATCAACACACGAAGGAGAGTCCTGAGGCTTCGGTTGACAACTTCAGTTTGACCATCAGTTTAGGGATGCGATGCAGATGAAAAGAGTAGCTTGACGCCGATCTTGTCCATGAGGGTCTTCCATAAGTATCTCATGAATTTGACGTCGCGGTCGGAGACGATTGTTCGTGGCACACCATGTAGACGGACGATTTCCCTGAAAAACAGATTTGCAACATGTGAAGCATCGTCGGTCTTGTTGGACGGTATGAAGTGTGCCATTTTGGAAAAGCGACCCACAAAAACAAATATAGAATCATGACCATGCTTAGATCTAGGGAATCCTAACACGAAATCCATGCTAATGTCGGACCAAGGTGTATCAGGAATAGGCAATGGCATGTAAAGACCATAGGGATTAGCTTGCGACTTAGCTTGAACACATGTTGTGCATTGTTGAACGTAGCACTCAACGTCGCGCTTCATCTTGGGCCAAAAGTAGTGAGTGTAGAGCATGTCCAATGTCTTTTACGGCGAAAGTGACCCGTGAGGACTCCACCATGAGATTGTTGGAGAAGCAAAAGTTGAAGCGACGACTTCGGAATGCATAGCTTGTTTTGTCTAAATAGAAAGCCCTGATGCAAATAGAAAATTGGTTCAAAGAACGGATCGGAAGCATACAAAGATTTTATTTCCTCAAGACCCAACACGTTGATTTCAAGTCTCATAAGAAGGCTTGTATGTTTGCGAGACAATGCATCCGCAACTACATTATCTTTGCCCTTCTTATACTTGACAATGTATGGAAAAAACACCATGAACTCAACCCACTTAGCGTGTCTCTTGCTCAAGTTAGCTTGGCGTTTGAGATATTTCAACGACTCGTGGATGGAATGTATGATAAATTCCTTGGGCCAAAGGTAGTGTTGCCAAACTTGAAGGACACGAACTAAGGCAAAAAGCTCTTTCTCATAAATCAGATAGTTGATGCGAGCACCATCAAGTTTCTCGCTATGGTAGGCTACAGGACGCCCATTTTGCATAAGGACTCCTCCAATGCCAATACCACTAGAATCACACTCTATCTCAAAAGTTTTTGTGAAATCTGATAACGCAAGGAGAGGTGCTTCAGTGAGCCTCTTTTTAAGTTCATCAAAAGTTTTTGTTGTGCTTTGCCCCATACGAAGGTGACATTCTGTTTGGTCAATTCATTAAGGGGACAAGCAATGGTTGAAAAGTCTTTCACAAAGCGATGATAGAAACCGGCCAACCCATGAAAACTTCGGAGTTCACTCACATTTGTTGGGATGGGCCAATCTCGTATGTCCTTTACCTTGGAAATATCAACTTCAATTCCCTTCGAAGAAACGACAAATCCAAGAAAAATCAACTTGTCTTTAGCAAAAGTGCACTTGGGAAGATTAGCATAAAGCTTTTCATGTCGAAGGATTTGCAAAACTTCATTGACATGTGTTATATGGTCCTCAAGTGATTTGCTATAAACAAGAATATCATCGAAATAGACAATAACACTTTTTCCAATGAGAGAATGCAAAATATGATTCATGAGGCGCATGAAGGTGGATGGGGCATTAGATAAACCAAAGGGCATATCCAACCATTCATAGAGGCCAAGTTTGGTCTTGAAGGCGGTTTTCCACTCATCACCTTCAGCCATGCGTATTTGATGGTAACCACTACCAAGATCAATTTTCGAAAAAATAGTGGCTCCACACAACTCATCAAGCATGTCATCGAGACGTGGTATGGGATGTCGATAACGCACGGTGATAGCATTGATTGGACGACAGTCCATGCATAACCGTAATGTATCATCCGTCTTTGGAACAAGAATCACGGCTCCGGCACTTGGACTAGTGCTAACTTGGATCAAACCTTTGGAGACGAGTTGGTTGATTTGACGTTCAATCTCCTTTGTCTCCTCCGGGTTCGTGTGGTAAGCGGAGCGGTTGGGAAGTGATACACCGGGGATGAGGTTGATGCGATGTTCGATGCCGCGAAGGGTTGGTAGTCCATGTGGGATCTCTTCGAGGAACACATCCTTGAATTCCTGCAAAACACCCATCAAATATGGAGGAACATTGGTTAATTCATTAGTTCCTTGCGCTAGTCCCTTGCAAAGGAGGACATAGTGCAAGATGGATGGGTTGTTCCGAACATCTCTCATCTCACTTTTGGTGGCAAGGAGAACACTCTTAGTTTTTCCACTCGAGTTTGGCTTGTGGCTCTCACTCACTATGAGGTGGTTCTCTCTCTCACCGCTATTCTCATAAGTAGGTGTTATGCTTTGCACCCTCGCTAAAGCCTTTGCATTGTCCGCAATTATTTGGCTAGGAGTCATCGGTTGCAAAACACATGTTTTGTTGAGCCATTTGAAGGTGTATACATTTGTGCAACGATCATGTTGAGCAGCCTTGTCAAATTGCCACGGTCGACCAAGAAGCATGTGGCAAACTGTCATAGGAACCACATCACACTCCATCGTATCTTTGTAAGGACCAATGGTGAAGGAGACCGATACAGTATGCTTGATCTTCACGGACCCTTGGTCACTTAGCCATTGCATGTGGTAGGGATGCTTGTGCGGATGGAGGGTCAGGTTGAGCTTCTCACACAACTTGGTGCTAGCAAGGTTGTGGAAACTCCCTCCGTCAATGATCACCTTGATAGATTTTCCATTGATGCCGGCTCGTGTTTGGAAGATATTGGAGCGTTGATCTTCATGCTCTTGTGCTTGAGTGGTCAAGATCCTTGTGACGACAAGCGATGGACTTGCGTCATGTTCACACATGAGGAGTTCTTGATCATCTTCCACTCGTTGCCTTGCCATTGCTTCCTCTACACGGGCATCAAACTCATCTTCACTCAAGTAATCTTCATAACCATTGTCATGGATGAACAAGACTTTCTTGTTTCCACATTCGGCCGACTTATGTCCTTTACCTCCATACTTGTAGCATTCACAGTTGGAAGGTGTATCACCCTTTGCTTGCTTGCCACTTGGGGGTAGTTTTCCTTGAGGAAGTGTGGGCTTGAAGGAAGGCTTGGAGGTACTTGATGAGCTTCCATTGAAAGTTGTTGGTGTAGCGGTTGAAGCTTGCTTGTAGGTGAAGTACGTCTTGGGCTTGTTGTACTTGATATCCTCTTGCACTTGACGTTCAGCCTTTGTTGCGATGTGCACAAGCTCAACCATGGTGTTGTATGTTTGGAACTCGACGATGCGCTTGAATGGGTGATTCAAGAGAATAAGGAAACCTGCCATTGTTTGTTCCATGCGTTCATCAATGTTGGCGCGAATCAAGTTGAGTTCCATTTCCTTGAAGTACTCTTCCACGGTCTTTGTCCCTTGACGAAGCACTTGAAGGTTGTTGAAGAGGTCACACATGTAGTGCGCGAGGACAAAGCAGGATCTCATATGAGCCTTCATGTCATGCCAAGTTGTGATTGGCGGCTCTTGTCTTGCATCACGAGCAACTTGAACTTTTTCCCACCAAAGGTTGGCGTAATCATCAAACTCAAGTGAAGCCATGGCGACCATCTTCTCGTTGCTATAATTGTGCATGCGGAAGATCTTGTTGACTTTTAGTGCCCATGAGAGGTATTCTTAGGGGTCATTGGATCCGGTGAACTTGGGCATTGTGAACTTGAGCTTGCCAAAAGTTTCTACATCGTTGCGGTCATTGCGACGAGCTTGGTGACCTTGTTGATGATCTTGTAGTTGGGGAGGTGGAACTTGGTTCTCGCGTCATTGTTGCATAGCTTGCTCTTGATATTGTTGTTGAGGAGCTTGCTCTTGCTCTTGGCGCGGTTGTTGACGTGGTTGAGGCGCTTGGGCCTCATGGTGGCGAGGGTGTGGAGCCTCGTGGCACGGTTGATGACGAAGAGGAGGCTCTTTCCTCGGTTGGTGATGTTGGTTAGGCACATGGGCCTCACGGCGAAGAACATGGTCATGAGCCTCTTGCCGTGGTGGGCGTCGCTCAACTTGTATCACATGACGCTCCAAGTTTTGTTGAGGTGGAGGAGGCGCCTCGTGATGACCATGGTGTCGGTGCGGACGTTCATGACATTGATGACGAGGAGGAGAATCTTGGAGAGCTTCACGCTGATGACAAGCTTGATTCTCCAAATTGTAGTCATCACTTGTTGTATCAAGTATGTGTCGTGGTCGATGGTGGTAGACTTGCGGTTGCACTTGCGGTTCCTCTTGTGGTTGCTCATGTTGGATTAATAGTGCCCTTGCGTGATGATGGTGAGCTTCTTGCTTGCTCGTGGCCTTGAAGAGAAATCACCATCATAGCTTGACGTTGCGGCGTGCTGTGGGGAAGGTACATAGTTTTAAGAACTTACATCTTCAACCATGGGGGCATCATTGCGTCTCAGAGCACTTGGATGGAGATCTTATTGGAGAGGAACATGACGACGCGATGAACTTGAAGAGTGTTATGGGGTTACCCCGTGGGTGGCCCGATCTTCACGGATGTCGTGGTCAAATCGATGGGAAAGCGAGGGGAAAGGGAGAAGGTAGCGGAAGCGGACGCACACCTCGTGAAGAACATGACGAACACATGCAAAACTCACACGATACAAGGCCGATTTCTCTCACCGGTGGCCACTGGTCCGATAGAATCCTCGCAAGGAAAGATCGGTCAACATGCTCCCTCAATCCCACTCGGAGAGGTAAGAACACCTTGGAGAGGGTCTTGACGTCTTGGCAAAGGGACACCCATGCCAAGGCCTTGTACAACAAGGGAGGCACGATGCAAACTCCAACGAGGTGGTGACGATAGTCGATTCCCTTTGGTAGAAGGGGATGAGGCAAACCTAGAGATTCCACAAAGGGGGTTTTATTTAGTCTATCATCTATGCCTCAGGATACAATGAGGGGTGGGGCTCTATTTATAGGCCAGCCACAAGTTCAGGGGTAGTTTGGGCATAAAACTAGGGTTTGGTGCGGAATAGAGGGGTACATGGGCCAACGGCCCAGATGTTGGCTCGCAGGCCCATCACTTAGGCCGGACAGTCCAGGTCGGGTGGACCGGACAGTCCGGGATGGCCGGACACTTCGGGTAGTGTCCGGGTAGAGTCCGATGTGACCTACTGACTGTTCGCGCCAGGATGGAGCCGGGGTAGGCCAGGCACTCAGGTTGGATCTGGCCGGACACTCTGGCTGCGCTGGACATTCTGGCTGGCATCAGGCGGACTCTCCGGGGCGATGACGGCGAAGACTCTCTTTTTGGAGCTGGCTGCTCCTGGTCCATCATCTAGGTTGACTTGGGGACGATCTTGGGGACTTAGCGTTGTAGATGTAGTAGCATCCACAGGACGGGCTGCATCAGCTCCCCCCATTCAAAAAGAGTCGTCCTCGACTCTTCATGCTCATCCTAAGAAGATGATGTCGAGAGACCTTCTTGATCCTAGGGTTCACCATATAGTCGTCCTTGAGAAGCTTGATGTGGCAACTCTTCAATGTTCCTTCACCTTCCATGAAGCCTACAAAGCTCACAACAAAAGCGAAGCAACACTCAAAGAGTAGCCAATTCATGAAGATTATAGCATGAGTCCTCAAGTAGAAGGAAGTCACCTTATAATGTAGAGATAGCTCATTGAAGGGTAGCCCTAGGTAACTCTCTTCGATTCGTCTTGTCAACTCTTTGTCCATAAAGGTTGACATGTATGCAATTGTACCTTCACACAACAAAGACCAAGCAACATATGTTTGTGTGTGATAGAGGAGCATGTCATTTGTGGCATGTCCATTCTTGTTCACAACACTATTAGCACAACTCAAGTATCACAAACGAAATGCGTATGCAAGGTCAAAGTGCATGGAAGTTAATTGAACATCATCCAAATGTGGGAACTCGAAAACTCCATATAACGTCTTAGTGTGGCACTCAAAGCAATGGACTAAAATATTGGTCAACATCTTTGATGCAAGGATAGGAGAATTCGGCAAAAACACATGCGGAAGAATAACCAAAACAACATCATTATGTGTGCAAACCAACCATGGGAAAGAAGAATTGTTCAATATGTTGGGTGCCATTCACATATCATCAAAAGCCAAAATTATGGGGGTATGAGTATCACAAGTGGGAGCAAGAACAACATGTTTGCAAACAAACCATATGAAAGAGCAAGTGGTCCTTATGTTTGTTGCAACAACTATACGAGAGACTTGGAAGCTCTCATGACAATACATGCTCAAAATGGCATTATGGTTGCACACAAAACATCGGAAAGAGAAATTGTTCAACATTTTTGGGGCAACACACAAACCATCAATATCCAATAGCAACAAAACATGATTGTCACAAGGTGAAAAAATACCATTAACATGCTTGCAAGCTAACCATAGGAAAGAGCAATTTGTCAACATGAAACATGCAAAGCATGCAAAAGGTATCAGAGCTGGGTTCGATCTTGAACTCACTTGGGGGATGCTCTCTAGAGCTCTTTTTGTCAACTCGTGCTCAACCGAGGTTGACATTCTTGTGCGTGTACCTACACACATCATAGATAAAAGGAAGAATGTGTGTGCATGGTAGAGAAATACATCATCCATCATGACATATCTCTTCTTGTGCACATCACCATTAGTGTCAATCAAGTATGAAAAATATGCATGGTTAGTATGCAAGTGGGGAACATGCTTATCATGGCAATCATCAAAATCTCCAAAATTTGAGAAAGCTTTGGGGGCCATCTCAATATAAACCATATGAGAATTATTGTTGCAAGCAAAACAAGTGAAAGAGCAATTATTAAACTTATTGCAAGCAACGGGATAGATTGTAAAACATTCATGACAAAGCATGGTTCGAGGGGTACCATTGGTAACATCATTGCAAGCAAAACATTGGAAAGAGCAATTGTTCAACAAAGAGCAAGCAATGATATCATAAATGTAACTTTTAGAGCATATCATGTCTATGGCAATATCATGGCAATAAAGGGAATCCACATGGTCATCATGATGCATAGCAAGATTAACACATGGGAATAAGAGTGGAACATATGTCATGTCACAAGTATCATCCATAGCATGCGTCATCACAAATCATCATGTCCACTAGTGGGATCATGGCATCATCAACACCCATATTGTTACCTTGTTCATACCTCTCATATGAAGTGGGTGTTGTGGTAACATTGGCCTCCATGTGGGCGACTTCTTCTTCTTGTATGGGGATGGCCTTAGCTTCATCCACCATGTTCATCTTCTCGGTTGGAGGCATCATCCTCCCCATGGAACCTAGCACATCACGATAAAACACACTAGAGGTAGAGGGTAAGTCGTAAGAAATCAAAGTGGTCTCACATGGCCTATCAACTACCACTCTCAACTCACTCGGTGTATCACTCATGCCCTCCAAGTGGAAGCACTCAATATCACCTATGGTGGAGTCACTCATCTCACTCTTGTTCTCACTCAAGTGGGCTAAGTGGCTCTCATACTCACATGGTATTGGTACCACATCATCACTCAAGCATATGGGCGTAGGTTCGGTTCTCTCAACTCCATGCGCCTCCTTTGGTGAAGGGAAAATCCCATGCTCACCATTCTTGACCTTGTCGTCGCCATCTTGCAGCTTGGCTTATGTAGTCCTCTTGACGTACTCGTCCACCTTGGCGAAGTAGAGGTCTTCATCTTCCTCCTCCATGAAGTTGCATGCGTCATCTAGGACGTCAGGTCTTGGTGTTGAAGCTTGATTGCATGGAGGAGAGCTTGCTCTTGGTGCCATTTTGGTGGTGGCACAAGTAGTTGAAGGTGCCTTATGACGGTGTCGATGGAGGTCATTGGCGTGCCTTTCCAAAGGTTGATGTAGATGGCGCACTTGATCATCCACATGACGCTCTCGATGATGCTCCTTGTCCTTGGCACTCTTCTTGTGATGGTGGTGCCTTCTTCAGCTTGGTTGAGCATTATGGATGGTTCTCAACATGTATTCTTCGTCTTCATGGCGAAGATGCCTTGATAGACGTCTTGTATCCTCTTGAAGTTGGTGATGATCACGAGAGGATGTATGTCGATGAAGATTCTTGCTTCTTGGCACCTCTTTTGGAAGGTGATGTTGGGGCTCTTCTTGTAGTTGGTGGCACTTGATGCCTAGGAGGTTGTTGCACATGACGCCTTCCAGGTGGCCTTGCATGGCGTCTTGGAGATGGTGGTTCTTTGCGCCTTGGAGATGGTGGTGCTTGACGGCTTGGAGGTGATGGCGCTCGCTGCCTTGGAGATGGTGACCCATGACGCCATGTAGGTGGTAGCGCTTGACACCTTGGAGGTGGATCATCGAAGTAGGTGGTGCCCTTTGGTGTGGCACACTTGGCCTTGAAGGTCATGGTTTCTTGATGATGCGTCTCCATCTCCAAGCAGTGGAGGTATTCTTCATGGCTAATGGAAGAGCCCTCGAAGTAGGTGAAGCTAGCCATGTCCTCCATGCTTGGTGAGGCAGCGTCATTGTAGCACTCGAAGTCATCCATGCTTGGGGAGTCATTGTTGATGTAGTACTCCATATCACCCAAGCATGTGGAGCCATTGTCGGTGTAGTGCTCCATGTACTCCATGCATGAGGAGCCATTGTCGATGTAGAGCTCCAAGTCCTCCATACTTGAGAAGCCATAGTTGATGACGTGCTCCATGTCTTCCATGCATGTGGAGTCATCATAGGTGCAATGTTCCGGGTCCTCAAAGCATGCGGAGCCATTGTCGGTGTAGTGCTCCATCATGTCCTATATACTTGTGGAGTCGTAGTCGTGGTGGCTCGTCATGGATTCTTCATAGATATCATCCTCGGTTCCGGAGTCCCTAGACATGATTCACAAGACCAAGTGGTGTATGTGGAAGTTGTAGGGGGTTAGGGATGTAACGTCAAACCTTACTTTACCTTGGAAGATAGTATAGTCCAAGTGGCAACACTTGAGAGCAATCAAAAGCAAGCAAAGTGAAGTTCACGCGGAACACCAAAACCAACTAACCACTAAAACACACACACACACACAAAGCTTAGGGTGGATAGGTATGGAAGGTGGCATGTCAAGAACCAATCCAAACTCAATATGTTTTAATGGCAAGTAAAGAACCACAATGATCACAAAGCAAAACAAGTCAATCCACAAGAGGAAATATGTACAAGGAAACACACACGGTGGGATAAATGGGACTTGCGCGACGGAGAAAGTGAGCTAAGAACCAAATGATTACCTAGCGAAGACTATAAGCTCGTTTCGCACAAGTGCAAGGAGAGACACTAGTTCGATTGCAATACATTGGTGGGCTATAAGATATGCACAATAAGTACCACCTACTTGATGTTCATCGAGCTTGCGCTTCTTATTCTATGAGGCACTTGTTTCTTTCTTTCTCTTTTTCTATTTTTTTCTTTCTCTTTTCTTTTTCACTTGTCTCTTCCTTGTTCCAACAACTATACAAGATAACTATATGAGATAGCGCACTCACAACTTTTGCTCGGAATTCTACAAGGTATCAAATGTGCATAGCCCAAGAAATCATAGGAGGAACTAGTCTCAATAGGTGTTTGTTGAATGCAAAGATAATGTAGCTCTCAAAGGGATGCAAGTGGGGAGAAGTCGTGGAATTTTTATACCTTTCCTCGCCGATCTTCACTCTTTATTGGTGGATTCTGCCTTGATCACGGAATTTGTATGGAGTAGATAGCATGAACCACGGAGATGATGATGTAGATCTGTTTCTCCTCTTCAAACGAGCTAAAGAACACCAAAATCCAAGTTCGTATGCAAAAGTTATACTCAAAACGGTGAAACAGTTTTTTCTGTCTGCAGGGGGGCGGACAGTCCGGTGCGCGCAGGCCGGACAGTCTAGCCGGGGCGGAGATTCCGGTCAATTGATGTCGGATACTCCGGTGGGGCGGATATTCCGGTCCGTTTTGGCCGGACAGTCCGGTCTGGTCGAACCAGAACTTTCAGAACACGAACGGGACGAGTTTTGGCGGAAAAACTGGGACCAAAACCTCAAATTAATGGGGGAAATTAAGGAATTAGGCTATGGAAACGCAGTGGAAGGTAGATCAACAAGTTCAGCAAGTAATCCACGGATCAAAACCTACCAAAATGCACTCAAATCACAGATCGATCCAAAACACGAATTGGGGCTATTTTTCATGGAAATTTCGAATTTATGGGGAAAAGACCAAATCGATGAGGAATCCGTGGCAACCAAAAGCTGCTGATACCAGATGTTGTGGGGTTACCCGTGGGTGGTCGGATCTTCACGGATCTCGTGGTCAAATTGATGGGAAAGTGAGGGGAAAGGGATAAGGTAGCGTAAGCGGACGTACACCTCGTGAAGAACGCGATGAACCCATGCAAAACTCACACGATACAAGGGCGATTGCTCTCACCGGTGGCCACCGGTTCGATAGAATCCTTGCAAGGAAAGATCGGTCAACATGCTCCCTCAATCCCACGCAGAGAGAAAAGAACACCTTGGAGAGGGTCTTGACGTCTTGGCAAAGGGACATCGATGCCAAGGCCTTGCACAACGAGGGAGGCGTGATGCAAACACCAATGAGGTGATGATGATAGTCGATCCCCTTTGGTAGAAGGGGATGTGGCAAAACTAGAGATTCCACAAAGGGGGTTTTCTTTAGTCTATCATCTACTCCTCAGGGATACAATAAGGGGTGGGGCTCTATTTAAAGGCCAGCCACAAGTTCAGGGGTAGTTTGGGCATAAAACTAGGGTTTGGTGTGGAATAGAGGGGTACATGGGCCAAGGGCCCAAATGTTGGCTCGCAGGCCCATCACTTAGGCCGGATAGTCTAGGTCGGGTGGACCGGACAGTGCGGGGTGGCCGGACACTCCGGGTAGTGTCCGGGTAGAGTCCGATGTGACCTACTGAATGCCCGCGCCAGGATGGAGCCGGGGTAGGCCGGGCACTCTGGCTGGATCTGGCCAGACACTCTGGCTGCGCCGGACATTCCGGCTGGCATCAGGTGGACTCTCCGAGGCGATGATGGCAGAGACTCTCGTTCTAGAGCTGGCTGATCCTGGTCCATCATCTTGGTTGACTTGGGGACTATCTTGGGGACTTGGCGTTGTAGATGTAGTAGCGTCCACAGGACGCGCTGCCTCAAAGAGCTTGATGCATGTGAGTGTGTCCTTGCCATTCCGTCGATGAGGCGTCGAAGATTGTCATTTGGTTCGGCAAGAGAGCGTTGGAGCGCTTCATTTTGATGTCCAAAGTTGTGATGCATTGCGTGCATTTGTCTTTCGAGGCCATCAAAGGGGTTGTCAATGTTCTTGAACTCGGCTTGCGTCTCGCCAAATTGTTCATATTGTTGTGTCTCAAGGGCTTGGCAACGTTCACGGAACTCTTGTCGGACGATGAAGTGACTTGCGCGCATCATGTACGGTCCTTGATCTTGTTCTTGGGGAGGTGGTTGGCTCGACTCACCGTGCGTATCTGATGCAGCCCGCCGTACGGACGCTCCTACATCTACACGAACAAGTCCCCCAAGTGGACCCATGACTCGTGCCCGAGCCAAACTCCTACAAGCTAAGGTGAACTCGCTCCTATCCTCGTGCTAATTTGACACCTCCTTGGATGGTTACTACTTCATGCAACTACCCTATGCATCATCAGGTACGAAGCTTCGACACATCACCAAGCACCCAAGGATGGAGAACATGAAGCTGGAGCCGCTGGAGCTGCTCAGACCGGAGTCTCCGGTCTGCGCACACCGGAGTCTCTGGCCGGGCAAAGTCTCCGGCATGAAGACACCGGAGACTTTGGCCCTCTCTCCAGTCTGACCCCCTACACCAGGCCCTGGGACAGTCTGACGACCCCTCCGGAGGCTGGTCCGGAGACTACACATGATTCTCCGGTCTAGACCGGAGTCTCTGGTCCACCACACCGGAGTCACCGGTCCACCCGTCGCCAGGCATGAAAAGGCCTTTGGGCCTGCGGCCCATGTACCCCTTAGTCCATCCAGAACTTGTCTTTTATTCCTGAAGTACCCTTGTTTAAGTGGCTGGCCTATATATCGTCCCCCACCTCCATTGTAAACCCTAGGCATGATATTGGAATTAGTGGAAACCCCTTTGTGGATCTATCTAATTCTTGCCTCATGCTCCTTGACTAAGGAGCACCAATATCCCCAAACCTCGTTGGAGTTTGCATCATGCCTCCGTGTTGTACAAGGCCTAGACATCGGTGTCCCTTTGCCTAGACGTCAAAATCTCACCGAGTCTACCATCTCGCCGTGCCGGTTCGAGAGAGAGTTCTCCGCCCGACACCGATCCTAGGGATTGCGCCGGACCGGTCACCGCCGGCGTGAGCTATTGCAGTGTATCAAGGTGATCATTGACGGAGGGAGTGGTCACAACCTTGCTAGCAGCAAGGGTGCAAAGCACAACACCTACTGGTGAGAAGAGCGGTGAGAGAGAGAACCACCTCATAGTGAGTGAGAGCCACAAGCCAAATTCCAGTGGAAAAACTAAGAGTGTTCTCCTTGCCACCAAAAGTGAGATGAGAGATGTTCGGAACAACCCATCCATCTTGCACTATGTCCTTGTTTGCAAGGGACTAGCGCAAGGAACTAACGAATTAACCAATATTCCTCCATCTTTGAAGAGTGTTTTGTAGGAATTCAAGGATGTGTTCCCTGAAGAGCTTCCACATGGACTACCTCCTCTTCGCGGCATCGAACATCGCATTGACCTCATCCCCAGTGCACCAATTCCCAACCGCGCCGCCTACCGCACGAACCCAGAGGAGACAAAGGAGATTGAACGTCAAATCAACCAACTCGTCTCCAAAGGTTTGATCCAAGTTAGCAGTAGTCCAAGTGTCGTACCCGTGATTCTTGTTCCAAAGACGGATGATACGTTACGGTTATGCATGGACTGCTGTCCAATCAATGCTATCACCGTGCGTTATCGACATCCCACACCACGTCTCGATGACATGCTTGATGAGTTGTGTGGAGCCACTATTTTTTCGAAAATTGATCTTTGTAGTGGTTACCATCAAATACGCATGGCTGAAGGTGATGAGTGGAAAACCGCCTTCAAGACCAAACTTGGTCTCTATGAAAGGTTGGTAAAGCCCTTTGGGTTGTCTAATTCCCCATCAACCTTCATGCGCCTAATGAATCATATCTTGCGTTCTATCATTGGAAAAAGTGTTGTTGTCTATTTCGATGATATTCTTGTTTATAGCAAATCACTTGAGGACCATATAACACATGTTAGGGAAGTTTTGCAAATCCTTCGACATGAAAAGCTTTATGCTAATCTTCCCAAGTGCACTTTTTCTAAAGACAAGTTGATTTTTCTTGGATTTGTCGTTTCTTCGAAGGGAATTGAAGTTGATATTTCCAAGGTATAAGACATACGAGATTGGCCCATCCCAACAAACGTGAGTGAACTCCGAAGTTTTCATGGGTTGGCTGGTTTCTATCATCGCTTTGTGAAAGACTTTTCCACTATTGCTTGTCCTCTCAACGAGTTGACGAAAAAGAATGTCACCTTCATGTGGGGCATAGCACAACAAAAAGCTTTTGATGAACTCAAAAAGAGGCTCACCGAAGCACCTCTCCTTGCTTTACCGGATTTCACAAAAACTTTTGAGATAGAGTGCGATGCTAGTGGTATTGGCATTGGAGGAGTCCTTATGCAAAATGGACGTCCTATAGCCTACCATAGCGAGAAACTTGATGGTGCTCGCCTCAACTATCCGATTTATGACAAAGAGCTTTTTTCCTTAGTTCGTGTCCTTCAAGTTTGGCAACACTACCTTTGGCCCAAGGAATTTATCATACATTCCGACCACGAGTCGTTGAAATATCTCAAAGGCCAAGCTAACTTGAGCAAGAGACACGCTAAGTGGGTTCAGTTCATAGAGTCTTTTCCGTACATTGTCAAGTATAAGAAGGGCAAAGATAATGTAGTTGCAGACGCATTGTCTCGCAAACACACAAGCCTTCTTACGAGACTTGAAATCAATGTGTTGGGTCTTGAGGAAATAAAATATTTGTATGCTTCCGACCCGTTCTTCGAACCAATTTTCACAAAGTCCTCCAATGACAAAGGAAGTGATGATTTCTATTTGCATAAGGGCTTTCTATTTAAACAAAACAAGCTATGCATTCCGAAGTCGTCGCTTCAACTTTTCCTCCTCCAAGAATCTCATGGTGGAGGCCTTATGGGCCACTTTGGTCGCGGCAAGACATTGGACATGCTCTTCAATCACTACTTTTGGCCCAAGATGAAGCGTGACGTGGAGCGCTACGTTCAACGATGCACGACATGTGTTCAAGCTAAGTCGCAAGCTAATCCCTATAGTCTTTATATGCCATTGCCTATTCCTCATACACCTTGGTCCGACATTAGCGTGGATTTCGTGTTAGGATTGCCTAGATCTAAGGATGGTCATGATTCTATATTTTTTGTTGTGGATCGTTTTTCCAAAATGGCACACTTCATACCGTGCCATAAGAACGACGATGCTTCACATGTTGCAAATCTGTTTTTTCAGGGAAATCGTCCATCTTCAGGGTGTGCCAAGGATAATCATCTCCGACCGCGACGTCAAATTCATGAGCTACTTATGGAAGACCCTCATGGCCAAGCTCGGCATCAAGCTCCTCTTTTCATCTGCATCACATCCTCAAACTGATGGCCAAACCTAAGTTGTCAACCGAAGCCTCGGAACTCTCCTTCGTGTGTTGATCAAGAAAAACCAGAAGGATTGGGAGGAATGCATCCCACACGCCGAGTTCGCCTACAATCGAGCCAAGCACTCAACAACCAAGATGAGTCCATTCATGATCGTCTATGGTTTCGAGCCCCTCACCGCACTCGACATCCTACCACTACCTCTCCATGAGCGAACGAACATGGACGTCGAGAAACACGCACAAGCTATGAAGAAACTTCATGAAGAAACAAGAGCTACTATTGAAAAACAAGTCCTTCGCCAAGCTTCAAGGTTAAACAAGGACAAGAAGGAGATGATCTTTGAAGAAGGTGACTGTGTGTGGATACACCTAAGCAAAGACTGCTTCCCCAAGGAACGTGACTCCAAGCTCAAGCCAAGAGGAGATGGTCCCTTCAAGGTCCTAAAAAGAATCAACAACAACGCCTACATCATCGACATACCGACCTCCAAGTACCTTGCAAGCAATACATTTAATGTCAAGGATCTCTCACCCTACCATGGAGATGTTCAAGATGACAACCATGAAGAGTCGAGGACGACTCTTTCCCAAGGGGGGGAGCTGATGCAGCCCGTCCTACAGACGCTCCTACATCTACACCATCGAGTCCCCCAAGTGGACCCATGACTCGTGCCCGAGCCAAACTCCTACAAGCTAAGGTGAACTCTCTCCTCTCCTCGTGCCAATTTGAAACCTCCTTGGATGGTATACTACTTCATGCAACTACCCTATGCATCATCAGGTACGAAGCTTCGACACATCACCAAGCACCCAAGGATGGAGAACAAGAAGCAGGACATGAAGCTGGAGTCGCTGGAGCTGCTCAGACCGGAGTCTCCGGTCTGCGCACACCAGAGTCTCTGGCCTGGCAAAGTCTCTGGACTGAAGACACCGGAGACTCCGACCCTCTCTCCGGTCTGACCCCCTGTACCAGGCCCTGGGACAGTCTGACGACCCCTCCGGAGGCTGGTCCGGAGACTACACCGGATCCTCCGGTCTAGCCTAAAGTCTCCGGTCCGCCATACCGAAGTCTCCGGTCCGCCCGTCGCCAGGCATGAAAAGGCCTTTGGGCCTGCGGCCCATGTACCCCTTAGTCCGTCCAGAACATGTCTTTTATTCCTGAAGTACCCTTGTTTAAGTGGATGGCCTATATATAATCCCCCACCTCCATTGTAAACTCTAGGCATGATATTGGAATTAGTGGAAACCCCTTTGTGGATCTATCTAATTCTTGCCTCATGCTCCTTGACTAAGGAGCACCAATATCCCCAAACCTCGTTGGAGTTTGCATCGTGCCTCCACGTTCTACAAGGCCTAGGCATCGGTGTACCTTTGCCTAGACGTCAAGATCTCACCGAGTCTCCCATCTCGTTGTGCCGGTTCGAGAGAGAGTTCTCCGCCCGATGCCGATCCTAGGGATTGCGTCGGACCAGTCACCGCCGGCGTGACCTATTCGTGTGTATCGTGGTTTTGTGTGTGTGTTCTTCGCGTTCTCCGTGCGTGTGTTCATCGTGTTCATCCTTCCCACCTCTCCCCGCACTCCATCCTCGATTTGAAAGGGAATCATGAAAGATCGGGCCACCCTAGAGGTTTGCCCCAACACTATCCATCATGCAAAACACACTAGTATTGTATATGGAAGTGGAATATGATGGTGTTAGCCTTGTACCTCACCTTGGGGATTGCACCAAACTAGAAACCACAAGTGAGAGCTATACGCGTGCAAAGTGGAATTGCAAATAAAACTCACACTAAAGAAAGAACTAACTCTGAAAAGCTTGTTGGTGGTAGGTTAGGGTTGTGGAAAACCAAACGAAACGATCCAAAGAAAAGGTTATTGTCAAATGTGGTAGAGAACTAAAAGATCAAAAGCAAATAGGAGGCGATCTACAAAACACTAGGATACACACACGTGGAGATGGATGTGGTTAGCATGACTATGAAAATGAGCACAAAAGGTCCTAAAAAAGACTACGCTCGGTGTCGTGCCAACGCAAGGAGAGACCACAACTCGTTCACCAAAAGAGAACTAAGCAACGGATTTGTGCACTTGCCTTGGTCGCGCTCTTTTTCTCTCTTTGCTTACAAGCTTGAGACTCTGTTTGTATTGGGAGACTATGTTTCTTTCTATTTTCTTTTGCTTTTTCTTTTTCTCTCTTTTTTTGATTCTTTTTCTCCCTTTCTTACTACTATGTTAACTCTTGTATTTGCTCTCACACTCTCACTTTCCAAGAACAAGTGCACAATGCTTAGGCAAACACAAGATGAGTTGCTCTCATAGGATAGATACACTCAAGGAAGAAGGGTTAACAAGGTGGAACATGATGCAGCCCGTCCTGCGGACGCTACTACATCTACAATGTCAAGTCCCCAAGATCGTCCCCAAATCAACCAAGAAGATGGACCAGGAGCAGCCAGCTCCAGAACCGGAGAGTCCGCCCGATGCCAGCTGGAGTGTCCGGTGCCGCCGGAGTGTCCGGCATGACTCAGCCGGAGTGTCCGGCCTGCCCCAGCCCCAACCTGGCATGGACATTCAGAAGGCCAGTTCGGAGACTACCCAGACACTACCCGGAGTGTCCGGCCACCCCGGACTGTCCGGCCTAAGTGCAGCCGATCTTACTGGGACTTGCTATTAGATCTACAACGCCAAGTCCCCAAGATCGTCCCCAAGTCATTGAAGAAGACGGTCCAGGAGCAGCCAACTCCAGAAGCAGAGTCTTCACCGTCATCGCCCCACAGAGTCCGCCCGAATCGAGCCAGAGTGTCCGACGCGACTCAGCCGGAGTGTCCGGCCTGCCCCCACCCCAACCTGGCATGGACATTCAAAAGGCCAGTTCGGACACTACCCGGACACTACCCAGAGTGTCCGGCCACCCCGGACAGACTGGATGCGAGCCAACATCTTGGCCATTGGCCCATGTACCCCTCTATTCGGCACCAAACCCTAGTTTTATGCCCAAACTACCCCTGAACTTGTGGTTGGCCTATAAATAGAGCCCCCACCCCCTCATGTATCCCTTAGTCATAGATGATAGACTAAAGAAACCGCCTTTGTGGAATCTCTAGTTTTGCCTCATCCCCTTCTACCAAAGGGGATCGACGATCGCCACCACCTCGTTGGAGTTTGCATGGCGCCTCCCTCGTTGTACAAGGCCTTGGCATTGGTGTCCCTTTGCTAAGACGTCAAGACCCTCTCCAAGGTGTTCTTCCCTCTCCGCGTGGGATCGAGGGAGCACGTTGACCGATCTTTCCTTGCGAGGATTCTATCGGACCGGTGGCCACTAGTGAGAGCAATCGGCCTTGTATCGTGTGTGTTTTGCGTGTGTTCATCGTGTTCTTCGTGAGGTGTGCGTCCGCTTCCGCTACCTTCTCCCTTTCCCTCGCTTTCCCATCGATTTGACCATGAGATCCGTGAAGATCGGGCCACCCACGGGGCTACCCCATAACAGAACAAGTTATACCTTTGGTATGATGACTTGTAACCGGTGTTGGGGTGATGTTCGGTGTCGCGGTGTCGATGAGCGTGGTATGTGAATGTTGTTGCGTAAGCTTGAAGTTAGTTTGGCGACATGCACACGAAACACGAACAACACAAGAGGAAAAACGAACCAAAAATGGGTGAAACTGAGTTTTCGGTGGCCAAACCGGTAGCGCCAAGCCTGGCATCGGAAATTCCGGTGGCTAGTCCGTTTCACCGGAACTGTCGCAGAAATTTCCGACGGCTAGGCCGGTCCGCCGAGCCAGGTGCCGGTTTGAGTTCATGACGAACTCCAAAAGTCAAATCGGTCAAAATTTTCAGAAATTTGTCTAAATTGGGATGGGAAAAGGTTCTACGAAGGTAGATCGGTACCCAAAGCAATAGATCTGTGGAACAAAACCACGAAAAACGCACCAAATCCAGAGATCAATCCGAAGGCAAATTTGGCGCTCTTTTTGGGGATTTTCAAATTTTTGGTGGATAGAAGAAAAATTTGTGAGGGAATTCGTGAGCAACGAAGCTCTTGATACCAATATGTTGAGGGCAAACCTCTAGGGTGGCCCGATCTTTCACGAATCCCACTCAAATCGAGGATGGAGTGCGGGGGAAGGAGGGGAGGATGAACACGACGAACTCACGCACGAATAACATGATGAACACACACACGCAAAACCACGATACACACCAATAGTTCAAGCTTCCGCAACAATATTCACATATCGCGCTCATCGACACCGTGACTCCGAATATCACCCCAACACTGGTAACAAGTCATCATACCAAAGGTATAACTTGTTCTGTTATGGGGTAACCCCATGGGTGGCCCGATCTTCACGGATCTCATGGTCAAATCGATGGGAAAGCGAGGGGAAATGGAGAAGGTAGCAAAAGCGGACACACACCTCACGAACAACACGATGAACACACGCAAAACACACACGATGGACACCGGTCCGATAGAATCCTCGCAAGGAAAGATCGGTCAACATGCTCCCTCGATCCCACGCGGAGAGGGAAGAACACCTTGGAGAGGGTCTTGACGTCTTGGCAAAGGGACACCGATGTCAAGGGCTTGTACAACGAGGGAGGCGCGATGCAAACTCCAACGAGGTGGTGACGATAGCTGATCCCCTTCGGTAGAAGGGGATGAGGCAAAACTAGAGATTCCACAAAGGGGGTTTTCTTTAGTCTATCATCTATGCCTAAGGGATACATGAGGGGGTGGGGGCTCTATTTATAGGCCAGCCACAAGTTTAGGGGTAGTTTGGGCATAAAAAGTAGGGTTTGGTGTGGAATAGAGGGGTACATGGGCCAAGGGCCCAGATGTTGGCTCGCAGGCCCATCACTTAGGCCAGACAGTCCGGGTCAGGTGGACCGGATAGTCCGGGGTGGTCGGACCCTCTATGTAGTGTCCGGGTAGAGTCCAATGTAGCATACTAATTGTCCACGCCAAGATGGGGCTGGGGTAGGCCGGATACTCTGATGAGGACATCCCTACGGTTGATACAACCGTTGCACCTACAGCCACACTTCCTCATGTTCCACAATTCCAAGGACCTCTCACAAGGGCTCGTGCACGCCAACTAAATTATCAGTTACTTTCGTTTCTAGGAAGTATTCCTAATATTCATGAGAATATGATGCTGCCTAAATCAGATGTGTGTATGTTATCTAGGAATTATGGGCCTAGCATGGATGAGAGGGACAAACATTGGAGCATGATCATGCATGGATATGATGGCAGCAATCGTGTGAGGATTCAGGATGACGCTGCAAGTGAAGATTTCAGAACTTTGAAGCCACCATAATGAAAAGATGAAGACATGGACGAACTAGAGAGCTACACACTTCAAATTTTCGTCCATGTGATTAGATGGTGTTGTGTCACCTTTAAATATGGGCCAGGCCCATGTATTTTTCGTCCAAATAAAGGGGCTGAACTTTTAGAGTCCGTATAGTGGAGGAAACCGGCCTAGAGATGGATTTCGACCTCCTTCCCAAGGATGGCCGAAATTTCCTTCTGTTGATCCATATAGACCCCCATTAGGTCATCGTTTAGACTCAGATTTTGTTTAGTAAAAGACTTAGCCACGAGCTACTCTTCGCCATAGGCACAAGTGTCAATCCGACCTTTTGTACTACGCATTGACAGAATCCCACCTCTTCAATAAAGCTTTCATATATAATTCGCAATATCTTGACTGCATGCATAATTTTTGATGGTTCTTCGATTGCTTGCAGGGATTGATCCTCGTGATCAGGTTGATCTAGCTCCGGCGTGATCAATAGCCTCGAAAGTTGGTGTATCGATTGCTATAGTCGGATCGTCAATGTCGACCTCCACCATAACCAATAGATATCGTCTCATCTAAAGACCGGTCACCTTTACCCTATCACACTCTGGCGTGGTTGGGACGGACACTTCGGTTGCACCGAACATTCCGGCTGGCATCAGGCGGACTCTCCGGGGCAATGATGGTGGAGTCTCCTAGCGATGATGGCGGAGACTCCGGTTTTGGAGCTGGCTGCTACTGGTCCATCTTTTTGGTTGACTTGGGGACGTTCTTGGGGACTTGGCGTTGTAGATGTAGTAGCATCCATAGGACGGGCTGCATCACCTTGGTCACTTACCCATTAGACATTGTAGGGGTGCTTGTGTGGATGGAGGGCGAGGTTGAGCTTCTCACACAACTTGGTGCTAGCAAGGTTGTGACAACTCCCTCCATCGATGATCACTTCGATCGATTTTTGAGGGAAAACCTCTAGGGTGGCCTGATCTTTCACGAATCCCACTCAAATCGAGGATGGAGTGCGGGGGAATGAGTGGAGGATGAACACGAAGAACTCATGCACGAAGAACGCGATGAATACACACACGAAAAACCACGATACACACCAATATCTCATGCCAGCGGTGACCGGTCCGGCGCAATCCCTAGGATCAGTGACGGGCGGAGGACTCTCTCTCGAACCGGCATGGCGAGATGGGAAACTCGGTGAGATCTTGACGTCTAGGCAAAGGGACTCCGATGCCTAGGCCTTGTACAACACGGAGGCACGATGCAAACTCCAACGACGTTTGGGATATTTGGTGCTCCTTTGTCAAAGGAGCATGAGGCAAGAACTAGATAGATCCACAAGGGGTTTCCACTAATTCCAAATATCATGCCTAGGGTTTACAATAGAGGTGGGTGACTATATATAGTCCAGCCACTCAGTGAGGGGTACTTTAGGAATAAAAGACAAGTTCTGGAAGGATTAAGGGTTACATGGGCCGAAGGCCCAAAGGCCTTTTACATGCCTGGCATCAGACGGTCCGGAGACTCCTGTCTGGGCCGGAGATTCCGGAGGGGTCTCCGATGGATTCCCCGGAGGGGCCATCTGGCTGTCCTAGGGCCTGGTTCGGGGGTCAGGACGGAGGTGGGCCAGAGTCTCTGGGGTCTTCAGGATGGAGACTTTGGTGGACCGGAGAATCCGGTGTGCGCGGCTTCTACTTCACGATATGCTCCTTGTTCTCCATCCTTAGGTGCTTGGTGATGTGTTGGGGTTTCGTACCTGATGATGCATAGAGTAGTGGCATGAAGTACCACACCATCCAAGGAGGTATCAAATTGGCACGAGGAGAGGAGAGAGTTCACCTTAGCTTGTAGGAGTTTGGCTCGGGCACGAGTCATGGGTCCACTTGGGGGACTTGATGGTGTAGATGTAGGAGTGTCCGTAGGACGGGCTGCATCATCCCCCTCTTGGGAAAGAGTCGTCCTCGACTCTTCATGGGTATCATCTTGAACATCTCCATGGTAGGGTGAGAGGTCCTTGACATTGAATGTGTTGCTTGCAAGGTACTTGGAGACTGGAATGTCGATGATGTAGGCATTGTTGTTGATTCTCTTGAGCACCTTGAAGGGGCCCTCTCCTCTTGGTTTGAGCTTGGAATCTCGTTCCTTGGGAAAGCGGTCTTTGCTCGAGTGTATCCACACAAGGTCACCTTCTTCAAAGATCATCTCCTTATTGTCCTTGTTTAATCTTGAAGCTTGGTGTAGGTCTTCTTGCTCGATAGTAGCTCTTGTTTCTTCATGAAGCTTCTTCATAGCTTGTGCGCGCTTCTCAACGTCCATGTTGGTGTGCTCATGGAGAGGTAGTGGTAGGATGTCGAGCACGGTGAGGGGCTCGAAACCATAGACGATCATGAAGGGAATCATCTTTGTTGTAGAGTGCTTGGCACGGTTGTAGGCGAACTCGGCGTGTGGAACGCATTCTTCCCAATCTTTCAAGTTCTTCTTGATCAACACACGTACAAGAGTTGCGAGGCTTCGGTTGACAACTTTGGTTTGGCCATCAGTTTGAGGATGCAACGCGGATGAAAAGAGGAGCTTGACGTCGAGCTTGGCCATGAGTGTCTTCCATAAGTAGCTCATGAATTTGACGTCGCGGTCGGAGACGATTGTTCTTGGCACACCGTGAAGACGGACGATTTCCCTGAAAAACAAATTTGCAACATGTGAAGCATCGTCGGTCTTATGGCATGGTATGAAGTGTGCCATTTTGGAAAAGCGATCCATGACAACAAATATAGAGTCATGGCCATGCTTAGATCTAGGCAATCCTAATACAAAATCCATACTAATGTCGGACGAATGTGTGTGAGGAATAGGCAATGGCATATAAAGACCATAAGCGTTAGCTTGCGACTTAGATTGAATACATGTCGTGCATCGTTGAATGTAGCGCTCCACGTCGTGCTTCATCTTGGTCCAAAGGAGTGAGTGGAGAGCATGTCCAATGTCTTTCATGGCCAAAGTGACCCGTAAGGCCTCCACCATGAGATTCTTGGAGAAGCAAAAGTTGGAGCAGCGATTTCAGAATGCAAAGCTTGTTTTGTTTAAAGAGAAAGCCCTAATGCAAATAGAAATCATCAACTCCTTTGTCAATGGGGCACTTTGCGGAAATTTGTTCAAAGAACGGGTCGGAAGCATACAAAGATTTTATTTCCTCAAGACCCAACACGTTGATTTCAAGTCTCGTAAGAAGGCTTGTGTGTTTGCGCAACAAAGCCTCTACAACTACATTATCTTTTCCCTTCTTATACTCAACCCACTTAGCGTGTCTCTTACTCAACCCATAAACTCAACCCACTTAGCGTGTCTCTTACTCAAGTTGGCTTGGCCTTTGAGATATTTCCATGACTCATGGTCGGAATGTATGATAAATTCTTTGGGCTATAGCTAGTGTTGCCAAACTTGAAGGACACAAACTAAGGCAAAAAGATCTTTGTCAAAAATCAGATAATTAAGGAGAGCACCATCAAGTTTCTCGCTATGGTAGGCTATAGGACGTCCATTTTGCATAAGGACTCCTCCAATGCCAATACCACTAGCATCACAGTCTATCTCAAAAGTTGTTGTGAAATCCCGTAATGCAAGGAGAGGTGCTTCGGTGAGCCTATTTTTGAGTTCATCAAAAGCTTTTTGTTGAGCTTTGCCCCACACGAAGGTAACATTCTTTTTCATCAACTCGTTGAGAGGACAAGGAATGGTGGAAAAGTCTCTCACAAAGCAACGATAGAAACCAGCCAACCCATGAAAAATTCGGAGTTCACTCACATTTGTAGGGATGGGCCAATATCATATGTCCTTTACCTTGGACACATCAACTTCAATGCCCTTCGAAGAAACGACAAATCTAAGAAAAATCAGCTTGTCTCTAGCAAAAGTGCACTTGGGAAGATTAGCATAAAGCTTTTCATGTCGAAGGATTTGAAAACTTCCTTGACATGTGTAATATGGTCCTCAAGTGACATGCTATAAACAAGTATATCATCGAAATAGACAACAACACTTTTTCCAATGAGAGAACGCAAGATGTGATTCATAAGGTGCATGAAGGTGGATGGGGCATTAGATAAACCAAAGGGCATAACCAGCCCTTCATAGAGACCAAGTTTGTTCTTGAAGGTAGTTTTCCACTCATCATGATGTAGCCCGTCCTACGGACGCTACAACATCTACACCAACAAGTCCCCCAAGTGGACCCATGACTCGTGCCCGAGCCAAACTACTACAAGCTAAGGTTAACTCGCTCCTCTCCTCATGCCAATTTGATACATCCTTGGATGGTGTGCTACTTCATGCAACTACTCTGTGCATCATCAGGTACAAATCCCCAACACATCACCAAGCACCCAAGGATGGAGAACAAAGAGCAGAGCGAAGCGTGGCGAAGCTTGGGCTGCTCGGGCCGAGTCTCCAGTGCATGCACACCGTAGTCTCTAGCCTGCCAAAGTATCCGGCCTAAAGACACCGGAGACTCTGGCCCCTCCTCTGCTCTAACCCCCTGAACCAGGCTCCGGTACAATCTATATGCCCCTACTGAGGTTGGTCCGGAGGCTCCACCTGAATCTCCGGCCCAGGCTAGAGTCTCCGGCCAGCACCCAGGAGTCTCCGGTCCGACCGACGCCAGGCCTGTAAAAGGCCTTTGGGCCTTCGGCCCATGTAACCCATAGTCCATCCAGAACTTGTCTTTTATTCCTAGAGTACCCGACTGAGCGGCTGGCTTATATATAGTCCCCCACATCTTTTGTAAACCCTAGGCATGATATTTGGAATTAGTGGAAACCCCTTGTGGATCTATCTAGTTCTTGCCTCATGCTCCTTGACAAAGGAGCACCAAATATCCCAAACCTCGTTGGAGTTTGCATCGTGCCTCCGCGTCGTACGAGGCCTAGGCATCGGAGTCCCTTTGCCTAGACGTCAAGATCTCACCGCGTCTCCCATCTCGCTGTGCTGGTTTGAGAGAGAGTCCTCCGGCCGTCGCTGATCCTAGGGATTGCGCCGGACCGGTCATCACCGGCGTGAGCTATTGGTGTGTACCGTGGTTTTGCGTGTGTGTGTTCATCGCGTTCTTCGTGCGTGCGTTCATCGTGTTCATCCTCCCCTCCTTCCCCTACACTCCATCCTTGACTTGAGTGGGATTCGTGAAAGTTTGGGCCACCCTAGAGGTTTTCCCTCAATATATTGGTATCAAGAGCTTCGTTGCTCATGAATTCCCCCACAAAATTTTCTTCTATCCACCAAAAACTCGAAAATCCCCAAAAACAGCCCAAATTTTCCTTTGGATTGATCTCTTGATTTGGAGTGTTATTTGTGGTTTTGATCTGGCCAAACCTTGTCTTAGGAGTTGGTCCAACTTTATCCTGCGTTTTCCCAGCCCAATTTGGCCAATTTTTCACGGATTTGAGGACCCAAGGCGTGGATTTCCACTCAAGAACACGAACAGTTCGCGATCTGACTCCAGACCGGAGTCTCCGGCCTGCACACCGGAGTCTCCATCCTACACTACAGTTTCCGGCCTATCCACACCGGAGTCTCCGGCCTGGACCAGAGTTTCCGGCCTGAAACCCCAGAGTCTCCGGCCCTGATGCCTGATTATGATAGTTTTGCCTCTAATCTTGCATTGGCTAATTTCCTCTTGTTTGTTTGTGCCCATATGCGTGTCGTCAACTAACAGCAAGCTTCCGCATCGACAACTCCCATGCTCATCGACACCACAGCCCACAAACATCATCCCGCACCACCGACACCAACTACATCATCACCAAAGAAGGTATATCTTGTGTCACCTTGTTAACCCCTATCTTCCTTTGTGTGTACCTATCCCTCGAGAGTGGCTCATCTTGTGTTTGCTTGAGCATTGTGCACTTGTCCTTGGATAGTGAGAGTGCAAGAGCAATAGCAAGAGTGACTTGGTAGAATCAAGGGAAAGCAAAAAAAATAAAGAAAAAGATACAAAGCAAAAAAAAAAAGAAAAATAGTCTCCCATAGAAAAAGAGAGTCTCAGAGCTTGTAAGCAAGAGAGAAAGAAAGAGCGCCCGAGGCAAGTGCACAAATCCGTTGCTCATTTTTCTTCTTTGCAAACGAGCCATGGTCTCTCCTTGCATTGGCACGACACCGAGCGTAGTCTTCGTTAGGACATTTTGTTTGCTCATTTTCATAGTCATGTCAATCCCAACAATCTACACATGTGTGTATATAGTCGCAGGTTCCCGTCACCCCTTTGAGTTGTTGACCTTCGCCTTGACTTGAATTTTGTTGGATTTTACCCACTTTTGACTATCCCTTTTCTTTTGGTTGGTTCTTTGGCATTCCACAACCCTAACCCACCACCAACAAGCTTTTGAGAGTTAGTTCTTTCTTTAGTGTGAGTTTTCTTTGCAATTCCACTTGGCACGCTTATAGCTCTCACTTGTGGTTTCTAGTTTGTTGCAATCCCCAAGGTGAGGTACAAGGCTAACACCACCATATTCTACCTCCATATACAATACTTGTGTGTTTTGCATGATGGATAGGCACGGTGAGTCGAGCCAACCACCTCCCCAAGAAGAAGATCAAGGACCGTACATGACGCACGCAAGTCACTTCATCGTTCGACAAGAGTTCCGTGAATGTTGCTAAGCCCTTGAGATGCGACAAGATGAACAATTTGGTGAGACGCAAGCCGAGTTCAAGAACATTGACAACCGCTTCGATGGCCTCGAACGACAAATGCATGCAATGCATCACAACTTCGGCCACCAAAATGAAGCGCTTCAACGCTCTGTTGCCGAAACAAATGACAAACTTAGACGCCTCATCGACGGAATGGCAAGACCGTGTTCACGTGCTTCAAGGTCTTCAAGCTCTTCGCGTCGTCATGTTCCTCCTCAACAAGACCTTCATCCAAGTGCTCCAAGACGTAACGATGCCCCCGTGGTTGAAGATGGAAGTTCTTCGAACTATGTACCTTCCCCATGGCACGCCGCAACGTCAAGCTATGATGGTGATTTTCTTCAAGACCACGAGCAAGGCAAGAAGCACGTAATTATCACGCAGGGGCATTGGTGATCCAATAAGAGCAACCACAAGAAGAACTGCATGTGCAACCGCAAGTCTACCACCATCGCCCGTGACACATACTTGACACAGCAAGTGATGACTCCAATTTGGAGAACCAAGCTCGTCATCGACGTGAAGCTCTCCAAGATCCTCCTCCTCGTCATCATCTTCATGAACGTCCACACCGACACCATGGTCATCACGAGGCGCATCCTCCACCACTCCAAAACATGGAGCGTCAAGTGGTATAAGTTGAGCGATGCCCACCATGTCAAGAAACTCAAGACCATGATCTTTGAAGTGAGGCCCATGTGCCTAACCAACATCACCAACCAAGGAACGAGCCTCCTCTTCGTCATCAACCACGTCATGAGGCTCCACATCCTCAACACCCTCATGATGCCCAAGTGCCTCAACATCGTCAACAACCGCGCCAAGAGAAAGAGCAAGATCCTCAACAATAATATCAAGAGCAAGCTCCGCAACAAGGTCGTGAGAACCAAGTTCCACCGCATCAACCACATGATCATCAACAAGGTCACCAAGCTCGTCGCAATGATCGCAATGATGAAGAAACTTTCGGCAAGCTCAAGTTCACAATGCCCAAGTTTACCAGATCCAATGACCCCGAAGAATACCTTTCATGGGCACTCAAAGTCGACAAGATCTTCCGCATGCACAATTATAGCAACAAGAAAATGGTCGCCATGGATTCGCTTGAGTTTGATGATTATGCCAACCTTTGGTGGGAACAAGTTAAAGTTGCTCGTGACGCAAGACAAGTACAGCCAATCACAACTTGGCATGACATGAAGGCTCAGATGAGATCCCGGTTCGTCCATGCGCACTACACGTGTGACCTCTTCAACAACCTTCAATTGCTTCATCAAGGGTCAAAGACTGTGGAAGAGTACTTCAAGGAAATGGAACTCAACTTGATCCGCGCCAACATTAAAGAGCGCATGGAGAAAACTATGGCATGTTTCCTCATGGGCTTGAACCACCCAATCAAGCGCATCGTCAAGTTTCAAAGATACAACACCATGGTTGAGCTTGTGCACATCAGAAAAGAGGCCGAATCTCAAGTGCAAGAGGACATCAAGCACAACAAACCCAAGACGTACTTCAACTACAAGCAAGCTTCAACCGCTACACCAATAACTTTCAATGGAAGCTCATCAAGTACCTCAAAGCCTTCCTTCAAGCCCACACTTCCTCAAGGAAAACTGCCCCCAAGTGGCAAACAAGCAAAGAGTGATACACCTTTCAATGGTGAATGCTACAAGTGTGGAGGCAAAGGACACAAGTCGGCCGAATGTGGAAACAAGAAGGTATAATTCATCCATGACAATGGCGACGAAGAGTACTTGAGTGAAGATAAATTTGATGCCCGAGTCAAGGAAGCAATGACAAGGCAACGAGCGGAAGATGACCAAGAACTCCTCATGTGTGAACATGACGCAAGTCCATCGCTTGTCGTCACAAGGATCTTGACCACTCAAGCACAAGAGCATGAAGAACAACGATCCAACATCTTCCAAACACGAGCCGGCATCAATGGAAAATCTATCAAGGTGATCATTGACGGAGGGAGTTGCCACAACCTTGCTAGCACCAAGTTGTGTGAGAAGCTCAACATCACCCTCCATCCGCACAAGCACCCATACCACATGCAATGGCTAAGTGACCAAGGGTCCGTGAAGATCAAGCATACCATATCGGTTTCCTTCCCATTGGTCCATACAAAGACACAGTGGAGTGCAATGTGGTTCCTATGACAGTTTGACATATGCTTCTTGGTCGACCATGGCAATTTGATAAGGCTGCTCTACATGATGGTCGCACCAATGTGTACACCTTCAAATGGCTCAACAAAACATGTGTTTTGCAACCAATGACTCCTAGCCAAATAATTGCGGACAATGCAAAGGCTTTAGCAAGGGCGCAAAGCACAACACCTACATGTGAGAAGAGTGGTGAGAGAGAGAACCACCCCATAGTGAGTGAGAGCCACATGCCAAACTCGAGTGGAAAAACTAAGAGGGTTCTCCTAGCCACCAAAAGTGAGATGAGAGATGTTCGGAGCAACCCATCCATCTTGCATTATATCCTCCTTTGCAAGGGACTAGCGCAAGGAACTAATGAATTAACCAATGTTCCTCCATCTTTGATGATTGTGATGCAGCCCGTCCTGCGGACGCTACTACATCCACAACACCAAGTCCCCAAGGTCATCCCCAAGTCAACCAAGAAGATGGACTAGGAGGAGCCAGCTCCAAAACGAGAGTCTCCACCTGCCCCAGCCCCAACCTGGCATGGACATTCAGAAGGCCAGTTCCGACACTACCCGGAGTGTCTGGCTACCCCGGACTGTCCGGTCACTTTGACCCGGACTTTCCGGCCCAAGTGATGGGCCTGCGAGCCAATAGCTGGGCCCTTGGCCCATGTACCCCTCTATTTCCCACCAAACCCTAGTTTTATGCCCAAACTAGCCCTGAACTTGTGGCTGGAATATAAATAAGCAACCACCCCCTCATGTATCCCTTAGGCATAGATGACAGACGAAAGAAAACCCCCTTTGTGGAATCTCTAGTTTTGCCTCATCCCCTTCTACCAAAGGGGATCGACTATTGTCACTACCTCGTTGGAGTTTGCATCGCGCCTCCCTCGTTGTACAAGGCCTTGGCATCGGTGTCCCTTTGCCAAGACGGCAAGACCCTCTCTGCTTGGGATTGACGGGAGCACGTTGACCGATCTTTCCTTGCGAGGATTCTATCGGACCGGTGGCCACCGGTGAGAGCAATCGGCGTTGTATCGTGTGTGTTTTGCGTGTGTTCATCGTGTTCTTCGCGAGGTGTGCATCCGCTTCAGCTACCTTCTCCCTTTCCCCTCGCTTTCCCATCGATTTGACCACGAGATCCGTGAAGATCGGGCCACCCTAGAGGTTTGCCCTCATCATCTGGTATCAGAGCCCAAGTTTCCACGGATTTCACCCTCGTTCCTCCCCACCAAATTTTTTCTTGAAAAACCACAAAAATTGCCACAAAATCGAGTGGATCTTTTGTCAACCCACATCATCTGGTATCAGCAGCTTTTGGTTGCCACGGATTTCTCCTCGATTTGGTCTTTTCCCCCATAAATTCGAAAATCCCCCAAAAATAGCCCCAATTTCGTGTTTTGGACCGATCTGTGATTTGAGTGCGTTTTGGTAGGTTTTGATCCATGGATTACTTGCTAAACTTGTTAATCTACCTTCCCCTGCGTTCTCATGGCTTAATTCCTTGATTTCCCCCATCAATTTGAGGTTTTGGTCCCAGTTTTTCTGCCAAAACTCGTCCCGTTCGTGTTTTGAAAGTTCTGGTTCGACCGGACCAGACTGTCCGGCCAAAGCGGACCGGAATATCCGCCCCACCGGAGTTTCCGGCCTAAACTGACCAGAATATCCAGCCTGGCCGGACTGGCCGGCCTACGCGCACCGGACTGTCCGCCCCCCTGCTGACAGAAAAATCTGCTTCACGGTTTTGAGCATAACTTTTGCATACGAACTCGGATTTCGGTGTTCTTTAGCTCGTTTTGAAGAGGAGAAGGAGATCTAAATCATAATATCCATGGTTCATGCTATCTACTCCATCCAAATTCCGTGAGCAAGATGGAATCCACCAATAAAGGGTGAAGATCGGCAACAAAAGGTATAAAAATTCCGCGACTTCTCCCCACTTGCATTCCTTTGTGAGCTACACTATCTTTGCGTTCAACAAACACCTATTGAGACTAGTTCCTCCTATGATTGCTTGGGCTATGCACACTTGATACCTTGTATAATTCCGAGCAAAAGTTGTGAGCGCGCTATCTCATATAGTTATCTTGTATAGTTTTTGCACAAGGAAGAGGCAAGTGAAAAAGAAAAGAAAAAGAGAAAAAAATAGAAAAAGAAAAGGAAGAAAAAGAAAGAAACAAGTGCCTCATAGAATAGGAACCGCAAGCTCGATGAACATCAAATAGGTGGTTGTTGAGGGCAAACCTCTAGGGTGGCCCGATCTTTCATGATTCCCTTTCATATCGAGGATGGAGTGCGGGGAGAGGAGGGGGAGGATGAACACGACGAACACACACACGAAGAACGCGAAGAACACACACACACAAAACCACGATACACACCAATAGATCACGCCGGTGGTGACCGATCCGGCGCAATCCCTAGGATCGGCGTCAGGCGGAGGACTCTCTCTCGAACCGACACGGCTATATGGGAGACTCGGTGAGATCTTGACGTCTAGGCAAAGGGACACCGATTCCTAGGCCTTGTACAACGCGGAGGTACGATGCAAAATCTAACGAGGTTTGGGGATATTGGTGCTCCTTTGTCAAGGAGCATGAGGCAAGAATTAGATAGATCCACAAAGGGGTTTCCTCTAATTCCAATATCATGCCTAGGGTTTACAATGGAGGTGGGGGACCATATATAGGCCAGCCACTTAAACATGGGTACTTTAGGAATAAAAGACAAGTTCTGGACGGACTAGGGGTTACATGGGCCGCAGGCCCAAAGGCCTTTTCATGCCTGGTGATGGTCGGACTGGAGACTCCGGTCTGGGCTGGAGATTCCGGTCGGTCTCCGGACTAGCCTTCGGAGGGGCCATCTGATTGACCTAGCGCCGGGTTTTGGGGGCAGACCGGAGGTGGGTCCGGAGACTACGGTGTCTTCAGGATGGAGACTTTGGCAGGCCGGAGACTCCGGTGTGAGCAGACCGGAGACTCCGGTCTAGGCAGCTCCAGCGGTTCCTGCTTCATGTTCTGCTCCTTGTTCCCCATCCTTGGGTGCTTGGTGATGTGTTGAAGCTTCGTACCTGATGATGCATAGGGTAGTTGCATGAAGTAGCATGCCATCCAAGGAGGTATCAAATTGGCACGAGGAAAGGAGCGAGTTCTCCTTAGCTTGTAGTAGTTTGGCTCGGGCACGAGTCTTGGGTCCACTTGGGGGACTTGTTGGTGTAGCTGGAGGACCGTCCGTAGGACGGGCTGCATCAGCTCCCCGCCCCCTTGGGAAAGAGTCGCACTCGACTCTTCATGGATATCATCTAGAACATCTCCATGGTAGGGTGCGAGATCCTTGACATTGAATGTATTGCTTGCAAGGTACTTGGAGGTCGGTATGTCGATGATGTAGGCGTTGTTGTTGATTCTTTTGAGGACCTTGAAGGGACCATCTCCTCTAAGCTTGAGCTTGGAGTCACGTTCCTTGGGGAAGCGGTCTTTGCTTAGGTGTATCCACACAAGGTCACCTTCTTCAAAGATCATTTCCTTCTTGTCCTTGATTAACCTTGAAGCTTGGTGAAGGACTTGTTGTTCGATAGTAGCTGTTGTCTCTTCATGAAGTTTCTTCATAGCTTGTGTGCGTTTCTCGACGTCCATGTTCGTTCGCTCGTGGAGAGGTAGTGGTAGGATGTCGAGTGCGGTGAGGGGCTCGAAACCATAGACGATCATGAATGGCCTCATCTTGGTTGTTGAGTGCTTGGGTCGATTGTAGGCGAACTCGGCGTGTGGGATGCATTCCTCCCAATCCTTCAGGTTTTTCTTGATCAACACACGAAGGAGAGTTCCGAGGCTTTGGTTGACAACTTTGGTTTGGCCATCAGTTTGAGGATGTGATGCGGATGAAAAGAGGAGCTTGATGTCGCGCTTGGCCATGAGGGTCTTCCATAAGTAGCTCATGAATTTGACGTCGCGGTCAGAGACGATTGTCCTTGGCACACCGTGAAGACGGACGATTTCCCTAAAAAACAGATTTGCAACATGTGAAGCATCGTCGGTCTTATGGCACGGTATGAAGTGTGCCATTTTGTAAAAACGATCCACAACAACAAATATAGAATCATGACCATGCTTAGATCTAGGAAATCCTAACACGAAATCCATGCTAATGTCGGACCAAGGTGTATGAGGAATAGGCAATGGCATATAAAGACCATAGGGATTAGCTTGCGACTTAGCTTGAACACATGTCGTGCATCATTGAATGTAGCGCTCCACGTCACGCTTCATCTTGGGCCAAAAGTAGTGATTGGAGAGCATGTCGAATGTCTTGTCGCAGCCAAAGTGACCCATAAGGCCTCCACCATGAGATTCTTGGAGGAGCAAAAGTTGAAGCGACGACTTCGGAATGCATAGCTTGTTTTGTTTAAATAGAAAGCCCTTATGCAAATAGAAATCATCAACTCCTTTGTCATTGGAGAACTTTGCGAAAATTGGTTCGAAGAACGGGTCAGAAGCATACAAAGATTTTATTTCCTCAAGACCCAACACGTTGATTTCATGTCGTGTAAGAAGGCTTGTGTGTTTGCGAGACAATGCGTCCGCAACTACATTATCTTTTCCCTTCTTATACTTGACAATGTACGAAAAAGACTCCATCAACTCAACCCATTTAGCGTGTCTCTTGCTCAAGTTAGCTTGGCCTTTGAGATATTTCAACGACTCGTGGTCGGAATGTATGATAAATTCCTTGGGCCAAAGGTAGTGTTGCCAAACTTGAAGGACACGAACTAAGGCAAAAAGCTCTTTGTCATAAATCGGATAGTTGAGGCGAGCACCATCAAGTTTCTCGCTATGGTAGGCTATAGGACGTCCGTTTTGCATAAGGACTCCTCCAATGCCAATACCACTAGCATCGCACTCTATCTCAAAAGTTTTTGTGAAATCCGGTAAAGCAAGGAGAGGTGCTTCGCTGAGCCTCTTTTTGAGTTCATCAAAAGCTTTTTGTTGTGCTTTGCCCCACACGAAAGTGACATTCTTTTTCGTCAACTCGTTGAGAGGACAAGCAATAGTGGAAAAGTCTTTCACAAAGCGACGATAGAAACCAGCCAACCCATGAAAACTTCGGAGTTCACTCACATTTGTTGGGATGGGCCAATCTCGTATGTCTTTAACCTTAGAAACATCAACTTCAATTCCCTTTGAAGAAATGACAAATCCAAGAAAAATCAACTTGTCTTTAGCAAAAGTGCACTTGGGAAGATTAGCATAAAGCTTTTCATGTCGAAGGATTTGCAAAACTTCCTTGACATGTGTTATACGTTCCTCAAGTGATTTGCTATAAACAAGAATATCATTGAAATAGACAACAACACTTTTCCCAATGAGAGAACGCAAGATATGATTCATTAGGCGCATGAAGGTGGATGGGGCATTAGACAAACCAAAGGGCATAACCAACCATTCATAGAGACCAAGTTTGGTCTTGATGGCGGTTTTCCACTCATCACCTTCAGCCATGCGTATTTGATGGTAACCACTACGAAGATCAATTTTCGAAAAAATAGTGGCTCCACATAACTCATCAAGCATGTCATCGAGACGTAGTATGGGATGTCGATAACGCACGGTGATAGCATTGATTGGACGGCAGTTCATGCATAACCATAACGTATCATCCGTCTTTGGAACAAGAATCACGGTACGACACTTGTACTTGTGCTAACTTGGATCAAAACTTTGGAGACGAGTTGGTTGATTTAACATTCAATCTCCTTTGTCTCCTCCGGGTTCATGCAGTAGGCGGCGCGGTTGGGAAGTGGTGCACCAGGGATGACGCCAATGCGATGTTCGATACCGCGAAGAGGAGGTAGTCCATGTGGAAGCTCTTCGGGGAACACATCCTTGAATTCCTGCAAAACACTCATCAAAGATGGAGGAACATTGGTTAATTCATTAGTTCCTTGCGCTAGTACCTTGCAAAGGAGGACATAGTGCAAGATGGATGGGTTGTTCTAAACATCTCTCATCTCACTTTTTGTGGCAAGGAGAACACTCTTAGTTTTTCCACTCGAGTTTGGCTTGTGGCTCTCACTCACTATGAGGTGGTTCTCTCTCTCACCGCTCTTCTCACAAGTAGGTGTTGTGCTTTGCGCCCTCGCTAAAGCCTTTGCATTGTCCGCAATTATTTGGCTAGGAGTCATCGGTTGCAAAACACATGTTTTGTTGAGCCATTTGAAGGTGTATACATTGGTGCGACCATCATGTTGAGCAGCCTTGTCATATTGCCACGGTCGACCAAGAAGCATGTGGCAAACTGTCATAGGAACCACATCACACTCCACCGTATCTTTGTAAGGACCAATGGCGAAGGAGACCGATACGGTATGCTTGATCTTCACAGACCCTTGGTCACTTAGCCATTGCACGTGGTAGGGGTGCTTGTGCGGATGGAGGGTGAGGTTGAGCTTCTCGCACAACTTGGTGCTAGCAAGGTTGTGACAACTCCCTCCATCAATGATCACCTTGATAGATTTGCCATTGATGTCGGCTCGTGTTTGGAAGATATTGGCGCGTTGGTCTTCATGCTCTTGTGCTTGAGTGGTCAAGATCCTTGTGACGACAAGCGATGGACTTGCGTCATGTTCACACACGAGGAGTTCTTGGTCATCTTCCACTCGTTGCTTTGCCATTGCTTCCTTGACGCGGGCATCAAACTCATCTTCACTCAAGTACTCTTCATCACCATTGTCATGGATGAACAAGACTTTCTTGTTTCCACATTCGGCCGACTTGTGTCCTTTACCTCCACACTTGTAGCATTCACCATTGAAAGGTGTATCACTCTTTGCTTGCTTGCTACTTGGGGGCAGTTTTCCTTGAGTAAGTGTGGGCTTGAAGGAAGGCTTGGAGGTACTTGATGAGCTTCCATTGAAAGTTGTTGGTGTAGCGGTTGAAGCTTGCTTGTATGTGAAGTACGTCTTGGGCTTGTTGTACTTGATATCCTCTTGTACTTGTGTTTAGCCTTTGTTGCTATGTGCACAAGCTCAACCATGATGTTGTATGTTTGGAACTCGACGATGCGCTTGATTGGGTGATTCCAGCCAATAAGGAAACGTGCCATTATTTGCTCAATGCGCTCATCAATGTTGGCGCGAATCAAGTTGAGTTCCATTTCCTTGAAGTACTCTTCCACGGTCTTTGTCCCTTGACGAAGCGCTTAAAGGTTGTTGAAGAGGTCACGCGTGTAGTGCGCGGGGACGAACCGGGATCTCATGTGAGCCTTCATGTCATGCCAAGTTGTGATTGGCGGCTCTTGTCTTGCATCACGAGCAACTTGAACTTGTTCCCACCAAAGGTTGGCGTAATCATCAAACTCAAGCGAAGCCATGGCCACCATCTTCTCGTTGCTAAGTTGTGCATGCGGAAGATCTTGTCGACTTTGAGTGCCCACGGGAGGTATTCTTCGGGTTCATTGGATCCGGTGAACTTGGGCATTGTGAACATGAGCTTGCCAAAAGTTTCTTCATCGTTGCGGTCATTGCAACGAGCTTGGTGACCTTGTTGATGATCTTGTAGTTGGGGAGGTGGAACTTGGTTCTCGCGTCCTTGTTGCGGAGCTTGCTGTTGATATTGTTGTCGAGGAGATAGCTCTTGCGCTTGGCGCAGTTGTTGACATGGTTGAGGCGCTTGGGCCTCATGGTGGCGAGGGTGTGGAGCCTCGTGGCGCGGTTAATGACGAAGAGGAGGCTTGTTCCTCGGTTGGTGATGTTGCTTAGGCACATGGGCCTCACAGCAACGAACATGGTCATGAGCCTCTTGACGTGGTGGGCGTCACTCAACTTGTATCACTTGACGCTCCAAGTTTTGTTGAGGTGGAGGAGGCGCCTCGTGATGACCATGGTCTCGGTATGGACATTCATGACGTTGATGACGAGGGGGAGGATCTTGGAGAGCTTCACGTCGATGACGAGCTCGATTCTCCAAATTGGAGTCATCACTTGTTGTGTCAAGTATATGTCGCAGTCTATGGTGGTAGACTTGCGGTTGCACTTGTGGCTGCGCTTGCGGTTCCTCTTGTGGTTGCTCTTGTTGGATCACTAGTGCCCTTCCGTGATGACGGTGTGCTTCTTACCTTGCTCGTGGCCTTGAAGAGAGGTCACCATCATAGCTTGACGTTGCGGCGTGCCGTGGGGAAGGTACATAGTTTGAAGAGGTTCCATCTTCCACCACGGGGCATCATTCCGTATTGGAGCACTTGGTTGAAGATCTTGTTGAGGAGGAGCATGACGACGCGATGAGCTTGAAGAGCTTGAAGCACGTGAATGCGGTCTTGCCATTCCGTCAATGAGTCGTTGAATATTGTGATTTGTTTCAGCGACGGAGCGTTGAAGCGCTTCATTTTGGTGGCCGGAGTTGTGATGCATTGCATGCATTTGTCGTTCGAGGCCGTCGAAGCAGTTGTCGATGTTCTTGAACTCGGCTTGCGTCTCGCCAAATTGTTCATCTTGTCGCGTCTCAAGAGCTTGGCAACGTTCACGGAACTCTTGGCGGATGATGAAGTGACTTGCGCGCGTCATGTACGGTCCTTGATCTTATTCTTGGGAAGGTGGTTGGCTCGACTCGCCATGCCTATCCATCATGCAGGACACACAAGTATTGTATATGGAAATGGAATATGGTGGTGTTAGCCTTGTACATCACCTTGGGGATTGCACCAAACTAGAAACCACAAGTGAGAGCTATAAGCGTGCCAAGTGGAATTGCAAAGAAAACTCACACTAAAGAAAGAATTAACTCTCAAAAGCCTTTTCGTGGTAGGTTAGGATTGTGGAAAGCCAAAGAACCAACCAAAATAAAAGGATAGTCAAAAGTGGGTAAAATCCAACAAAACTCAAGTTAAAGGCGAAGTTCAACAACTCAAAAGGTTGACGGGAACCTACGACTATGTACACACGAGGAGAAAGTTGGGATTGACATGACTATGAAAATCAGCAAACAAAATGTCCAAACAAAGACTAAGCTCGTTGTTGTGCCAATGCAAGGAGAGACCGTGGCTCGTTTGCAAAGAGGAAAAATGAGCAAGATATTTGTGCACTTGCCTTGGGCGCTCTTCTTTCCCTCTTGCTTACAAGCTTTGAGACTCTCTTTGGCAATGGGAGACTATTTTTCTTTTGCTTTTTCTTTGTATCTTTTTATTTTTTTATTTGCTCTCCCTTGATGCTACCTAGTCACACCTTATATTGCTCTTGCACACTCACTATTGAAGGGAAAATGCACAATGGTCAAGCAAACACAAGATGAGCCACTCTCATGGGATAGGTACACACAAAGGAAGATAGGGGTTAACAAGGTGACACAAGTTATACCTTCTTTGGTGATGATGAACTTGGCGTCGGTGGTGCGGGATGATGTTCGTGCGCCGTGGTATCGATGAGCGCAGGGGTTGTCTATGCGGAAGCTTGTTGTTAGTTGACGACACGCACACGAGCACAAACAAACAAGAAGAAATTAGCCAATGCAAGATTAGAGGCAAAAATTTCAAAATCAGGCGTCAGCCCGGAGACTCCGGGGTTTCAGGCCGGAAACTCCGGCGCAGGCCGAAGACTCTAGTGTGGGTAGGCCGGAGACTCCGGTCTGGAGTCAGATCGCGAACTGCTCGTGTTCTTGAGCGGAAATCCACGCCTTGGGTCCTCAAATCCGCGAAAAATTGGCCAAATTGGGCTGGGAAAACGCAGGATAAAGCTGGACCAACACCTAAAACAAGGTTTGGTCGGATCAAAACCACAAATAACACTCCAAATCAAGAAATCGATCCAAAGGAAAATATGGGTTTTTTTTTGGGGATTTTCAAATTTTTGGTGGATAGAAGAAAAATTTGTGGGGGAAATCGTGAGCAACGAAGCTCTTGATACCAATATGTTGAGGGCAAACCTCTAGGGTGGCCTGATCTTTCACGATTACCATTCAAATCGAGGATGGAGTGAGGGGAGAGGAGGGGGAGGATGAACACGACGAACACATGCACGAAAAACGCGAAGAACACACACACACAAAACCACGATACACACCAATAGCTCACGTCGGCGGTGACCGGTCCGGCGCAATCCCTAGGATCGGCGTCGGGCGGAGTACTCTCTATCGAACCGACACATCGAGATGGGAGACTCGGTGAGATCTTGACGTCTAGGCAAAGGGACACCGATGCCTAGGCCTTGTACAACACGGAGGCATGATGCAAACTCCAACGAGGTTTGGGGATATTGGTGCTCCTTTGTTAAGGAGCATGAGGGAGGAATTAGATAGATCCACAAAGGGGTTTCCTCTAATTCCAATATCATGCCTAGGGTTTACAATGGAGGTGGGGGACTATATATAGGCCAGCCACTTAAATAGGGGTACTTTAGGAATAAAAGACAAATTCTGGACGGACTAGGGGTTACATGGGCCGCAGGCCCAAAGGACTTTTCATGCCTGGCGACGGTCGGACCGTAGACTCCGGTGTGGTGGACCGGAGACTCCGGTCTGGGCCGGAGACTCCGGTCGGTCTCCGGACTGGCCTCCAGAGGGGCCATCTGATTGACCCAGCTCCGGGTTCCGGGGGCAGACCGGAGGTGGGTCCGGAGACTCTGGTGTCTTTAGGCCGGAGACTCCAGTGTGAGCAGACTGGAGACTCCGGTCTGAGCAACTCCAACGGCTCCTGCTTCATGCACTGCTCCTTGTTCTCCATCCTTGGGTGCTTGGTGATGTGTCGAAGCTTTGTACCTGATGATTCATAGGGTAGTTGCATGAAGTAGCATGCCATCCAAGGAGGTATCAAATTGGCACGAGGAAAGGAGCGAGTTCACCTTAGCTTGTAGTAGTTTGGCTCGGGCACGAGTCATGGGTCCACTTGGGGGACTTGTTGGTGTAGATGTAGGAGCGTCCGTAGGACGGGCTGCAAACTCAACATACTCCATCCTCGATTTGAAAGCGAATCGTGAAAGATCGGGCCACCCTAGAGGTTCAACATATTGGTATCAAGAGCTTCGTTGCTCATGATTTTCCCCACAAATTTTTCTTCTATCCACCAAAAATTCGAAAATCCCCAAAAAACAACCTATATTTGCCTTTGGATCGATCTCTTGATTTGGAGTGTTATTTGTGGTTTTGATACGACCAAACCTTGTTTTAGGTGTTGGTCCAGCTTTATCCTGCTTTTTCCCACCCCAATTTGGCCAATTTTTCACGGATTTCAGGACCCAAGGCGTGGATTTCCGCTCAAGAACACGAGCAGTTCGTGATCTGTCTCCGGCATGCACACCGGAGTCTCTGGCCTACACTGGAGTCTCCGGCCTACCCACACCGGAGTTTCCGGCCTGAAACCCCGGAGTCTCCGACACACAATTTTTTTTGGGGGAAATCATGAGCAACGAAGCTCTGATATCAATATGTTGAGGGCAAACGTCTAGGGTGGCCCGATCTTTCACGATTCCCTTTCAAATCGAGGATGGACTGCGGGGAGAGGACGGGGAGGATGAACACGATGAACACACGCACGAAGAACGCGAAGAACACACACACAAAACCACGACACACACCAATAGCTCACGCCGGCAGTGACCGGTCCGGTGCAATCCCTAGGATCGGCGTCGGGTGGAGGACTCTCTCTCGAACCGACACGGCGAGATGGGAGACTCCATGAGATCTTGACGTCTAGGCAAAGGGACACCGAGGCCTAGGCCTTGTACAACGCGGAGGCACGATGCAAACTCCAATGAGGTTTGGGGATATTGGTGCTCCTTTGTCAAGGAGCATGAGGCAAGAATTAGATAGATCCACAAAGGGGTTTCCTCTAATTCCAATATCATGCCTAGGGTTTACAATGGCAGTGGGGGACTATATATAGGCTAGCCACTTAAACATGGGTACTTTAGGAATAAAAGACAAGTTCTGGACGGACTAGGGGTTACATGGGCCGCAGGCCCAAAGGCCTTTTCATACCTGGCGACGGTCGGACCAGAGACTCCGGTGTGGTGGACCGGAGACTCCAGTCTAGGTCGGAGAGTCCGGTCGGTCTCCGAACTGGCCTCGGGAGGGTCCATCTGATTGACCCAGCGCCGGGTTTCGGGGGCAGACCGGAGGTGGGTCCGGAGACTCCGGTGTCTTCAGGCCGGAGACTTTGGCAGGCCCGAGACTCCGGTGTGAGCAGACCGGAGACTCCGGTCTGAGCATCTCCAGCGGCTCCTGCTTCACGCTCTGCTCCTTGTTCTCCATCCTTGGGTGCTTGGTGATGTGTCGAAGCTTCGTACGTGATGATGCATAGGGTAGTTGCATGAAGTAGCATGCCATCCAAGGAGGTATCAAATTGGCACGAGGAAAGGAGCGAGTTCACCTTAGCTTGTAGTAGTTTGGCTCGGGCACGAGTCATGGGTCCACTTGGGGGACTTGTTGGTGTAGATGTAGGAGCATCCGTAGGACGGGCTGCATCAGTGGTACTTAATGTGCATATCTTGTAGCCCACCAATTTTATTGCAATCGAACTAGCGTCTCTCCCTGTACTTGTGTGACACAAGCTTATAGTCTTCGCTAGGTAATCATTTGGTTCTTAGATCACTTTCTCTGTCGCACAAGTCCCATTTATCCCACCGTGTGTGTTTCCTTGTACATAATTCCTATCTTGTGGATTGACTTGATTTGCTTTGTGATCATTGTGGTTCTTTACTTGCCATTACAATATCTTGATTTCGGATTGTTCTTGGACAAGCCATCTTCCATACCTATCCACCATAAGCTCTCTGTGTGTGTTTTTTTTAGTGGTTAGTTGGTTTTGGTGTTCGGCGTGAACTTAACTTTGCTTGATTTTGATTGCTCTCAAGTGTTGCCACTTGCACGATACTATCTTCCAAGGTAAAGTAAGGTTTGATGTTGCACCCCTAAGCCCCTACCACTTCCATATACACCACTTGGTCTTGTGAATCATGTCTAGGGACTCCGGAACCGAGGATGATATATATGAAGAATCCATGATGAGCCACCACAACTATGACTCCACAAGTATAGAGGACATGATGGAGCACTACACCGACAATGGCTCTTCATGCTTTGAGGACCCGGAACATTGCACCTATGATGACTCCACACGCATGGAAGACATGGAGCACGTCATCAACTATGGCTCCTCAAGCATGGAGGACTTGGAGCTCTACATCGACAATGGCTCCTCATGCATGGAGTACATGGAGCGCTACACTGACAATGGATCCACATGCTTGGGTGATATGGAGTACTACATCAACAACGACTCCCCAAGCATGGACAACTTCGAGTGCTTCAATGATGACGCGTCACCAAGCATGGAGGACATGGCGAGCTTCACCCACTTAGAGCCATGAAGAATACCTCCACCGTTTGGAGATGGAGGACTACTAAGCCAAGCTAGCGGAGGTGCATCATCAAGAAACCATGACCGTCAAGGCCAAGCGTGCCACACCAAAGGGCACCACCTACTTCGATGATCCACCTCCAAGGCGTCAAGCGCCACCACCTACATGGCGTCATGCACCACCATCTCCAAGGCGACAAGCGTCATCACCTCCAAGCCTTCAAGCGCCACCATCTCCAAGGTGCCAAGCACGACCATCTCCAAGGCGTCAAGTGCATCTACCTCCAAGGCATCAAGTGCCATCTACTCCAAGAAGAGTGGCGCCCAAACATCATCTTCCAAAAGAGGCGCCACAAAGCAAGAATCTTCATCGACATACATCCTCTCATGATCATCGCCAACATCAAGAGGATACAAGACGTCCTTCAAGGCATATTCGCCATGAAGATGGAGAATACATGTTGATCACCATCCATAATGCTCAACCAAGCTCAAGAAGGCACCACCATCAAAAGAAGAGTGCCAAGGAAAAGGAGAATCGTCGCGAGCGTCATGTGGATGACCAAGTGCGCCATCTACATCAACCTTTGGCAAGGCACACCAATGACATGCGGCGACACCATCATAAGGCGACATCAACTACTCGTGCCACCACCAGAAGGGCACCAAGAGCAAGCTCTCCTCCACGCCATCAAGCTTCAACGCCCAAACTTGACGTCATAGATGACGCATGCAACTTCATGGATGAGGAGGATGAAGACCTCTAGTTCGCCAAGTTGGACGAGTACGCCAAGAGGATGTCTACACAAGCCAAGGATGCCACGGCAAATGATGAGAAAGCTCCAAGACAAGGGCCTACACCACAAGATGGCGATGACAAGGTCAAGATTGGTGAGCATGGGATTTTCCCTTCACCAAAGGAGGCGCATGGATTTGAGAGAACTGAGCAGGCTACCCCCATATGCTTGAGTGATGATGTGGTACCAAGCCCATGTGAGTATGAGAGCCCCTTAGACCACTTGAGTGAAAACAAGAGTGAGATGAGTGACTCCACCATATGTGAGATTGAGTGCTTCCATTCGGAGGGCATGAGTGATGCACCGAGTGAGTTGAGAGTGGTAGTTGATAGGTCATGTGAGACCACTTTGATTTCTAACGACTTACCCTCTACCACTAGTGTGTTATCCCATGATGTGCTAGGTTCCATGGATAAAGAAGTGCCAAGCTTGGACATGATGATGCCTCCTACCGAAAAGATGTACATGGTGGATGAAGATGATGCCATCCCCATACATGATGAAGAAGTCGCCCACATGGAGGCCAATACTAACACAACACCCACTTCATATGAGCGGTATGAACAAGGTAAGAATACGGGTGTTGATGATGCCATGATCCTACTAGTGGACATGATGACTTGTGATGATTGGCATGCTATGGATGATGTTTGTGATATCACATATGCTTCATTGATATTTCCATGTGATACTTTGCCTTTGCATAATGTTGAGCATGTGAAATTATTTGATTGTGATGATGTTGCCATAGACATGCCATGCTCTAAAAATTACGTTGATGATATCATTGCTTGCACTTTGTTGAACAATTGCTCTTCCCAATGTTTTCCTTGCAATGATGTTACCAATGGTACCCCTCGAACCATGCTTTGTCATTAGTGTTTTACTATTTCTCCCGTTGCTTGCAATAGTATGGATGACTGCCCTTTCACTTGTTTTGCTTGCAACAATAATTCTCGTATGGTTTATATTGAGATGGCCCCCATAGCTTTCTCAAATGTAGGAGATTTTGATGATTGCCATGACAAGCATGTTCCCCACTTGCATACTCACCATGCATATTTTTCATACTTGATTGACACTAATGGTGATGTGCACAAGAAGAGATATGTCATGATGGATGATGTGTTTATCTACCATGCACACACGTTCTTCCTTTTGTGCTTGATGTATGTAGGTACCCGTAAGAAAATGTCAACCTCGGTTGAGCACGAGTTGACAAAAAGAGCTCTAAAGAGCATCCCCCAAGTGAGTTCAAGATCGAACCCAACTCTGATACCTTTTGCATGCTTTGCATCTTTCATGTTGACAAATTGCTCTTTCCTATGGTTAGCTTGCAAGCATGTTAATGGTATTCTTCCACCTTGTGACAATCATGTTTCATTGCTTTTGGATATGGATGCTTTGTGTGTTGCCACAAAAATGCTGAACAATTTCTCTTTTCGATGTTTTGTGTGCAACCATAATGCCATTATGAGCATGTATTGTCATGAGAGCTTCCAAGTCTCTCGTATTGTTGTTGCAACAAACATAAGGATCACTTACTCTTTCATATGGTTTGTTTGCAAACATGTTGTTTTTGCTTCCGCTTGTGATACTCATACCCCCATTATTTTGGCTTTTGATGATATGTGTATTGCATACAACATATTGAACATTTGTTCTTTCTAATGGTTGGTTTGCACACATAATGATGTTGCTTTGGATATTCTTCCTCATGTGTTTTTGCCGAATTCTCCTAGCTTTGCATCAAAGATGTTGATCAATATTTTAGTCAATTGATTTGAGTGCCACACTAAGATGTTATATGGAGTTTTTGAGTTCCCATATTTGGATGATGTTCAGTCAATTTCCATGCACTTTGACCTTGCATATGCATCTCGTTTGCTATACTTGAGTTGTGCTAATAGTGTTGTGAACAAGAATGGACATGCCACAAATGGCATGCTCCTGTATCACACACAAACATATGTTGCTTGGTCTTTGTTGTGTGAAGGTACAATTGCATACGTGTCAACCTCTATGGATAAAGAGTTGACAAGACGAATCGAAGAGAGTTACCTAGGGCTATCCTTCAATGAACTATCTCTATATCATAAGGTGACTTCCTTCTACTTGAGGACTCATGCTATAATCTTCATGAATTGGCTACTCTTTGAGTGTTGCTTTGCTTTTGTTGTGAGCTTTATAGGCTTCATGGAAGGTGAAGGAACATTGAAGAGTTGCCACATAAGGCTTCTCAAGGACGACTATATGGTGAACCCCAGGATCAAGAAGGTCTCTCGACATCATCTTCTTGGGATGAGCATGAAGAGTCGAGGACGACTCTTTTTGAAGGGGGGGCTGATGCAGCCCGTCCTGCGGATGCTACTACATCCACAACGCCAAGTCCCCAAGATCATCCCCAAGTCAACCAAGAAGATGGACCAGGAGAAGCCAGCTCCAGAACGAGAGTCTCCACCATCATCGCCCCGGAGAGTCCGCCCGAATCCAGCCGGAGTGTCCGGCGCGACAAGGCCGGAGTGTCCGGCCTGCCCCAGCCCCAACCTGGCATGGACATTCAGAAGGCCAGTTCGGACACTACCCAGACACTACCTGGAGTGTCCGGCTACCCCGGAGTGTCCGGTCACTCCGACCCGGACTGTCCGGCCCAAGTGATGGGCCTGCGAGCCAACAGCTGGGCCCTTGCCCATGTAGCCCTCTATTTCGCACCAAACTCTAGTTTTATGCACAAACTACCCCTGAACTTGTGGTTGGCCTATATATAGATCCCCCACCCCTCATTGTATCCCTTAGGCATAGATGATAGACTAAAGACAACCCCCTTGTGGAATCTCTAGTTTTGCCTCATCCCCTTCTCCAAAGGGGATCGACTATCATCACCACCTCGTTGGAGTTTGCATCGCGCCTCCCTCGTTGTACAAGGCCTTGTCATCAGTGTCCCTTTGCCAAGACGTCAAGACCCTCTCCAAGGTGTTCTTCCCTCTCCGCTTGGGATTGACGGGAGCACGTTGACCGATCTTTCCTTGCAAGGATTCTATCGGACCGGTGGCCACCGGTGAGAGCAATCGGCCTTGTATCGTGTGTGTTTTGCGTGTGTTCATCGTGTTCTTCACGATGTGTGTATCCGCTTCCGCTACCTTCTACCTTTCCCCTCGCTTTCCCATCGATTTGACCACGAGATCCGTGAAGATCGGGCCACCCTAGAGGTTTGCCCTCATCATCTGGTATCAGCAGCTTTTGGTTGCCACGGATTTCTCCTCGATTTGGTCTTTTCCCTCATAAATTCGAAAATCCCCAAAAAATAGCCCCAATTTCGTGTTTTGGATCGATCTGTGATTTGAGTGCGTTTTGGTAGATTTTGATCCGTGGATTACTTGCTAAACTTGTTGATCTACCTTCCCTTGCGTTCCCGTGGCTTAATTCCTTGTTTTCCCCCATCAATTTGAGGTTTTGGTCCTAGTTTTTCTGCTAAAACTTGTCCCGTTCGTGTTCTGGAAGTTCTGGTTCGACCGGCCCGGACTGTCCGGCCAAAACGGACCGGAATATCCGCCCTACCGGAGTTTCCGGCCTAAACTGACCGGAATATCTGGCTCGGCCGGACTGTCCGGCCTGTGCGCACCGGACTGTCCGCCTCCTAGCTGACAGAAAAAACTGCTTCACGGTTTTGAGCATAACTTTTGCATAGGAACTCAGATTTTGGTGTTCTTTAGCTCGTTTTGAAGAGGAGAAAGAGATCTACATCATCATATCCGTGGTTCATGCTATCTACTCTATCCAAATTCCATGAGCAAGGAGGAATCCACCAATAAAGGGTGAAGATCGGCGACGAAAGGTATAAAAATTTCGCGTCTTCTCCCTACTTGCATCCCTTTGTGAGCCACACTATCTTTGCATTCAACAAACACCTATTGAGACTAGTTCCTCCTATGATTGCTTGGGCTATGCACATTTGATACCTTGTAGAATTCCGAGCAAAAGTTGTGAGCGCGCTATCTCATATAGTTATCTCGTATAGTTGTTGGCACAAGGAAGGGGCAAGTGAAAAAGAAAGAAAAGGAGAAAAAAAATAGAAAAATAAAGAAACAAGTGCCTCATAGAATAGGAAGTGCAAGCTCGATGAACATCAAATAGGTGGTACTTATTGTGCATATCTTGTTGCCCACCAATTTATTGCAATCGAACTAGCGTCTCTCCTTGCACTTGTGCGACACGAGCTTATAGTATTTGCTAGGTAATCATTTGGTTCTTAGCTCACTTTCTCCGTTGCACAAGTCCCATTTATCCCACCATGTGTGTTTCCTTGTACATATTTCCTTCTTGTGGATTGACTTGTTTTGCTTCGTAATCATCGTGGTTCTTTACTTGCCATTACAATATCTTGAGTTTGGATTGTTCTTCGACACGCCACCTTCCATACCCATCCACCATAATCTTTGTGTGTGTGTTTTTTAGTGGTTAGTTGGTTTTGGTGTTCCGTGTGAACTTCACTTTGCTTGGTTTTGATTGCTATCAAGTGTTGCCACTTGCACGATACTATCTTCCAAGGTAAACTAAGGTTTGGCGTTGCATTCCTAACCCCCTACCACTTCCATATACACCAGTTGGTCTTGTGAAACATGTCTAGGGACTTCAGAACCGAGGATGATTTCTATGAAGAATCCACGATGAGACACCATGCATATGCCTCCACAAGCATGGATGACATGATGGAGCACTACACCGACAATGGCTCCACATGCTTGGGTGATATGGAGTTCTACAACAACAATAACTCCCCAAGCATGGAAGACTTCAAGAACAATAATGACAAGCTCCTTAAGTCGCGTCGACCAATACGGAGCCTCCACCTCAAGAGCACCAAGGTCCACCATCAAATGGACAACTTCAAGCGCGACATGGACAACGACTTCGCCAAAACCATGAGCATGATGGACAAGACTAATGATGCATTGCGCTCATTACAACGCCTCACCAAGAAGAGTTCCAAGGACAAGAAGCATCATCGGCGAGCGTCATGTGGATGACCAAGTGCGCCATCTACATCAACCTTTGGCAAGGCACGCCAATGACCTCCGTCGACACCATCATAAGGCACATTCTATGACTCGTGCCACCACCACAATGGCACCAAGAGCAAGCTCCCCTCCACGCCATCAAGCTTCAATGCCAAGACTTGAAGTCCTAGATGACGCATACATCTTCATAGAGGAGGAAGATGAAGACCTCTACTTTGCCAAGTTGGATGAGTACGTCCAGAGGACTACACAAGCCAAGGTGCAAGATGGCGACGACAAGGTCAAGATTGGTGAGCATGGGATTTTCCCTTCACCAAAGGAGGCAGAAGGAGTTGAGCACACTAAGCCTATCCCCATATGCTTGAGTGATCATGTGGTACCAATCCCATGTGAGTACGAGAGCCACTTAGCCCACCTGAGTGAGAACAAGAGTGAGATGAGTGACTCCACCACACATGAGATTGAGTTCTTCCACTTGGAGGGCATGAGTGATACACCAAGTGAGTTGAGAGTGGTAGTTGATAGGTCATGTGAGACCACTTTGATTTCTAACAACTTACCCTCTAACTCTAGTGTGTTGTCTCATGATATGCTAGGTTCCATGGATAAAGAAGCGCCAAGCTTGGACATGATGATGCCTCCAACCAAGAATATGTACATGGTGGATGAAGATGATGCCATCCCCATGGATGATGAAGAAGTCACCCACATGGAGGCCAATGCTACCACAACACCCACTTCATATGAGAGGTATGAACAAGGTAAGAATACGGGTGTTGATGATGCCATGATCCCACTAGTGGACATGATGACTTGTGATGATTGGCATGCTATGGATGATGTTTGTGATATCACATATGATTCATTGATATTTCCATGTGATACTTTGCCTTTGCATAATGTTGAGCATGTGAAATTATTTGATTGTGATGATGTTGCCATAGACATGCCATGATTTAAATGTTACGTTGATGATAGCATTGCTTGCACTTTGTTGAACAATTGCTCTTTCCAATGTTTTGCTTGCAATGATGTTACCAATGGTACCCCTCGAACCATGCTTTGTCATGAATGTTTTACAATCTCTCCCGTTGCTTGCAATAAGTTGAATAATTGCTCTTTCACTTGTCTTGCTTGCAACAATAATTCTCATATGGTTTATATTGAGATGGCCCCCATAGATTTCTCAAATTTTGGAGATTTTGATGATTGCCATGATAAGCATGTTCCCCACTTGCATACTCACCATGCATATTTTTCATACTTGATTGACACTAATGGTGATGTGCACAAGAAGAGATATGTCATGATGGATGATGTATTTCTCTACCATGCACACACATTCTTCCTTTTATCTATGATGTGTGTAGGTACCCGCACAAGAATGTCAACCTCGGTTGAGCACGAGTTGACAAAAAGAGCTCTAGAGAGCATCCCCCAAGTGAGTTCAAGATCGAACCCAGCTCTGATACCTTTTGCATGCTTTGCATCTTTCATGTTGACAAATTGCTCTTTTCTATGGTTATCTTGCAAGCATGTTAATGGTATTCTTTCACCTTGTGACAATCATGTTTCATTGCTTTTGGATATGGATGCTTTGTGTGTTGACACAAAAATGTTGAACAATTTCTCTTTCCGATGTTTTGTGTGCAACCATAATGCCATTATGAGCATGTATTGTCATGAGAGCTTCCAAGTCTCTCGTATTGTTGTTGCAACAAATATAAGGACCACTTTCTCTTTCATATGGTTTGTTTGTAAACATGTTGTATTTGCTTCCGCTTGCGATACTCATTCCCCCATGATTTTTTATTTTGATGATATGTGTATGGCATCCAACATATTGAACTATTGTTCTTTCCAATGGTTGGTTTGCACACATAATGATGTTGCTTTCGATATTCTTCCTCATGTGTTTTTGCCGAATTCTCCTAGCTTTGCATCAAAGATGTTGATCAATATTTTAGTCAATTGCTTTGAGTGCCACACTAAGATGTTATATGGAGTTTTTGAGTTCCCACATTTGGGTGATGTTCACACAATTCCCATGCAGTTTGACCTTGCATATGCATTCCGTTTGCGATACTTGAGTTGTTCTAACAGTGTTGTGAACAAGAATGGACATGCCACAAATGACATGCTCCTCTATCACACACAAACATATCTTGCTTGGTCTTTGTTGTATGAAGGTACAATTGCATACGCGTCAACCTCTATAGACAAAGAGTTGACAAGATGAATCGAAGAGAGTTACCTAGGGATACCCTTCAATGAGCTATCTCTACATTATAAGGTGACTTCCTTCTACTTGAGGACTCATGCTATAATCTTCATGAATTGGCTACTCTTTGAGTGTTGCTTCGCTTTTGTTGTGAGCTTTGTAGGCTTCATGGAAGGTGAAGGAACATTGAAGAGTTGCCACATCAAGCTTCTCAAGGACGACTGTATGGTGAACCCCGGGATCAAGGAGGTCTCTCGACATCATCTTCTTAGTGTTGTGCATGAAGAGTCGAGGACGACTCTTTTTGAAGGGGGGAGCTGATGCGGCCCGTCCTACGGACGCTCGTACATCTACACCACCGAGTCCCCCAAGTGGACCGATGACCCGTGCCCGAGCCAAGCTCCTTCAAGATAAGGTGAATTTGCTCCTCTCATCATGTGACTTTGACATACACCTGGATGGCTTGCTACTTCATACCACTACTCTATGCATCATCAGGTACGAACCCCCGCCGCGTCGACCCACGAGCCTGGCTGCACGGTCCTGTCGACGAGCGAGTGTCCGCCCGGAACCAGCCGGAGTGTTCGGCGTGACTCGGCCGGAGTGTCCGGCCTGCCCCAGCCCCAACCTGGCATGGACATACAGAAGGCCAGTTCAGACACTACCCGGACAATACCCGGAGTGTCCGGCTACCCCGGACTATCCGGTCACTCCGACCCGGACTGTCCGGCCCAAGTGATGGGCCTACGAGCCAAAAGCTGGGCCCTTGGCCCATGTACCCCTCTATTTCGCACCAAACCCTAGTTTTATGCCCAAACTACCCCTGAACTTGTGGTTGGCCTATATATAGAGCCACGACCCCTCATTGTATCCCTTAGGCATAGATGATAGACTAAAGACAACCCCCTTGTGGAATCTCTAGTTTTGCCTCATCCCCTTCTCCAAAGGGGACCGACTATCGTCACCACCTCGTTGGAGTTTGCATCGCGCCTCCCTCGTTGTACAAGGCCTTGGCATCGGTGTCCCTTTCCCAAGACGTCAAGACCCTCTCCAAGGTGTTCGTCCCTCTCCGCTTGGGATTGACGAGAGCACGTTGACCGATCTTTCCTTGCGAGGATTCCATCGGACCGGTGGCCACCGGTGAGAGCAATCAGCCTTGTATCGTGTGTGTTTTGCGTGTGTTCATCGTGTTCTTCACGAGGTGTGCGTCCACTTCCGCTACCTTATCCCTTTCCCCTCTCTTTCCCATCGATTTGACCACGAGATCTATGAAGATCGGGCCACCCTAGAGGTTTTCCCTCATCACTATCTATTTAGTTGTTTTTCACCATGATCATGATTCTTTGTACTTCACTTATACCTGCAATTTAAGTTGCTTGATGTATATTGGACATACTTTTCGTATGGACAACAATAATAGAACATGTTATATATACATATACTTTGCGTACACGTTGTTCTTTTTGTTTCTTCCACTTTCAGCTTACCCAAAGCCGAGGACGGCTATTCATGAAGAAAGGGAGGATGATGAGGATATATACATGGATTATGATGATTCTGACTACTTGAACTGGAAGAAAATATTGAGTCAAATCAATAATGACTATCAGGTGAATTCATTCCTTGTTGACCATGATGCTTTCATTTATAAGAACTTTATATTGCCTAAGTCTATGTGCTATTGTATGATCAGGTACATGGTAGAAGAAGGCGTAGCACGGAGCAAGGAGATGAAGCATATGGATCATGGCGCGTTGATCAATGAAGAATGCGCGAGGGAGGAGAGGGAGGAAGCGCAAGGAGCTACCGAGAAGAAGATCAACACATGGCAGGATCTCTGCCACGGCAGAGAAACGACGCGTTTTCCTATCGCGGCAGAGAAACAGGCTCAAACTCTGCCACGGTAGAACCCTGAGCCGAACCCAATTTTGGGTCGGTTTGTACCCTAGTTGGGTGGGACTAACTCGGTCACCCCCTTAGCCGCCGCACCCCCGGACTCATAAATATATGGGGCACACTAGTTTTAGGGTTTAGACCACGTTAAAATATTTTGGAGATGTTTCTTTCATAGAACCTCTAGAATTACCCTGTGTTCAAATTCTACAACTATAATTGAGTGTGATTTGTTGTTCCATTGGGAATTAGTAGATTGCATACTCCCGTTCATGGTCACGGCTGCATGCGCAAGAGTGTGGTGTTGTGAATATCCTACAAGGTTTGAGAGCTGTTGCATTGGCATCAGGGATCGAGCGGGAGAGATCATAGTTACGCACTAGTTATCTATCATCCACCATATCATCGACAAGAGCTTGCTGAGAAGATCGGGACACCCCATATCAACAAGACATTGGACATGCTCTCCACTCACTACTTTTGGCCCAAGATGCAGCGTGATGTGGAGCGCTACGTTCAATGATGCACGGCATGTGTTCAAGCTAAGTCGCAAGCTAACCCTTATGGTCTTTATATGACATTGCCTATTCCTCATACACCTTGGTCCGACATTATAATGGATTTTGTGTTATGATTGCCTATATCTAAGCATGTTCATGATTCTATCTTTGTTGTCGTGGATCGCTTTTCTAAAATGGCACACTTCATACCGTGCCATAAGACCGACGATGCTTCACATGTTGCAAATCTTTTTTTCAGGGAAATCGTCCATCTTCATGGTGTGCCAACAACAATCGTTTCCGACCGCGACGTCAAATTCATGAGTTACTTATGGAAGACCCTCATGGCCAAGCTCGGCGTCAAGCTCCTCTTTTCATCTGCGTCGCATCCTCAAACCAATGGACAAACCGAGGTTGTGAACAGAAGCCTCGGAACTCTCCTATGTGTGTTGATCAAGAAGAACTTAAAGGATTGGGAGGAATGCATTCCCCACGCCGAGTTCGCCTACAACCGAGACAAGCACTCAACAACCAAGATGAGTCCCTTCATGATTGATGCAGCCCGTCCTACGGACGCTCCTACATCTACACCAACAAGTCCCCTAAGTGGACCCATGACTCGTGCCCGAGCCAAACTCCTACAAGCTAAGGTGAACTCGCTCCTCTCCTCGTGCCAATTTGATACCTACTTGGATGGTGTGATACTTCATGCAACTACTCTAGGCATCATCAGATACGAAGCCTCGACGCATCCCCAAGCACCCAAGGGTGGAGAACAAGGAGCAGACCATGAAGCAGAATCCGCTGGAGCTGCTCAGACCGGAGTCTCCGGTCTACGCACACCGGAGTCTCTGGTCCACCAAAGTCTCCAGCCTGAATACCCCGGAGAATCCGGCGTACTCTCCAGTCTGACCCTTGCACCGGGCAATCTGGAGGCCCCTCCGGCGGCTGGTCCGGAGACTGACCAGAATCTCCGGCCTAGACCGGAGTCTCCGGTCCACCACACAGGAGACTCCGGTCTGACCGACGCCAGGCATAAAAAGGCCTTTGGGCCTGCGACCCATGTACCCCTTAGTCCATCCAGAACTTGTATTTTATTCCTAAATTACCCCTGTTTAAGTGGCTGGTCTATATATAGTCCCCTACCTCCATTGTAAACCCTAGGCATGATATTTGGAATTAGTGGAAACCCCTTGTGGATCTATCTAGTTCTTGCCTCATGCTCCTTTGACAAAGGAGCACCAAATATCCCAAACCTCGTTGGAGTTTGCATCATGCCTCCGCGTTGTACAAGGCCTTGGCATCAGTGTCCCTTTGCCAAAGACGTCAAGATCTCATCGAGTCTCCCATCTCGTCGTGCCGGTTCGAGAGAGAGTCCTCCGCCCGACGTTGATCCTAGGGATTGCGCCGGACCGGTCACCACCGGCATGAGCTATTGGTGTGTATCGTGGTTTTGCGTGTGTGTGTTCATCACGTTCTTCGTGTGTGGGTTCATCGTGTTCATCCTTCCCTCCTTCCCCCACACTCCATCCTTGTATTGAGTGGGATTCGTGAAAGATCGGGCCACCCTAGTGGTTTCCCCTCAACAATGATCGTCTATGGTTTCGAGCCCCTCACTGCGCTCGACATCCTACCACTACCACTCCCTGAGCGCACCAACATGGACGTTGATCAACACAAGCTATGAAGAAGCTTCATGAAGAAACAAGAGCTACTATCGAGCAACAAGTCCTTCACTAAGCTTCAAGGTTAAACAACGAGATGATCTTTGAAGAAGGTGACCTTGTATGGATGAGCAAAGACCGCTTTCCCAAGGAACAAGATTGCAAGCTCAAACCAAGAGGAGATTGCCCCTTCAAGGTCCTCAAGGGAATAAACAGCAACGCCTACATCATCGACATTCCAGTCTCCAAGTAACTTGCAAGCAACACATTTAATGTCAAGGACCTCTCACCCTACCATGGAGATGTTACCGATGATACCCATGAAGAGTCGAGGACGACTCTTTCCCAAGGGGGAGCTGATGCAGCATGTCCTATGGACGCTACTACATCTACACCAACAAGTCTCCCAAATGGATCCATGACTCGTGCCCGAACCAAACTCCTACAAGCTAAGGTGAACTCACTCCTCTTCTCATTCCAATTTGATACATCCTTGGATGGTGTGCTACTTCATGCAACTAATCTGTGCATCATCAGGTATGAAGCCCCAACACATCACCAAGCACCCAAGGATGGACAACAAAGAGCAGAGCATGAAGCAGAAGTCACTGGAGCTGCTCATACCGGAGTCTCCCGTCTGCGCACACCGGAGTCTCTGGCCTGCCAAAGTCTCCGTCCTGAAGACCCCGGACACTCCTGCCCCTCCTCTGGTCTACCCCCCTGAACCAGGCTCCGGGACAATCTTTATGCCCCTCCGGAGGTTGGTCCAGAGGCTCCACCGGAATCTCCGGCCTAGGCCAGAGTCTCAGACCAGCACCACCGGTTCGAGAGAGAGTCCTCCTCCCATCACCGATCCTAGGGATTGCGCCGGACCGGTCACCGCCAGCATGAGCTATTGGTCTGTATCGTGGTTTTGCGTGTGTGTGTTCATCGTGTTCTTCATGCGTGAGTTCGTCGTGTTCAACATCCCCTCCTTCCCCCGCACTCCATCCTTGATTTGAGTGGGATTCGTGAAAGATCGGGCCACCCTAGAGGTTTGCCCTCAACACATCACCTTCAGCCATGCGTATTTGATGGTAACAACTACGAAGATAATTTTTCAAAAAAATAGTGGCTCCACACAACTCATCAAGCATGTCATCAAGACGCGGTATAGGATGTCGATAACACACGGTGATAGCATTGATTGGACGGCAGTCCATGCGTAACCGTAACGTATCATCCGTTTCTCGAACAAGAATCACGGGTACCGCACTTGGACTAGTACTCACTTGGATCAAACATTTGGAGACGAGTTGGTTGATTTGACGTTTGATCTCCTTCGTCTCCTCCGGGTTCATGCGGTAGGCGGCGCTTTTTGGAAGGGGCGCACCGAGGATGAGGTCGATGAGATGTTCGATGCTGTGAAGAGGAGGTAGTCCATATGGGAGCTCTTTGGGAAACACATCCTTGAATTCCTGCAAAACAATCATCAAAGATGGAGGAACATTGGTTAATTCATTAGTTCCTTGCGCTTGTTCCTTGCAAAGAAGGACATAGTGCAAGATGGATGGGTTGTTCCAAACATCTCTCATCTCATTTTTGGTGGCAACGAGAACACTCTTAGTGTTTCCACTCGAGTTTGTCTTGTGGATCTCACTCACTATGAGGTCGTTCTCTCTCTCACCACTCTTCTCACAAGTAGGTGTTGTGCTTTGAGCCCTCGCTAAAGCCTTTGCATTGTCCGCAATTATTTGGCTAGGAGCCATTGGTTGCAAAACAAATGTTTTGTTGAGCCATTTGAAGGTGTATACATTGGTGCGACCATCATGTTGAGCAGCCTTGTCAAATTGCCATGGTCGACCAAGAAGCATGTGGCAAACTGTCATAGGAACCACATCACACTCCACCGTGTCTTCGTAAGGACCAATGGTGAAGGAGACCGATACGGTATGATTGATCTTCTTGGATCCTTGGTCACTTAGCCATTGCACGTGGTAGGGGTGCTTGTGTGGATGGAGGGTGAGGTTGAGCTTCTCACACAACTTGGTGCTAGCAAGGTTGTGGCAACTCCCTCCATTGATGATCACTTTGATAGATTTTCCATTGATGTCGGCTAGTGTTTGGAAGATATTGGAGCGTTGGTCTTCATGCTCTTGTGCTTGAGTGGCCAAGATCCTTGTGACGACAAGCGATGGACTTGCGTCATGTTCACACATGAGGAGTTCTTGGTCATCTTCCACTCGTTGCCTTGCCATTGCTTCCTTGGCTCGGGCACGAAATTCATCTTGACTCAAGTACTCTTCGTTGCCATTGCCATGGATGAACCATACCTTCTTGTTTCCACATTCGGTCGACTTGTGTCCTTTGCCTCCACACTTGTAGCATTCACCGTTGAAAGGTGTATCACTCTTTACTTGTTTGCCACTTGGGGCAGTTTTCCTTGAGGAAATGTGGGCTTGAAGGAAGGATTGGGGGTACTTGAGGAGCTTCCATTGAAGGTTGTTGGTATAGCAGTTGAAGCTTGCTTGTAGGTGAAATACGTCTTGGGCTTGTTGTACTTGATGTCCTCTTGCACTTTACGTTCAGCCTTTGTTGCGATGTGCACAAGCTCAACTATGTTGTTGTATGTTTGGAACTTGACGATGCGCTTGATTGGGTGGTTCAAGCCAATAAGGAAGTGTGCCATAGTTTGTTCCATGCGCTCGTCAATGTTGGCGCGAATCAAGTTGAGTTCCATTTCCTTGAAGTACTCTTCCACGACGTTTGTCCCTTGACGAAGCGATTGAAGGTTGTTGAAGAGGTCACGCGTGTAGTGCGCGGGGACAAAGCGGGATCTCATATGAGCCTGCATGTCATGCCAAGTTGTGATTGGCGGTTCTTGTCTTGCATCACAGGCAACTTGAACTTGTTCCCACCAAAGGTTGGCGTTGATATGGGGTGGCCTGATCTTCTCAGCAAGCACTTGTCGATGGTGATGGTGGATGATAGATAACTAGTCTATAGCTATGAACTCTCCCGCTCGATCCCTGATGCCAATGCAACAGCTCTCGAACCTTGTAGGATATTCACAACACCACACTCTTGCGCACGCAGCCATGACCACGAACGGTAGTATGCAATCTACTAATTCCCAATGGAAAAACAGATCACACTCAATTATAGTTGGTAGATTCGAACATAGGGTAATTCTAGAAGTTCTATGAAAGAAACAACTCCAAAATATTTTAACGTGGTCTAAACCCTAACTTGTGACGGCTACGGAGGTTTATATGAGGGCTGGGGCGTCCTCCCCTCTAAACGGGCCTAAAAACAGCCATATCTTGGCCCAAACTGACTCGGTTCGACTCAAACTGATACATACCGACCCATATATGGGTTCGGCCTTATTGGCACGCAGTCCAAATGTCGTGGAACACCTCAAACATGTAATTCTTGGTGCGCCATCTCTCTTGCTTGCTCATACGTGATTTCCTCATTGCCTCCCAGTGCGCATGCCTCCCGCTCCTCCCTCGCGCACTTGTTGATATTGGAAATCAGCGCTTGTCCTTCTTGCTGCAACTCTCCTCCTCCTCGCGCAATGCTTGTGTTATCAATAAACCTAATCATACAAAGATGCATAGACTTAGGTAGTATAAAGTTCACATTAAGTAAAACATCAGGTTCAATTAGGAATGAATTCACCTGACAGCCATTATTGATTTGACTCAATATTTCCTTCCAGTTCAGGCAGTCAAAATCATCATAATCCCAGTATATATCCTCATCAATCAACACATGTATTCTTACCTTGTTCATACCTCTCATATGAAGTGGGTGTTGTGGTAGCATTGGCCTCCATGTGGGCGACTTCTTCATCATGTATGGGGATGGCATCATCTTCATCCACCATGTACACCTTCTTGGTTGGAGGCATCATCATCTCCAAGCTTGGCGCTTCTTGCTCCATGGAACCTAGCACATCATGAGGAAACACACTAGAGGTAGAGGGTAAGTCGCTAGAAATCAAAGTGGTCTCACATGACCTATCAACTACCACTCTCAACTCACTAGGTGTATCACTCATGCCCTCCAAATGGAAGCACTCAATCTCACGTATGGTGGAGTCACTCATCTCACTCTTGTTTTCACTCAAGTGGGCTAAGTGGCTCTCATACTCACGTGGGATTGGTAACACATCATCACTCAAGCACATAGGGATAAGCTCGGTTCTCTCAACTCCTTGCGCCATCTTGTGGTGTAGGACCTTGTCTTAGAGCTTGATCATCCTTTGCCATGGCCTCCTTGGCTTGTGTAGACATCTTCTTGGTGTACTTGTCCAACTTGGCAAAGTAGAGGTCTTCGTATTCCTCATCCATCAAGGTGCATACGTCATCTAGGACATCAAGTTTGGGCGTTGAAGCTTGATGGCGTGGAGGAGAGCTTGCTCTTGTGCCATTTCGGTGGTGGCACGAGTAGTTGAAGATGCCTTATGATGGTGTCGATGGAGGTCATTGGCATGCCTTGCCAAAGGTTGATGTAGATGGCACACTTGGTCATCCACATGACGCTCACGACGATGCTTCTTGTCCTTGGCACTCTTCTTGGTGAGGCGTTGTAATGAGCACAAAGCATCATTAGTCTTGGCCATCATGCTCATGGTTTTGGCGAAGTTGTTGTCCATGTTACGCTTGAAGTTGTCCATTTGATGGTGGACCTTGTTGCTCTCGAGGTGGAGGCTCCGTCTTGGTCGACGCGACTTGAGGAGCTTGTCGTTGTCGTTCTTGAAGTCATCCATGCTTGGGGAGTTATTGTTGTTGCAGAACTCCATATCACCCAAGCATGTGGAGCCATTGTTGGTGTAGTGCTCCATCATGTCATCCATGCTTGTGGAGGCATATGCATGGTGGCTCATCGTGGATTCTTCATAGAAATCATCCTCGGCTCCGAAGTTCCTAGACATCATCCACAAGACCAAGTGGTGTATATGGAAGTGGTAGGGGGTTAGGGATGCAACGTCAAACCTTACTTTACCTTGGAAGATAGTATCGTGCAAGTGGCAACACTTGAGAGCAATCAAAACCAAGCAAAGTGAAGTTCACGTGGAACACCAAGACCAACTAACCACTAAAAAACACACACACACACAAAGCTTATGGTGGATAGGTATGGAAGGTGGAATGTCAAAAACCAATCCGAACTCAAGATGTTGTAATGGCAAGTAAAGAACCACGATGATCACGAAGCAAAACAATTCAATCCACAAGAAGGAAATATGTACAAGGAAACACACATAGTGGGATAAATGGGACTTGCACGATGGATAAAGTGAGCTAAGAACCAAATGATTACCTAGCGAAGACTATAAGCTCGTGTCGCACAAGTGCAAGGAGAGACGCTAGTTTGATTGCAATAAATTGGTGGGCTACAAGATATGCACAATAAGTACCACCTATTTGATGTTCATCGAGCTTGTGCTTCCTATTCTTTTTCTTCTTTTTCTTTTTCTATTTTTTCTATTTTTGTTTTCTTTTTCACTTGCCCCTTCCTTGTGCCACCAACTATACAAGATAACTATATGAGATAGCGCGCTCACAACTTTTGCTCGGTATTCTACAAGTATCAAATGTGCATAGCCCAAGCAATCATAGGAGGAACTAGTCTCAGTAGGTGTTTGTTGTATGCAAAGATAGTGTAGCTCACAAAGGGATGCAAGTGGGGAGAAGTCGCATAACTTTTATACCTTTCCTCGCCGATCTTCCCCCATTATTGGTGGATTCCGCCTTGATCACGGAATTTGGATGGAGTAGATAGCATGAACCACGATGATGATGATGTAGAGCTCCTTCTCCTCTTCGAAACGAGCTAAAGAACACCAAAATCCAAGTTTGTATGCAAAAGTTATGCTCAAAACCATGAAACAGATTTGTTGTCAGCAGGGGGGCGGAGACTCCGGTCTGGAGGTCCGGAGACTCCGGTCTGGAGTGACTCACACCGGAAACTCCGGTCCGGGGCCGGAGACTCCGGTCCGGGCGATTTCTACGCGTCAAGAACACGAACGGGACGAGTTTTGGGCGAAAAACTCGAACCAAAACCTCAAATTGATGGGGGAAATCAAGGAATTAGGCCATGGGAACGCAGGGGAAGGTAGATCAACAAGTTTAGCAAGTAATCCATGGATCAAAACATACCAAAATGCACTCAAATCATAGATCGATCCAAAACATGAATTGGGGCTGTTTTGGTGGAATTTTCGAATTTATGGGGAAAAAACCAAATCGAGGAGAAATCCGTGGCAACCAAAAGCTGCTGATACCAGATGTTATGGGGTAACCCCGTGAGTGGCCCGATCTTCACGGATCTCGTGGTCAAATCGATGGAAAAGCGAGGGGAAAGGGAGAAGTTAGTGGAAGCGGACGCACACCTCGTGAAGAACACGATGAACACACGCAAAACTCACACGATACAAGGCCGATTGCTCTCACCGGTGGCCATCGGTCCGATAGAATCCTCACAAGGAAAGATTGGTCAATGTGCTCCCTCGATCCCACACGGAGAGGGAAGAACACCTTGGAGAGGTTCTTGACGTCTTGGCAAAGGGACACCAATGCCAAGGCCTTGTACAATGAGGGAGGCGCGATGGAAACTACAACAAGGTGGTGACGATAGTCGATCCCCTTTGGTAGAAGGGGATGAGGCAAAACTAGAGATTCCACAAAGGGGGTTTTCTTTAGTCTATCATCTATGCCTAGGGTTACATGAGGGGGTGGGGGCACTATATATAGGCCAGCCACTAGTTCAAGGGTACTTTAGGAATAAAAGGGGAAAGTCTGGGCAAACTAAGGGGTACATGGGCCAAAGGCCTAGTTAGCGGCACGCAGGCCCAAACGGTCAGGCCGGAGACTCCGGTTTGTCCCCGGTGTTGTCTCTGGAGGGGCCTTCTGGCTATCCTCGAGCTCGATCTGGGGGTCAGTCCGGAGATGGGTCCGGAGACTCCGGGGTCTGCAGGCCAGAGACTCCGGTGTCTTCAGGCCGGAGATTCCGGTGTGGCCGGAGACTCCGGTGTGTGCAGGCCGGAGACTCCGGTGCTCCAGCTGCTGCTTCTTCCATCTTCTCTTCCAAGCCTCCGTCTTGTCGGGCTTGGTGCTCCAGGATTCCTCCCATGCCTCCGTACTTGTCGGTATGAACCTCTCATGAATACATGACAGAGTATGAAGTAGTATACCATTCAAGAGGGTAGGAAGTGGGCTCGCATAGAGGAACAGATTCAACTTTGGAGTCCATGACGACTTGGCATAAGTTGGAGACCATGATGTGGTAACGACTAAAGGTCGGGCTACATAAAAAATTGCTTTCAAAACGAAATTTGGCTTGTATGAGTGGTTAGTCATGCCGTTTGGTCTTACTAATGCACCTAGTACATTCGTACGATTAATGAATCATGTTTTGAGAGATTTTATTGGTCGTTTTGTGTTTGTTTACTTTGATGATATACTTATATACAGCCACACTGAAACTGAACATTGCACTCATATTCGACAAGTTTTGCAAGTGTTGCGTGATAATAAATTGTATGCTAATCTTGAGAAGTGCAAATTTGCAATAGATAAGGTCATATTCCTAGGATTTGTTGTATTTAAGCATGGGGCGTAGAGGTAGATCAATCTAAAATTGAATCAATTCAGAATTGGCCTACTCCCATGAATGTAAGTCAAGTGCGTAGTTTCCACGGTTTAGCTGGTTTCTATAGGAGCTTTGTGAAATATTTTAGCACCATTGATGCACCTTTGAATGATTTGACAAAGAAAGGTGTTCCTTTTGTATGGGGCACGGCCCAAGACATTGCATTTGATACATTGAAACGTTTGCTTACTTCTGCACCATTACTTGCATTACCTGATTTTTTGAAGCAATTTGAAGTTGAATGTGATGCTAGTGGTATAGGCATAGGTGGCGTTTTGATGCAAGTGGGTCGGCTTATAGCATATTTTTCTGAGAAACTTACTGGTGCTCGCTTGAATTATTCTATCTATGATAAAGAATTGTATGCACTTGTTAGAGTACTTGAGGTTTGGCAACATTATTTGTGGCCAAAGGAATTCATCATACATTCTGATCATGAAGCATTGAAATACTTGAAAGCTCAATCAAACTTGCATAGAAGATTAGCTAAATGGGTTGAGTTCATTGAGTCTTTTCCTTACATCATTAATTATAAGAAGGGAAAAGAGAATGTTGTTGCTGATGCTCTATCTAGTAAGAACATGCTATTAACTAATCTTGATGTTGAAATTCCTGGATTAGAAGCTATTTGTGCACTTTATGCAACTGATCATGATTTTGCTGAACCATATCGTTTGTGTGCTCTTAGAAACGCATGGGATAAGTATCGTATACATGATGGCTATTTGTTTCGACCTAACAAACTATGTATTCCAGAATCATCGTTGCGTTTGTTTTTAGTGCAGGAATCACATGTTGGTGGTTTGATGGGTCACTTTGGGCATGAGAAGACGTTGCTCATGCTTGCTGATCACTTTTATTGGCCCAAGAAGAGGCGTGATGTGTACAGATTTGTGAGCCGATGTATTACATGCCACAAGTCGAAATCTAAGCTGAAGCCTCACGGTTTGTATACACCTCTCTCTGCACCTACTACTCCATGGGAAGACATTAGTTTGGATTTTGTGCTAGGTCTACCTAAAACTCAGAGAGGTCATGATTCTATATTTGTGGTAGTGGATAGGTTCTCTAAGATGGCTCATTTTATTGCCTTCCACAAAAGCGACGATGCGTCGCATGTTGCTAACCTGTTTTTCAGGGACATCGTGAGGTTACATGGAGTACCTAAGACGATTGTTTCTGATCGTCATGTGAAGTTCATGAGATACTTTTGGAAGACCTTATGGGGGAAGCTAGGAACGAAGCTACTGTTCAGTACTACATGTCATCCCCAAACAGATGGTCAAACGGAGGTGGTGAATAGAACATTGTCACAACTGCTAAGTACCATGATTAAAAAGAATCTGCTGGAGTGGGAAGAGTGTTTGCCACATGTTGAGTTTGCTTACAACAGGGCTGTGAATTCAACTACTCAGCTTTGTCCTTTTGAGGTGGTGTATGGTTTCAAGCCATTGACGCCACTTGATATGTTGCATCTGCCATTACATGAGAGAGTTGATATGGAGGCATCAAAATGTGCTGATTATGTGAAGAAAATACATGAGAAGGCTAGAGAGGCAATTGATAAGAAAGGCAAGAACATTGCTACTGCAAGGAATCAAGCAAGGAAAGAAGTGTTGTTCGAGGCTGGAGATATGGTTTGGGTGCATCTGCACAAGGACAGATTTCCACTACTTCGCAAGTCCAAATTGAAGCCACGTGGTGCTGGTCCTTACAAGGTGCTAGCCAAAATTAATGATAATGCCTACTCCGTTGATATACCTATTGAGGAGTGTGGTGGCGCTAGCAACAGCTTCAACGTTGCTGATTTGTCAACATATGCTGGAGAAGACCTTGGAGCGTCGAGGTCAACACCTTTTGAAGCGGGGGAGATGATGAGGACATCCCTACAGTTACACCTACCCCAATTGCTAATGATGATGTTCCAATTGCAAAGAAAGATCAATCCAGTGAGATAAGGATTGGACCAACCACAAGAGCTCGTGCTAAGCTACTAGAACAACAGGTGAACTTGTTTCTTAATGAACCTGGTGTTTTAATTAATAAGAATTTTATACTACCTAAGTCTTTGAATTATTGCATGATCAGGTACTTAGGAGAAGAAGGCGTAGCACGGAGCGAGGAGCTAATGGAACAAGGCGTGTTGATCAATGAAGAATGCACGAGGGAGGAGAGGGAGGAAGCGCAAGGAGCACACAAGCTTGAATATCAACACTTGGTGGACAATCTCTGCCGCGGCAGAGAAACGCCACTTTTCTCTGCCACGGCAGCTTGCGCATGACAGAGTCCTTTTACGCCACGGTGTCATGCGGCAGAGAAACGGGCCCAAATTCTGCCACAGCAGAAACCTGAACCGAACCCACTTTGGGTCAGTTTGTACCCTTAGTTGGGTGGGACCAACTCGGATCCACCCTTAGGCCGCCACCCCCCAGACTCTTAAATAGATGGGGGCGCACTACTATCTAGGTTTAGACCACGTTAAAAAATTATTTTGGAGTTGTTTCTTTTATAGATCCTTTGGAATTACCCTGTGATCGAATTCTACCAATTGCAATTGAGTGTGATTTATTGTTCCACTTGGAATTAGTAGATTGCATACTACTGTTCGTGGTCGACGACTACGTGCGCAAGAGCGTGGTGTTGTGAATATCCTACAAGGTTCGAGAGCTGTTGCATTGGCATTAGGGATCGAGCGGGAGAGTTCATAGCTACAAGCTAGTTATCTATCATCCATCATCACCATCGACAAGTTCTTGCTGAGAAGATCGGGCCACCCCATATCATTACTTGAGAATGGAGACATCATGTCGACCAACATCCAGTTAGAGCAACGTGTAAGCACTATCACGATGGCCAAAATAATTTCAGCCCCAGTCTTTGAACAGGTATGCGGAGGCTACAGATTTTACCTAGTTGAGTCAGATGGTGATCTGCTTCTTGGGTTGAACGGGGATTTCGCCAAAGGGCAACCGGTGTTGTATCGGGTGGACACGGAGAACCGCTCTCTCGAGGCCGTCTGTGACAGTGGAAGTCGTGCCCTCTTCGTTGATTACCATCGGACTATCTCCATTGACACCAGGTTACACCCCATAGTCAAACCTGGTTGCATATACTACAGGAATTATATTAGACTGTACGATCATGAGGTTAAAGCCTGGGAAGAGGAACCAACAATGACGTATGGCTTAAGTCTGGAACATACACCGAGGCCTTACCCTCTAGACGAGATACTGGCAACACATTGCAGACGGAGAGAGTTCTCTAAACATATGTTGCAGCACACGGGAGCCACCGACGATGAAAAATATAGGGGAGAATGAATCCTATATTCATCCTAGGTTATTTGTTAGCATTTTCTGGTCTATTTTTCGAAGTAGAAATTTATACTGTATTTATATTATTTTGATCTGTAGTATGCGTATTACCTTTCAGACAAAATTGTAATGTATTTAATTTTAGTACTTTCAGAACTCATAGTATTTATTTTTAGTAGCTTCTTTCAGAATTCTCTGTGTTAGCTTTCAGAATTATGTGCAAGTACTATCTTTCAACTTTTACAATCATAGTACTCAAGTTGTTGTAATTACTGAATTAAAAAATCTAACGGAGATCACAGTCTCATCATGGAGAAATCTCTCGAACTCGCGACGAGGGACCCTCGAGAGCAGCCCAAACGACCGGAATGCATGTGGACAGGAAATCTTTCAGAATTCTTTTGTACTAGTAGCTTCCGTATAATTCTTTGTAGTAGCTTCCAGTTTACACAATCATAACCATACCCGGCAAAATCTTCCAAGAGTAGACTAAACAGGCAAATATATTATATATACACTAGGTTTCAAACGACTAATTTACTGATATGATAAAACAAGTGCTATATAAAATTATACTCTTCTTCCAAATATAGTTTGAAAGAATCTATACAAGTTTCAGTATATAAAGATACGTCCAAATTTTAACAAAACTGAGACATCCTTTTTTAGGATAGATGGATTAATTCTTCCCATTTATCTTATCAGTAAATTGGTAAAACAAAAAGAAGTTATGACTAGCTTGTTTTATTCAGTTTGAACATGGTATAAATAGGAATTTGTTTTCTCCTAAATATATACTCAGTGTATTATGAATTTAACAATTTGCTTCCCTAAACAAATAATAGAGATGGACTACACAGATAAATTTAATTTATTAGCATTATTTTAATGCATATGTTCATATAAATACACAACATACTATAACAGAGATTGAATAAAACATGCATGATCCAGTATTTAACATATACACTCCACTTAAGTTAAAATTATACTTTTTTTCAAATAATTTGAATGAATATCTATACAAGTTTCAGTATATATAAAGATACATCCAAATTTTAATAAGAAATCTGAGACATCCTTTTTCAGGACAGATGGAGTAATTATTTCCACTCATTTTATTAGTAAATAGGAAAAACAAAAAGAAGTTATGACTAGAACATGGTACAAAAAGGAATTTTCTTTCTCCTAAATATACTCAGTTAATTAGGAATTTAATAATTTGTTTCCCTAAATATAACAGAGATGGACATTTATCTGCATTTTACTGTACATATGATTTGTTTCTCTAATTATAACAGAGATGGACATTAAATTTCTATTAATGTAGTCAGGAGCTCGTATGATTACTATATATATATGTGACTTTTATCATACAAATCAAACTATACATTGGAAAGCATGAACACAACCTAGATAAGATATCTCTGAACCCTACAAACTAATTAAAACGACCAACAAAAGATGAGTATGTATAGAACTACTAGGCGCCTATAACTACTTGCTATCAAATCAAACTAGAAAATGTGTGACTGGAATGACTAGGGGCAGATCAAAATGACCAAAATAAGATGAGCATATAATTACTAGGCGGAATATAACTACAAACTAATTAGTCAAACTCTACAAGATCAGAAAACCCTACAAATTAAAATATGAACAGTAAAATCTGAAAACCCCATTCACGGTTCAGATCTAATTACCTTCGGTTCTCCATCGCTGGGTTCTTGCTCGAACGCGAACGGATCCGTAGGTTCTTCATCTTCGTTGTCGTTGTAGTAGTCGTACTGCACCTTGTTATCTTCAACCACCACCAGATCTACAACCGCTTCCTTTTTGACCTTATTATCTGCTTGCTTCTGGATGATGGCATTGGCGTCCTCGGGGATGATGACCTTGGCGTCCTCAGAAACCACCGGTCTTGATCTCTTCATCTTCGTGAGAAAATGATCTATTTTCCTTCTATTCTTTGGAGTGCAGGGAAGAGTGGGACGATGGAGTGTGGAGAAATGACTGGGAGACGATGGGGAGATTGTGTGGCTGATGTCTTTTAAATGACTGGGAGACGATGGGGCAGTTGGGCGATAGGAGCGCGTGCGGGGTGGGAGACGTGTACATCGCACGTGTCAATGCAAAACGCACGACTGGGAATGCAAATCGCACGTATACACATCTCAATTTCTTTTGCAGTTAATCATTTTTCGATCGGCATGTCAATGAAAATGCAAAACCCACACCCGATTTAATGTCTTCTAAATTATTCAATAAATCATTATTACTCTAGGTACTCCATGCATGCATGCACACCAAAAAGATTTCGAACGTGTTTTTGTTTCAAAACCACATTGATATCTGATGACCACACACACACTACTCTAGTGGATTACATTATGTGATGCAAATTCTCTGTCACACTGGTGCATTAAATGTGTATTGGGAGTTGATTTCCTATGTGTAAATTGCTTCTTCTACACCATGGTTTTCCACTTGGATCCCCCATAGAGTCATTGCATGCACATTATATTGCGTATATGTTATTTTCCAAAACCACATTGACATCTGATGACCACACACACTCCAGTGGATTCTATGATTCAACTTATGTCACACTAGTGTGTTTTTGGTCTCTATATATATGTCCATTGCGGTTTGACACATGTATATATATATGGATCATCCCCTAGAGTGATTTGCATGTGTTCTTTTCCTAAACCACACATTGATATATATATATAGATAGTCATTATTGATGATCCACATTGATCATATCTATACATGACCACACACACACTACTCTCGTTGATTATATGATCTGTGATGCAACTTCTCTGTCACACTGGTGCATTAAATGCGTACTGGGAGTTGATTTCCTTTGTGTGTCTTGCTTATTCTACACCATGGTTTTCCACTTGGATCCCACATAGAATCATTGCATCCGCATTATATTGCATATGTGTTCTTTTCCAAAACCACATTGATATCTGATGACCACACACACACTCCAGTGGATTCTATGATTCAACTTCGATGTCACCAGTGTGTTTTTGGTCTCTATATAAATGACCATGATGGTTTGACACATGTATATATATGGATCATCCCCTAGAGTGATTTGCATGCGTTCTTTTCCTAAACCACACACATTGATATATATATAGATAGTCATTATGGATGATCCACATGACCACATTAATCATATCTATACATGGCCACACACACACACACTACTCTAGTGGATTATATTTTGTGATGCAACTTCTCTGTCACCCACTGGTGCATTAAATGTGTACTGGGAGTTGATTTCCTATGTGTGTCTTGCTTCTTCTACACCATGGTTTTCCACTTGGATCCCACATAGAGTCATTGCATGCACATTATATTAGATATATGTTTTTTCAAAACCACATTAATATCTGATGACCACACACACTCCAGTGGATTCTGTGATTCAACTTCTGTCACACTAGTGTGTTTTTTGTCTCTCTATATATATATGTCCATGATGGTTTGACACATGCATATATATGAATCATCCCCTAGAGTGATTTACATGTGTTCTTTTTCTAAACCACACATTGATATATATACATAGTCATTATTGATGATCCACATGACCACATTGATCATATCTATACATGACCACACACACACTACTCTAGTTGATTATATGATCTATGATGCAACTTCTCTATCACACGGGTGCATTAAATGTGTACTGGGAGTTGATTTCCTTTGTGTGTCTTGCTTCTTTTACACCATGGTTTTCCACTTGGATCCCCCATAGAGTCATTGCATGCACATTATATTGCCTATGTGTTCTTTTCCAAAACCACATTGATATCTGATGAGCACACACACTCCAGTGGATTCTGTGATTCAACTTCTGTCACACTAGTGTGTTTTTGGTGTCTATATGTATGTCCATGATGGTTTGACACATGTATATATATGGATCATCCCCTATATGATTTGCATGTGTTCTTTTCCTAAACCACACATTAATATATATAGATAGTCATTATTGATGATCCACAAGACCACATTGATCATATCTATACATGACCATACACACACTACTCTAGTTGATTATATGATCTGTGATGCAACTTCTCTGTCACACTGGTGCCTTAAATATGTACTGGGAGTTGATTTCCTTGGTGTGTCTTGCTTCTTCTACACCATGGTTTTCCACTTGGATCCCACAGAGTCATTGCATGCACATTATATTGCATATGTGTTATTTTCCAAAACCACATTGATATATGATGACCACACACACTCAAGTGGATTCTGTGATTCAACTTCTGTCACACTAATGTGTTTTTGGTCTCTATATATATGTCCATGATGGTTTGACACAGGTATATATATGGATCATCCCCTTGAGTGATTTGCATTTGTTCTTTTCCGAAACCACACACATTGATATATAGATAGTCATTATTGATGATCCACTTGACCACATTGATCATACCTATACATGACCACACACACACTACTCTAGTGGATTTTATTCTATGATGCAACTTTTCTGTCACCCACTGGAGCATTAAATATGTACTGGGAGTTGATTTCCTATGTGTGTTTTTCTTCTTCTACACCATGGTTTTCCACTTGGATCCCACATAGAGTCATTGCATGCACATTTATATTTCATATGTGTTATTTTCCAAAACCACATTTATATCTGATGACCACACACACACTCTAGTGGAATCTGTGATTCAACTTTTATGTCACTAGTGTGTTTTTGGTCTCTATATATATGCCCATGATGGTTTGACATATGTATATATATATGGATCATCCCCTAGAGTGATTTGCATGTGTTCTTTTCCTAAACCACACACATTGATATATAGATAGTCATTATTGATGATCCACTTGACCACATTGATCATAACTATACATGACCACACACACACACACACTACTCTAGTGGATTATATTCTATGATGCAACTTCTCTATCACCCACTGTTGCATTAAATGTGTACATGGAGTTTATTTCCTATGTGTGTTTTGCTTCTTCTACACCATGGTTTTTCACTTGGATCCCACATAGAGTCATTGCATGCATATTATATTGCATATGTGTTCTTTTCCAAAACCACATTGATATCTGATGACCACACACACTCCAGTGGATTCTGTGATTCAACTTCTGTCACACTAGTGTGTTTTGTGTCTCTATGTATATGTCCATGATGGTTTGACACATGTATATATATGGATCATCCCCTAGAGTGATTTGCATGTGTTCTTTTTCTAAACCACACATTGATATATATAGATAGTCATTATTGATGATCCACATGACCACATTGATCATATCTATACATGACCATACACACACACTACTCTAGTTGATTATATGATCTATGATGCAACTTCTCTGTCACACTGGTGCATTAAATGTGTACTGGGAGTTGATTTCCTTTGTGTGTCTTACTTCTTATGCACCATGGTTTTCCACTTGGATCCCCCATAGAGTCATTGCATGCACATTATATTGCATATGTGTTCTTTTCCAAAACTACATTGATATCTGATGACCACAGACACTCCAGTGGATTCTGTGATTCAACTTCTGTCACACTAGTGTGTTTTTTGTCTCTATATATATGTCCATGATGGTTTGAAACATGTATATATATGGATCATCCCCTAGAGTGATTTGCATGTGTTGTTTTCGTAAACCACAAATTGATATATATAGATAGTCATTATTGATGATCCACATGACCACATTGATCATATCTATACATGACCCCACACACTACTCTAGTGGATTTTATTCTGTGATGCAAATTCTCTGTCACCCACTGGTGCATTAAATGTGTATTGGGAGTTGATTTCCTACGCGTGTTTTGCTTCTTCTACACCATGGTTTTCGACTTGGATCCCACGTAGAATCATTGCATCCACATTTATATTGCATATGTGTTATTTTCCAAAACCACATTGATATCTGATGACCACACACACACTCCAGTGGATTCTGTGATTCAACTTCTATGTCACTAGTGTGTTTTTGGTCTGTATATATATGACCATGATGGTTTGGTACATGTATATATATGGATCATCCCCTAGAGTGATCTGCATGTGTTCTTTTCCTAAACCACACACATTGATATATATAGATAGTCATTATTGATGATCCACATGACCACATTGATCATATCTATACATGACCACACACACACAAACACACACTACCCTAGTGGAATATATTCTGTGACGCAACTTCTCTATCACCCACTGGTGCATTAAATGTGTACTGGGAGTTGATTTCCTATGTGTGTTTTGCTTCTTCTACACCATGGTTTTTCACTTAGATCCCACATAGAGTGATTGCATGCACATTATATTGCATATGTGTTTTTTCCAAAACCGCATTGATATCTGATGACCACACACACACTCCAGTGGATTCTCTGATTCAACTTCTGTGTCACTAGTGTGTTTTTGGTCTCTATATATATGACCACGATGGTTTGACACATGTATATATATGGATCATCCCCTAGAGTGATTTGCATGTGTTCTTTTCCTAAACCACACACATTGATATATATAGATAGTCATTATTGATGATCCACATGACCACATTGATCATATCTATACATGACCACACAGACACACGAACACAAACTACTCTAGTGGATTATATTCGGTGATGCAACTTCTCTGTCACCCACTGGTGCATTAAATGTGTACTGGGAGTTGATTTCCTATGTATGTTTTGCTTCTTCTACACCATGGTTTTCCACTTGGATCCCACATAGAGTCATTGCATGCACATTATATTGCATATGTGTTCTTTTCCAAAACCACATTGATATCTGATGACCACACACACACTCCAGTGGATTCTGTGATTCAACTTCTGTCTCACTAGTGTGTTTTTGGTCTCTATATATATGACCATGATGGTTTGACACATGTATATACAAGGATCATCCCCTAGAGTGATTTGCATGTGTTCTTTTCCTAAACCACACATTGATATATATATAGATAGTCATTATTGATGATCCACATGACCACATTGATCATATCTACATGACCACACACACAGTAATCTAGTGGATTATATGATCTATGATGCAACTTCTCTGTCACCCACTTGTGCATTAAATGTGTACTGGGAGTTGATTTCCTATGTGTGTCTTGCTTCTTCTACACCATGGTTTTCCACTTGGATCCCCCATAGAGTCATTGCATGCACATTATATTGCATATGTGTTCTTTTCCAAAACCACATTGATATCTGAAGACCACACACACTCCAATGGATTCTATGATTCAACTTTTGTCACACTAGTGTGTTTTTGTCTCTATATATATTTCCAAGGTGGTCTGACACATGTATATATATGGATCATCCCCTAGAGTGATTTGCATGTGTTCTTTTCCTAAACCACACATTGATATATATATAGATAGTCATTATTGATAATCCACATGACCACATTGATCATATCTATACATGACCACACACACACACTACTCTAGTTGATTATATGATCTGTGATGCAACTTCTCTGTCACACTGGTGCATTAAATGTGTACTGGGAGTTGATTTTGTTTGTGTTTCCTGCTTCTTCTACACCATGGTTTTCCACTTGGATCCCACATAGAGTCATTGCATGCCCATTATATTGCATATGTGTTCTTTTCCAAAACCACATTGATATCTGATGACCACACACACAATCCAGTGGATTCTGTGATTCAACTTTTGCGTCACTAGTGTGTTTTTGGTCTCTATATATATGACCATGATGGTTTGATACATGTGTATATATGGATAGTCCCCTAGAGTGATTTGCATGTGCTCTTTTCCTAAACAACACACATTGATATATATAGATAGTCATTATTGATTTTCCACATGACCACATTGATCATATATATACATGACCCCCCACACACACTACTCTAGTTGATTATATGATCTGTGATGCAACTTCTCTATCATATTGGTGCAATAAATGTGTACTGGGAGTTGATTTCCTTTGTGTGTCTTGCTTCTTCTACACCATGGTTTTCCACTTGGATCCCACATAGAGTCATTGCAAATGTGTTATTTTCCAAAACCACATTGATATCTGATGACAAAATACACACTCCAGTGGATTCTGTGATTCAACTTCTAAGTCACTAGTGTGTTTTTCGTCTACATATATATGACCATGATGGTGGGACACCTGTATATATATATGGATCATCCCCTAGAGTGATTTGCATGTGTTCTTTTCCTAAACCACACACATTGATATATATATATATTGATAGTCATTATTGATGATCCACATGACCACATTGATCATATCTATACATGACCACACACACACTACTCTAGTGGATTATATTCTGTGTTGCAAATTCTCTGTCACCCACTGGTGCATTAAATGTGTATTGGGAGTTGATTTCCTATGTGTGATTTGCTTCTTCTACACCATGGTTTTCGACTTGGATCCCACATAGAATCATTGCATGCACATTTATATTGCATATGTGTTATTTTCCAAAACCACATTGATATCTGATGACCACACACACACTCCAGTGGATTCTGTGATTCAACTTCTGTGTCACTAGTGTGTTTTTGGTCTCTATATATATGACCATGATGGTTTGACACATATATATACATGGATCATCCCCCAGAGTGATTTGCATGTGTTCTTTTCCAAAACCACACACATTGATATATATATATAGATAGTCATTATTGATGATCCACATGACCACATTGATCATATCTACATGACCACACACATAGTACTCTAGTGGATTATATGATCTATGGTGCAACTTCTCTGTCACCCACTGGTGCATTAAATGTGTACTGGGAGTTGATTTCCTATGTGTGTCTTGCTTCTTCTACACCATGGTTTTCCACTTGGATCCCCCATAGAGTCATTGCATGCACATTATATTGCATATGTGTTATTTTCCAAAACCACATTGATATTTGAAGACCACACACACTCCAGTGGATTCTGTGATTCAACTTCTGTCACACTAGTGTGTTTTTAGTCTCTATATATATTTCCATGGTGGTTTGACACATGTATATATATGGATCATCCCCTAGAGTGATTTGCATGTGTTCTTTTCCTAATCCACACATTGATATATATAGATAGTCATTATTGATAATCCACATGACCACATTGATCATATCTATACATGACCACACACACACACTACTCTAGTTGATTATATGATCTGTGATGCAACTTCTCTGTCACACTGGTGCATTAAATGTGTACTGGGAGTTGATTTCGTTAGTGTGTCTTGCTTTTTCTACAAAAAGGTTTTCCACTTGGATCCCACATAGAGTCATTGCATTCACATTATATTGCATATGTGTTATTTTCCAAAACCACATTGATATCTGATTACCACACACACTCTAGTGGATTCTGTGATTCAACTTCTGCGTCACTAGTGTGTTTTTGGTATCTATATATATGACCATGATGGTTTGATACATGTATATATATGGATAATCCCCTAGAGTGATTTGCATGTGTTCTTTTCCTAAACAACACACATTGATATATATAGATTGTCATTATTGATTTTCCACATGACCACATTGATCATATATATACATGACCCCACACACACACTACTCTAGTTGATGTTATGATCTGTGATGCAACTTCTCTATCATATTGGTTCAATAAATGTGTACTCGGAGTTGATTTCCTTTGTGTGTCTTGCTTCTTCTACACCATGGTTTTCCACTTGGATCCCACAAAGAGTCATTGCAAATGTGTTAGTTTCCAAAACCACATTGATATCTGATGACCACACACACACACTCCAGTGGATTCTGTGATTCAACTTCTAAGTCACTAGTGTGTGATTTTGGTCTCTATATATATGACCATGATGGTTGGACACCTGTATATATATATGGATCATCCCCTAGAGTGATTTGCATGTGTTCTTTTACTAAACCACACACATTGATATATATATATATATAGATAGTCATTATTGATGATCCACATGACCACATTGATCATATCTATACATGACCACACACACACACTACTCTAGTGGATTATATTCTGTGATGCAACTTCTCTATCACCCACTGGTGCATTAAATGTGTATTGGGAGTTGATTTCCTATGTGTGTTTTGCTTATTCTACACCATGCTTTTCCACTTGGATCCCACATAGAGTCATTGCATGCACATTATATTGCATATGTGTTGTTTTCCAAAACCACATTGATATCTGATGACCACACACAGACTCCTGTGGATTCTGTGATTCAACTTCTGTGTCACTAGTGTGTTTTTGGTCTCTATATATATGACCATGATGGTTTGACACATGTATATACATGGATCATCCCTTAGAGTGATTTGCATGTGTTCTTTTCCAAAACCTCACACATTGATATATATATATAGATAGTCATTATTGATTATCCACATGACCACATTGATCATATCTACATGACCACACACATTGTACTCTAGTGGATTATATGATCTACGATGCAACTTCTCTGTCACCCACTGGTGCATTAAATGTGTAATGGGAGTTGATTTCCTATGTGTGTCTTGCTTCTTCTACACCATGGTTTTCCACTTGGATCCCCCATAGAGTCATTGCATGCACATTATATTGCATATGTGTTATTTTCCAAAACCACATTGATATCTAAAGACCACACACACTCCAGTGGATTTTGTGATTCAACTTCTGTCACACTAGTGTGTTTTTAGTCTCTATATATATTTCCATGGTGGTTTGACACATGTATATATATGGATCATCCCCGAGAGTGATTTGCATGTGTTCTTTTCCTAAACCACACATTGATATATATAGATAGTCATTATTTATAATACACATGACCACATTGATCATATCTATACATGACCACACACACACACACTACTCTAGTTGATTATATGATCTGTGATGCAACTTCTCTGTCACACTGGTGCATTAAATGTGTACTGGGAGTTGATTTCGTTTGTGTGTCTTGCTTCTTCTACACCATGGTTTTCCACTTGGATCCCACATAGAGTCATTGCATGCACATTATATTGCATATGTGTTCTTTTCCAAAACCACATTGATATCTGATGACCACACACACACTCTAGTAGATTCTGTGATTCAACTTATGTGTCACTGGTGTGTTTTTGCTCTCTATATATATGACCATGATGGTTTGATACATGTATATATATGGATAATCCCCTAGAGTGATTTGCATGTGTTCTTTTCCTAAACCACATACATTGATATATATAGATAGTCATTATTGATTTTCCGCATGACCACATTGATCATATCTATACATGACCACACACACACACTACTCTAGTTGATTATATGATCTGTGATGCAACTTCTCTGTCACACTGGTGCATTGAATGTGTACTGGGAGTTGATTTCGTTTGTGTGTCTTGCTTCTTCTACACCATGGTTTTCCACTTGGATCCCACATAGAGTCATTGCATGCACATTATATTGCATATGTGTTCTTTTCCAAAACCACATTGATATATGATGACCACACACACACTCTAGTAGATTCTGTGATTCAACTTATGTGTCACTAGTGTGTTTTTGCTCTCTATATATATGACCATGATGGTTTGATACATGTATATATATGGATAATCCCCTAGAGTGATTTTTATGTGTTCTTTTCCTAAACCACATACATTGATATATATAGATAGTCATTATTGATTTTCCACATGACCACATTGATCATATCTATACATGACCCCACACACACTACTCTAGTTGATTATATGATCTGTGATGCAACTTCTCTGTCATACTGGTGCATTAAATGTGTATTGGGAGTTGATTTCCATTGTGTGTCTTGCTTCTTCTACACAATGGTTTTCCACTTGGATCCGACATAGAGTCATTGCATATGTGTTATTTTCCAAAAGCACATTGATATTTGATGAACACACACACACTCTAGTGGATTCTGTGATTCAACTTCTAAGTCACTAGTGTGTTTTTGGTCTCTATATATATGACCATGATGGTTGGACACCTGTATATATAAATATATGGATCATCCCCTAGAGTGATTTGCATGTGTTCTTTTCCTAAACCACGCACATTGATATATATAGATAGTCATTATTGATGATCCACATGACCACATTGATCATATCTATACATGATCACACACACACACACTACTCTAGTGGATTATATTCTGTGATGCAACTTCTCTATCTCCCACTTGTGCATTAAATGTGTACTAGGAGTTGATTTCCATGTGTGTTTTGCTTCTTCTACTCCATGGTTTTCCACTTGGATCCCACATAGAGTCATTTCATGCAATTATATTGCATATGTTTTATTTTCCAAAACCACATTGATATCTGATGACCACACACACACTCCAGTGGATTCTGTGATTCAACTTCTGCGTCACTAGTGTGTTTTTGGTCTCTATATATATGACCATGATGGTTTGATACATGTATATATATGGATAATCCCCCAGAGTGATTTGCATGTGTTCTTTTCCTAAACAACACACATTGATATATATAGATAGTCATTATTGATTTTCCACATGACCACATTGATCATATATATACATGACACCACACACACACTACTCTAGTTGATTATATGATCTGTGATGCAACTTCTCTATCATATTGGTGCAATAAATGTGTACTGGGAGTTGATTTCCTTTGTGTGTCTTGCTTCTTCTACACCATGGTTTTCCACTTGGATCCCACATAGAGTCATTGCAAATGTGTTATTTTCCAAAACCACATTGATATCTGATGACCACACACACACTCGAGTGGATTCTGTGATTCAACTTCTAAGTCACTAGTGTGTTTTTGGTATCTATATATATGACCATGATTGTTGGACACCTGTATATATATATATGGATCATCCCCTAGAGTGATTTGCATGTGTTCTTTTCCAAAACCACACACATTGATATATATATAGATAGTCATTATTGATGATCCACATGACCACATTGATCATATCTATACATGACCACACACACACACTACTCTAGTGGATTATATTCTGTGATGCAAATTCTCTGTAACCCACTGTGCATTAAATGTGTATTGGGAGTTGATTTCCTATGTGTCATTTGCTTCTTCTACACCATGGTTTTCGACTTGGATCCCACATAGAATCATTGAATGCACATTTATATTGCATATGTGTTATTTTCCAAAACCACATTGATATCTGATGACCACACACACACTCCAGTGGATTCTATGATTCAACTTCTGCGTCACTAGTGTTTTGGTATGTCTATATATAACCATGATAGTTTGACACATGTGTATACATATATGGATCATCCCCTAGAGTGATTTGCATGTGTTCTTTTCCTAAACCACACACATTGATATATATATATAGATAGTCATTATTGATGATCCACATGACCACATTGATCATATCTATACATGATCACACACACACACTACTCTAGTGGATTATATTCTGTGATGCAACTTCTCTATCACCCACTGGTGCATTAAATGTGTACTAGGAGTTGATTTCCATGTGTGTTTTGCTTCTTCTACACCATGGTTTTCCACTTGGATCCCACATAGAGTCATTGCATGCACATTTATATTGCATATGTTTTATTTTCCAAAACCACATTGATATCTGATGACCACACACACACTCTAGTGGATTCTGTGATTCAACTTCTGTGTCACTAGTGTGTTTTTGGACTCTATATATATGACCATGATGGTTTGACACATGTATATATATATATGGATCATCCCCTAGAATGATTTGCATGTGTTCTTTTCCTAAACCACACACATTGATATATATATATAGTCATTATTGATGATCCACATGACCACATTGATCATATCTATACATGACCACACACACACTACTCTAGTGGATTATATTCTGTGATGCAAATTCTCTGTCACCCATTAGTGCATTAAATGTGTACTGGGAGTTGATTTCCTATGTGTGTTTTGCTTCTTCTACACCATGGTTTTTGACTTGGATCCCACATAGAATAATTGCATGCACATTTATATTGCATATGTGTTATTTTCCAAAACCACATTGATATCTGATGACCACACACACACTCCAGTGGATTCTGTGATTCAACTTCTATCTCACTAGTGTGTTTTTGGGCTGTATATATATATGACCATGATGGTTTGATACATGTATATATATATGAATCATCCCATAGAGTGATAGTCATGTGTTCTTTTCCTAAACACCACACATTGATATATATATAGATAGTCATTATTGATGATCCACATGACCACATTGATCATATCTATACATGACCACACACACACCAACACACACTACTCTAGTGGATTATATTCTGTGACGCAACTTCTCTGTCACCCACTAGTGCATTAAATGTGTACTGGGAGTTGATTTCCTATGTGTGTTTTGCTTCTTCTACACCATGGTTTTCCACTTGGATCCCACATAGAGTCATTGCATGCACATTATATTGCATATGTGTTCTTTTCCAAACCACATTGATATCTGATGACCACACACACACTACTCTAGTTGATTATATTCTGTGATGCAACTTCTCTGACACCCACTCGTGCATTAAATGTGTCCTGGGAGTTGATTTCCTCTGTGTGTGTTGCTTCTTCTACACCATGGTTTTCCACTTGGATCCCACATAGAGTCATTGCATGCACATTATATTGCATATGTGTTCTATTCCAAAACCACATTGATATCTGATGACCACACACACTCTAGTGGATTCTGTGACGATTCAATTTCTGTCACACTAGTGTGTTTTTGGTCTCTATATATATATCCATGATGGTTTGACACATGTATATACATGGATCATCCCCTAGATTGATTTGCATGTGTTCTTTTCCCAAACCACACACATTGATATATATAGATAGTCAATATTCATGATCCACATGACCACATTGATCATATCTATACATGACCACACACACACTACTCTAGTGGATTATATTCTATGATGCAAATTCTCTGTCACCCAGTCGTGCATTAAATGTGTATTGGGAGTTGATTTCCTATGTGTGTTTTGCTTCTTCTACACCATGGTTTTCGACTTGGATCCCACATAGAATCATTGCATGCACATTTATATTGCATATGTGTTATTTTCCAAAACCACATTGATATCTGATGACCACACACACACTCTAGTGGATTCTATGATTCAACTTCTGTGTCACTAGTGTTTTGGTATGTCTATATATGACCATGATGGTTTGACACATGTGTATACATATATGGATCATCCCCTAGAGTGATTTGCATGTGTTCTTTTCCTAAACCACACACATTGATATATATATAGATAGTCATTATTGATGATCCACATGACCACATTGATCATATCTATACATGACCACACACACAGAAACACACACTACTCTAGTGGATTATATTTTGTGACGCAACTTCTCTGTCACCCACTGGTGCATTAAGTGTGTACTGGGACTTGATTTCCTATGTGTGTTTTGCTTCTTCTACATCATGGTTTTCTACTTGGATCCCACATAGAGTCATTGCATGCACATTATATTGCATATGTGTTCTTTTCCAAAACCACATTGATATCTGATGACCACACACACACTCTAGTGGATTCTGTGATTCAACTTCTGTGTCACTAGTGTTTTGGTATGTCTATATATGACCATGATGGTTTGACACATGTGTATACATATATGGATCATCCCCTAGAGTGATTTGCATGTGTTATTTTCCTAAACCACACACATTGATATATATATAGATAGTCATTATTGATGATCCACATGACCACATTGATCATATCTATACATGACCACACACACAGAAACACACACTACTCTAGTGGATTATATTTTGTGACGCAACTTCTCTGTCACCCACTGGTGCATTAAGTGTGTACTGGGACTTGATTTCCTATGTGTGTTTTGCTTCTTCTACATCATGGTTTTCTACTTGGATCCCACATAGAGTCATTGCATGCACATTATATTGCATATGTGTTCTTTTCCAAAACCACATTGATATCTGATGACCACACACACAATCCAGTGGATTCTGTGATTCAACTTCTGTGTCACTAGTGTGTTTTTGGTCTCTATATATATGACCATGATGTTTTGACACATGTATATACATGGATCATCCCCTAGAGTGATTTGCATGTGTTCTTTTCCTAAAACACACACATTGATATATATAGATAGTCATTATTGATGATCCACATGACCACATTGATCATATCTACATGACCACACACACACACTAGTCTAGTGGATTATATGATCTGTGATGCAACTTCTCTGTCACCCACTGGTGCATTAAATGTGTACTGGGAGTTGATTTCCTATGCGTGTCTTGCTTCTTCTACACCATGGTTTTCCACTTGGATCGCCCATAGAGTCATTGCATGCACATTTTATTGCATATGTGTTATTTTCCAAAACCACATTGATATCTGATGACCACACACACTCTAGTGGATTCTGTGACGATTCAATTTCTGTCACACTGGTGTGTTTTTGGTCTCTATATATATATCCATGATGGTTTGACACATGTATATATATGGATCATCCCCTAGATTGATTTGCATGTGTTCTTTTCCTAAACCACACATTGATATATATAGATAGTCATTATTGATAATCCACATGACCACATTGATCATATCTATACATGACCACACACACACACTACTCTAGTTGATTATATGATCCGTGATGCAACTTCTCTGTCACACTGGTGCATTAAATTTGTACTGGGAGTTGATTTCGTTTGTGTGTCTTGCTTCTTCTACACCATGGTTTTCCACTTGGATCCCACATAGAGTCATTGCAGGCACATTATATTGCATATGTGTTCTTTTCCAAAACCACATTGATATCTGATGACCACACACACACACTCCAGTGGATTCTGTGATTCAACTTCTGTGTCACTAGTGTGTTTTTGGTCTCTATATATATGACCATGATGGTTTGACACATGTATATATATGGATAATCCCCTAGAGTGATTTGCATGTGTTCTTTGCCTAAAACACACACATTGATATATATATAGATAGTGATTATTGATGATCCACATGACCACATTGATCATATCTATACATGACCACACACACACACTACTCTAGTGGATTATATTCTGTGATGCAGCTTCTCTGTCACCCACTGGTGCATTGAATGTGTACTGGGAGTTGATTTCCTATGTGTGTTTTGCTTCTTCTACACCATGGTATTCCACTTGGATCCCACATAGAGTCATTGCATGCACATTATATTGCATATGTGTTCTTTTCCAAAACCACATTGATATCTGATGACCACACACACTCTAGTAGATTCTGTGACGATTCAACTTCTGTCACACTAGTGTGTTTTTGGTCTCTATATATATGTCCATGATGGTTTGACACATGTATATATATGGATCATCACCTAGATTGATTTGCATGTGTTCTTTTCCTAATCCACACAATTATATATATAGATAGTCATTATTGATGATCCACATGACCACATTGATCATATCTATACATGACCACACACACACTACTCTAGTTGATTATATGATCTGTGATGCAACTTCTCTGTCACACTGGTGCATTAAATGTGTACCGGGACCTATGTGTGTCTTGCTTCTTCTACACCATGGTTTTCCACTTGTGCATCCCCCATAGAGTCATTGCATGCACATTTATATTGCATATGTGTTATTTTCCAAAACCACATTGATATCTCATGACCATACACACTCCTGTGGATACTGTGATGCAACTTCTGTCACACTAGTGTGTTTTTGGTCTCTATATATATGACCGTATGATGGTTTGACACACATGTATATATATATGGATCATCCCCTAGAGTGATTTGCATGTGTTATTTCCTAAACCACACATTGATATATATATATCCACTAGATAGTCATTATTGATGATCCACATGACCACATTGATCATATCTATACATGACCACACACACACACTACTCTAGTGGATTATATTCTTTGATGCAACTTCTCTGCCACCCACTGGTGCATTAAATGTGTACTGGGAGTTGATTTCCTATGTGTATCTTGCTTCTTCTACACCATGGTTTTCCACTTGGATCCCCCATAGAGTAGTCATTGCACGCACATTATAATGCATATGTGTTATTTTCCAAAACCACATTGATATATATGTGTGTGTGTGTTCTTTTCCAAAACCACATTGATATCTACATGACCACACACACACACTCAAGTGGAATGCAACTTCTCTGTAGTACTACTGGTGCATTGCAATATGTGTGGAAGTTGCTTTCCTATGTTTGTTTTGCTTCTACACCATGGTTTGCCTATATCAACATCGATACTTTAATAAATATGGTAATGCTAATTTACTTGAGCATTATACAGAATTTTCCTGAATTATTAGGTTAGTAATTGCTAATATCTTCGAAAGGTACCTTTTTTTTAACAAGTATCCTATGTGATTAATTTAGTTGAGCCACTCATCATGCAATAGACGGCCAGGATACGCCATCAAAAAATTTGACCGACACACCCCGCTCAAATTTCGTGCGTAGGAGTTAAATTTCGCGCCTCGAAATTTCGTCCCTGGGATAGATCGATCAGCCCTTCAGCACAACGCCACACATCATTCGTGGAGAGGGCATTTAGGTAATCTAAGAGAAACCCTCCTTATCCCCTCCCCCGCGAAAAGTGGACGAGATCCATTTTTCCTCACCTCGCCGTCCTCTGCCTCCTCCCTTGCCCTCACCCTCGCTGTCGTCCGTCCTTCCTCCACTCGCCGTCGTCCTTCACTTGACCCCTCGCCACCCTATGCCCCTCCCCCACCATGCTGTCGTCCTTCGTTCCAGTAGACAACAGCTAGCCGTCGCCATAGCCCAAACCCTAGCCAGTCGTCACCTTCACGGTTTCCCACCACGCTGTGCCAACTGTCAAGCACACAGGTCTGCAAGCTCGCCGTCAACCTCACCCACAAGATCTGCCACCTCTACATGAACCTCTCCGTAAAGATCTCCCCACTCGCTGTGCACCTCTCCGACAAGGTCTGCTCCCTGGACTCCAAGGTCTGCCCACCCGCGGTCAAGGTCTGCTCACTCGACGTGCACCTCGTCGACAAGGTGTGCCACCTCGCCGTGCACCTCGTCGACAAGGCCTGCCACCTCACCGTCAAGTTCTTCCCACTATCCGTGCACGTTGTCGTCAAGATCTGCCCACTCGCGGTCAAGGTCTGCTCACTCAACGTGCACCTCGACTACAAGGTATGCCTACTCGCCGTCCACCTAGTCATCATGGTTTGCCACATCGCCATCGACAAGGTCTACCTACTTGCCATGCACCTCCTCCACATACTCTGCTACCAAGGTCTGCTGACAAGCCTCGATGCCATGATTTAAGCGTTCTGCCAGGAATAGCAGTAAGAAAAAGGCCCCACAGCCTGAAGGCAAGGAAACACTTACCTTGCTTTTCTGCTGTTTGGTTATATTGTTTGTTGCAGATAAATGCTTTTCATAACACGTCTTATGATCAGAGTATAAATACAAATTGTTCACACTGGAATATTCTACACTTGTGATTACTATTGGACAATCAACAACATATGTTATATTCTGCCTACTTGCCTATTCATTGGCAAGATATAGATGCATATACTGCTCATGTTTAATTGTCCTGACCTCCTTATTATTGCAACCAATTGGTGAATTGCCCAGCTTGTAAAGTATTAGGCTTATGATCAGTTTGCGTGTGATAAAGGTTGCATTATCCTGTTTGTTGCATTACTTTGGATGTTTCGTGATATGTCTTATGTTCATCGTATAAGTAGTTCATAGTTTACTGTTTTACATGATGGTTTACTATAGGACAATGAGCACCATATGTTATATTTTTCTTAATTGCCTATTTAATTGCACGGTAGATGCTTGTACTGCTTATGTTTAATCGTCCCGCCCTGCTTATTATTGCAGTGTATAATACTAAGTCTGGTCATAGTGGGGAGTAACATAGCATGTTACTATGCTATGTTACTCCCCACTATGACTGGTCTTAAATTTATCTCCATAGTGAGCATTGTCATAGGTCTTATAACATAGACACCATCATTTAGGTTGGTCATTGGGAAGTTTGTACACACTAGTATTATGTGTACGATACTAGTGTATAATACCAGCTAGGCCACCCATAGTAGGACTATCATGCAATTCATGTTGCATTTGTTTTGCTGTTTCGTCATATGTCTTATGATCAGAGTATGAATTGGTCATAGCAAACTGTTCCACCCCATATGTTATATATTGATCCATATTTGGAATTCCCTATACATGTTAGAAACACATATGTACAGTGGAATGTGCTTGGGGTGTTGCTTAGAAAAATAATCCTAGCTTTTCGAAGAAAGCAGTTTATTTGTATTCGAGAGGTGCCAATTTAGACATCATCCTGTTATAAATAAGCACCATTGCTTAACCAAAAACAGGTCTATTTCGCTAAGCACTTCTCCAAGCGTCTTGCATTGTACATGCTCTTAGGTTCTTAGCATATGTTGTTGGATCGCCAAGTGTACCCCCCCCCCACAGACACCATAGACCCCTAGAAGTAGCAAAAAGGAAGGTTGTAGACCAGGTTGCATTATCCCGTGTGTTGCATTAGTTTGGTAGCCTACGATCTTTTTGTTTAAATTGCTCATAGCGACCTGTTAAATGATGAGTACTATATAACATAGGTTGGTATCGCACCCAGTTTTATATTTCTAGATTAATTGGAATTCTTTATTCATGTTAGAACCACAAATACTACCGATGGAAGAAAGTCGGATGAAAACCATCATGAGAAAGAGTCCATGGATGCAACGACTTGGTACTAGGTTTGTAGCCAGTGTTGCATCCCCAACTGTATTCTCCCCTAAAAAGAGCAACAGTGATCCCTCTGTACCTCGGTATGATCCCGAGGGGGGGTATCATTGAAGGTGACATATCAGGTGATGGAACACTAGTCACCGAGGAGACTGGGCTGCAGGTAGTCCCCTTACCTGCTAGCTCACCATCTTGTCATGATTTCTCCACAATCAAGGTGCTACCAAATCATCTTGTGTGGAATTGTTTGCTTACTGTTTTTTCCATATGTTTTGTTCCTCTTTATTTTCCCCAATTGACTTTTACATGTAAAATGTGTAGCTTAAGCCGAGAAAATTCAAGAACACAACTCCCAGGAAAAGGATGGCTCCTGGTGGTGGATCATCTCGCAAGAGTGTTGTGGCATCAATACTATCTCTAGACTCAGAAAATGAGAGACACACGAGGTCCAAGGGGAATCAGCTAAAAGCAGGACTTCCACCTCTAGGTTCCACACAGCGGACACCAAAAGCGGCAAGTGCTGCGACCCATTCACAAGAAACTTGGAGTGCAACACAAAAGATTGCCAAAGCCGAACTACTTGATGCCCGTCAAATGACTAAAGTCGAACTTCCTGATGCCAGGAAAACTGCCAAAGCCACACTTCCTAATGCCCTGTAGGTGCCTAGAGCTGCACTTCATTTTCTCCTGCTGGTCACTGATGATGCAGTTCCTGATGCCAACCTAGTTGCCAAATCTGCACTTCCTGATGCCTGGCAAGTAGCTAAACCTTCAGTTCCCGATGCTGGCCAAGTGGCCAAAGCTGTAGTTCCTAATGCCGGCCAACTGGCTAAAGCTGTAGTTTCTAATGTTGGCCAAAGTGGCCAGCTGGATTCGATGCCGCCAAGTGGCTAAAGCTGCAGTTCCTGATGCCCACCAAGGCAAGAAGCTAGCTGCCGTAAATCTACCACCCACCCAAGCCAAGAAGGCAGCAACCCAAGGCAAGCAACCATCTGCCCAAGGCGAGCTGGCAGCTGTCCAACGTGGGCAGCACTCTACCCAAGGTGACCTACCCACTCCCTCAGACCCACGGGTATGCCGTCCGGCACCTCCCCAAAGCCAGCCACCCCCCAAAGCCAGCATCCACCCCCAAAGCCAGCAGCCACCCTCCCAAAGCCAGCAGCCACCCCCCAAAGCCAGCATCCACCCCCCAAAGCCAGCAGCCACCCCCTCAAAGCCAGCAGCCACATCCCCAAAGCCAGCAGCCACCTCCCCAAAGCTAGCAGCCACTTACCCAAGGTGTGGAACCCCAACCCACATCCTGCCATCCTCTGGCACCTCCCAAAGCCAACCTGCCACCTCCACAAATCAAGAAGCCACCTTCCCAGGTGACGAAGTCTGCATCCTTCTGCCCACGGGTATCCCCCAAATGTGACTTGCTACCACTCCAAATCAAGAAGCCACCTCCCAGCTGTCTGCGGGCACCTCGCTGAAGCGACCATGCACCGTCCAAAACAGATGGGTTAGGTACCCAAGGCGCTATGTTAGCTACCCAACATCTGTGTTCAGCTGCCGACACCGAGGACTCTGGTACCCCATTTGAGGGTCAGGGGTCAGCTACCCAATACGATGAGTCAGCTACCGAATATGGGGAATCTGATCCTAGTCATGAAGTACCATGGCAAGACTGCAGTGACTGGTCTCAACGTGGTAATGCATTAAACCGACTGCTTGCTCACTTATAATCCATTTAATCCCATCATATTACTGTGGAACACTAAATCATCACATTGTATTCCTATAGATGATGATGGCTACTAGATGTCTCAAGACTTTGATGCACCTTTTTCTGTAGACGCTGAAACGCATAATTCTGAAGATATAGTTCCGCATACTGGTCAAGCTCTAGTGGTGAGGGGGAAAAACATGGGGAAGAGTCTTGATAAGTTATCCAATGGAGGGAGGCTTTCTGATGTCACCCAACATACAGAAACCACCTTTGGTCGACATCATGCCACGCTAATCATCACTCCAAAGGTGAACTCCTTCCATGCTTTGCCTTTTGTTGGTTATTAGCGAATGGAATCCTACTTGAGACAAATGCCCATGATGTGACTAGGTCCATGAACATGATGCCAAGGAGATGCAGCAAGGATGGCTCTGGAAGAGAAGACGCAAGAAGCTGCTGAAGCAGGACCGGAGTCTCCGGACCAGTAGACCGGAGTCTCTGGTCTACCACACCGGAGTCTCCGGCCCGTCTCCAGACCGAGCCCTGAACCAGCGCCTGGGACAGTCAGTGACCCCCTCCGGAGGTTGAACCGGAGATCGACCGGAGTCTCCGACCCAGACCGGAGTCTCCGGACCGCTACATCGTGGGCCTGCACGCCTCAAGCTGGGCTTGGCCCATGTAACATCCCAAACTTCCTATTTATGCATGTTTTACCCCTAGCTCTTGGCTGGCCTATATATATGCCCCCACCCCCTCCTTGAAACCCTAGAGATGATGATGAATTAAGGCATGTGCCTACCCCTAGATGGGAACCCCCTCTCAATAGTAAATATATGAGTTGTACAAGGCCTTGGAGTTGGTGCCCTTCTCCAAGTTGTCAAGACCCTCCTCAAGTGTTTGGTCTCTGCCTATCAAGGATTCTAGTAGTGCTTGGTCTCTCCCCTTTGGGATTCTACTTGGTTGCTACTCTCTCCTTGGTTTGGATTCTACCGTTCACTTTCCGATCTCTCCTTTGGTGATTCTACCGCAAGGTCTCTCGTCGAGGATTTTATTGGATTGGTTGTTCGAACCAACGGGAGCAAATCGAATTGAGTGTGATTTGGCGTGTGTTTGTATCTTTACCTTGCATTCAAGTCGTGTTCATCGTGTTTTCCCTCACTTCTGCGTCAAATCTGTGAAGATCGGGCCACTCCAAGGGTAAATCCACAAGGAGACCCATAACAACTGGTATCAGCAGCTTTTCGTTGCCACGGATTTGACTTCGCCCTTCGATTTCTACCATAAACTGAAAAATACCAAAAATACAGCCCCAAATTGCCTTTGGATCAATCTCTCATTTTGGTGATTTGATTGTGGTTTTAGTCCAATAGAAACTTGTCTTTGGAGTTGGTCTACTTGTGCCCTGTGTTTCCTAGCCCAATTTGGTCGAAATTTTCTGGATTTGAGGGTTCAAGGGCCGAATTTCCGCTCAAGAACACGAGTTGTTCGTTGCGCTGCCTCCAGACCGGAGTTTCCGGACTAGCAGACCAGAATCTCTGGCCCAGACTAGAGTTTCCGGACCGCAAGACCGGAGTCTCCGGCCTACACCGGAGTGTCCGGACCATCAATACTGGAGTCTCCGTCCCTGACAAAAATTTTGGCCCCCTTTTCCTTTTTCGACTGATTTCCTTTTGACGTTTGTGTTTCGTGTATGTCATTAAACTAACAAAAGCTTCATAACGCACTTCGACATCGACACCACGATACTTGAACCATCCCTCCACCAACGGTTGCAAGTGCGACATCACCACAAGGTATAACTTGCACCACCCTTGTTATCCCCTTCTTCCTTTGTGTGTTACCTAACCTATCGAGAGTAGCTCATCTTGTGTTTGCCGAAGCATTGTGCGCTTGCTCTTGCATAAGTCATAGTGTAGAGGCAATAACATAAACTTGACTCCATAGCATAACAAAGAAAGAGGTACAAAAAAAGCTTCTAAGCAAAAAAAAAGAGAAAGATACCAATATAAAAGAGAGTCCAAAGCTTCTAAGCAAGAGTGCAAGCAAGAGCAAGGCAAGCGTACAAATCCGTTGCTTCTCCATCTTTTGGCAAACGGGCTACCATCTCTCCTAGTGTTGGCACGACATAGAGCATTAGTCTTTGTTAGGACCAATTTTGTTCGTTGCTCATTTTCATAATCGGGTTAGCCACATTAATCTCCACCGTGTGTGTATAGTCGTAGGTTCTTGTCCCCCTTTTGACCTTTTCCTTTGACATTGTTTTGGTTGGATTTTACCCACTTTTGACAATAACCTTTTCATTTGGTTGTTCCATTTGCTATCCACCTTCCTACCCATCCACCATATGCCTTTGTGTCTGTGTGTCTTGTGTATTCTCTTTGCTCTCGGCAAGAACAAACTTTCCAATTTTTGACTTGGTGAGGCAAGGTAGCACATACCATACCACCCTTGTTTCACTTGTGGTCAAACAACATGTCTAGGGAAAGCGGAGAAAGCGGAGATGGTAACTTCAACAACCAAGATGGTTTGGCCACGTGCCACAACTTATGGGTGCAACGCCAAGAATTTAATACCCAATTTGAGAGGCTTAAGAACCTGATGCGGCCCGTCCTGCGGACGCTCCTACATCTACACCAGCGAGTCCCCCAAGTGGACCGATGACCCGTGCCCGAGCCAAGCTCCTTCAAGATAAGGTGAATTCGCTCCTCTCATCATGTGACTTTGACATACACCTGGATGGCTTGATACTTCATACCACTACTCTGTGCATCATCAGGTACGAACCCCCGCCACGGCGACCCACGAGCCCTGAAGCTGCGCCTGTCCTGAAGCTGACTGAGCCGGAGTGTCCCCCCGGAACCAGCCGAAGTGTCCGGTGCAGCCGGAGTGTTCGGCGCGACTCGGCCGAAGTGTCCGGCCTGCCCAGCCCCAACCTGGCATGGACACTCAGAAGGCCAGTTCGGACACTACCCGGAAACTACCCGGAGTGTCCGGCCACCCCGGACTGTCCGGCCGACATGACCCGGACTGTTCAAACCAACGGGAGCAAATCGAATTGGGTGTGATTTGGCGTGTGTTTGTATCTTTACCTTGCATTCGAGTCGTGTTCATCGTGTTTTCCCTCACTTCCGCGTCAAATTCGTGAAGATCGAGCCACTCCAAGGTTAAATCCACAAGGAGACCCATAACACTTTCACTTAATGTTCTTCTAGGAAGAACTAGACCAGACGAGCCGGGTGTTGCTGCCAGGTTTGCCAGTGAGTTTGCAGTCACAGTAAGGACTAGCATGCTTATCTTACCCCACTGGAAAGAGTACAAGAAGAGGGTTGATGTCCAATCAGACTTCATAGGCAAAGTTTCTGTATGTTCTGTAACTTAGCTGTCCTTTACCTACCCATTTCTCTGTTCTTGCAAATGCTAATGCTCCATGTTTAATTTTTAGCAAAAGTTTGCCATGGACACAAATAACACCCACGTGCGGAATGCTTGCACAAATCTATTTATGGGGCATGCAAGGAATCAGCGGCATATTCTGAAGAAGAAGTATTTTGATCCCTACCCTCTGAACCAAGTTACAAGGAAATGTCCTGATGAAGTGAAACACATGACCGACAACTAGTGGTGCAAGCTTGCTGATACTTGGTCTGACCCCAGGAAATAGGTCACTTTTCGTTTAATCTTTTACTATTACTGCATGTGTTTGAATTGTTTGATTAGAACTGCCTCTTATACTGTATGGTTTCTGCTTGGTAGAGTACTTGTGTAACAAACAAGATCAATAGGAGCAAAGTCTTGTACCTTGCTGCCACAGGTTCTCTTAGCTATGAGGTTGTGTGCAACGGTGAGGACAATGCCTTCGAACTCTTCAAAAAGACGCATTGCAGCCCGAGAAATGGCTTCACTCTGAATGTGAAGAAAGCAATTGTAAGTCCTCTTGAATACTTTTTCATCTTCGTAAAATTCAATGTTATCTTCATATCTCAATTGTATACGATATTATTGTAGTTTGCTTGCTATTTTCCTAAGGTTCGCTTCTATTCCTAATATTGTAGGAAATCATGGAAAAGAAGATGGCTCCAGATGTCCAGGGGGAAGAACCACTTTCTTCCACTGAGGATGTGCACTTTGCACTCTCATTGGATAGAGAAAGCCAACGTTCCTGAAGAACATCGGCCTCCATCCAAGTACATCAAGACGAAGCAGGTCTGGCATTAAAGCAAAACTTTTGGCTAAGAGAGCAGGGAATGACAAACTGCGTTGTACCATAGAGGAATTGTAGAGAGCAAAAGAAGCTGCCGAGGCAGAGAGGCTGCAGTATGCTGAAGACATGAGAGAAATGCAGAAGAAGGAAGAAGAGATGCAGGATAAACAAAACCATACAAATGACTTACTTTAGCAAGTGTTGTCTCAGATGACTCAACTGAAGCAGCAGCAGCAGCTTTAGCTGTTGCAAGGTAAGTGAACTCGTGGTTAACACTCATGAGTTCTTGGGCCTAGGAAAGTTAACTGGTGTGGAAACTTGTGAGTCTTTTGGGCAGGGAAACTTGTGAGGCTTTTATCTCATAAACTGCTGTGGAAAGTTTTTGGCTATGGAAGCTTGTGAGGCTTTTGGCTTAGAAACTGCTGTGGAAATCTATGTGGAAACTTGTCCTGAAATTCGTTGTCAAATTATGTTATTTGATGCATGTGGTGTGAAATGTATCACAAACGATTAGGGCTAGTAGAAATTTACGTGCTCAAATGGTCCCCTGATCTCACGGTGACACCAGCCCGTATCTGCGACGAAAACGAAATCGTCTCAGTTGTTCTTGACGAAACATTTCCGTCATAGGTAAACACCGACGTGGCTGCCTTTCATTGGCCAACTATCTAGACGAAACAGAAACGTCACGGCCAATAATGACGTCATCACACATAATTCGTCATCGGTAGGTGATACGTGTCCCATTTTGATTTGTTAACATGGCGTTCTGCGGCTTGCACACGTGGCCTCATCCGATTGGCGCAAGCATGTCCGTGCCAACCGTCCACGTGTCAGCATGGCGTCGAAAGCTGGCGACAAACAAAATTCGTCATGGCACGTGTGACGTCATAAACAGGATATATGGCGTCATGAACGGGTTGCGTGACGTCACGGACATGGAGACAACAGAATCAAGCCGTGACAGAAAAAACGTCAAGAACACGATGACGTCATAGACGTCGAACATGATGTCAGCAAACATCGATGACGGCCACCCGCGGTGCCGTATGCCACGTGGCATCGACCGTGACGAAATAAAAATGTCATGAGCGATCGGGCTTGGGCTAGGCTGGTCCAGTTCGCCGCAACAAAAATACAGGAACGTCATAATCGGGCGTGACGTTTTCAGACAGGAAAAACGTCGTGGAATGAATTATGACATGAGGTCCGTGACATATTTTCTCGTCGCAAAATTCATCGTAGATGGCCATCTACGATGTTTTGTCTCTCACCCACGACGATATGAGGTCGTCATGGATCGTCTAGATTCTTGTAGTGAGATTGCAAACTACCGTTTGTGGTCGACGGCTACGTGCACAAAGAGTGTGGTGTTGTGAATGTCCCATAGGGTTCGAGAGCTGTTGCATGGTATCAGGGTTTGAGTGGGAGAGATCAAAGCTACACGCTAGTTATCAACCATCCACCATCATCATCAACAAGTGCTTGCTGAGAAGATCGGGCCACCCCATATCATCTTGGTATCAGATTTCCTCGTTTACGGGGTGAGCAATCCACAATCCATCCATAGATTAGTTTCTGTTTTTAGTCCTATACAAAAAAAGCCTCACAAAAATAATTGCCATAGACCGTAGGAGTCTAGGTTCAATTTTTGTTGATCGTCTATTTCGTAGATCCAATCTATAGTAATCCGTAGGAGTCTAGGTTCAATTTTTGTTGATTAGATCTAGTTGTTCATACGTGTTCCCATCAGTAGTTTCCGTCGCCACAAGCTAGATCTGATCCGTGCAAAGAGTCCTGGTTGTCCCCTCTTGGCCGAGTCGAATTTGAACAAAAAAAATCGTAGCTGACTCTGCCACGGCACAGAAACCGCCTGTTTCTCTGCCACGAGTTTGTTTCTGCTGCGGATCGCAGTCCTGCCGCAGCACATTTCCATAGTGTTTTTCTACCGCGCGGCAGTGTTCTGCCGCCAGTTCTGCCGCGACACGTTTTCCGGCCAGATCTCTGTCGTGGTATGTGTAGTCTACCGCAGCACACTTTTGCACTAGTTTTTTGCCGCGGTACAAAACACAACTTTGTGATATATTGTTAATTCCAAACCTTAGCTACAACCACTCTATTCAAAGGGGTTAGGAATCTACCTATTGAGAATAGTTTCCGCTCTTACAGGTTGTTCTTAGGTAATTGGTTCTATGATTAATAATTTTGGCCATGTGCATAGTGTGATACATATTCAAAAAATGAGAATATAGCAAAATAAAAACAAAAAAGAGAAAGAATCAATACAAAAGAAAAATAGGAAGAGAAGGAGAATTGAGCAAGAGGCCTAGTGATATCTTTGTGCACCGGTAGATTGAGCAATCTTGTGCATGTTTACTTTGAGCTTTGCTAGTGTCTCTCCAACGTAGTGCAACACCCTTCATAGTTGCATTGCCACATTTATCTCCATGTGTGTGTTTCTTGGGTTTTTGTATGATCAACACTAGGACTTGTTTCCGGCGTAGTTAGGATACCATACCTAGAGCTCCACCATAAATAACTGGTGTGCCCTGTGATCGTTCTCCATACCCTTGATATTCACTTCATCACATCAGTGCATAAGTCTTTGATTTAGAATTGGTAAAGCATCTCTATTCACTTTGGAACGATAAGATCTACTTTCTTGTCAATTTGGAGTGGGTTGTGAGCGTTCCACCCAACAGATTTTGATTTTTTTCACTAACCTACTAATCATGTCTCTTAGTGATGATGATGTTGTGTCACACAAAAAGATGAAGATCTTGTTACTTGGCAAGAATATGAAGCACTGAAATCTCATTTGATACGTGTGTTTACTAACACGACAGATGCCATTGACAAGAATATTCAGGACATGCAAGTGGCCTTGGGAGAAAATGAAGAGGCAGTCACTAACATTCAAACACAAGTGACAACTATCAATACCAATGTCACAACTTTGTAGCATTCAATTGATGCTTTGACAGTAGCACTTGAGCAACGGTAGCAACAACCACTTGATGATGTCGTTGATGACGATGTTGAAGGAAGTGTTGCTGGTGCTGCCCCAAATTTTGGCAAGGGACGTGCTAATCCCCTTGCACCTGCACCTGCACCTGCGCATGCACGCGGATGGGATCCTATTGGGCATGCTCAGCGTGAACCTAACCAAGCCATTGATGATGGTTTGGGCAAGCCAAAGTTTTCAATTCCCAAGTTTGATGGCTCACTTGATCCTGAAGATTACCTCACATGGGAGTTGAAGATTGAGAAGCTCTGGCGTTTGTATGATTATACAGAAGAAGATAAAGTGAAGCTTGTAGTGTCAAAATTTGATGGATATGCTTTACGTTGGTGGCATGCTATTGTGCAAAATAGAAGAAACGACAATGAACTTCCTATGATGAATTGGCGAGAGATGAAGCGCATCATGAAGGACTGTTTTGTACCCACCAACTACTTGTGTTCAGTTTTTCACAAGTTGACACAATTGAGGCAAGGAACCATGTCAGTCGATGAGTACTACATGGAGATGGAGATGCTTATGCAGCGTGCTAGAGTTCATGAATCACATGAGATGACCATGCATCGATTTCTCAACAATTTGAACTTACCAATAAAGAGTATTGTTCGTCATCACAAGTACGAGACTATGAATGAATTATTGCATCATGCTAGAGAGGCTGAATAACAGTTAGCTAAAAAGGCAAAGGCATGTGCGAGGTTTTCTTCTACCCTCCGTTTTTCAGCAAGGTCTACACCGCCACCTCCTATGGCTGCTATCCACCCTTCACCATCTTCGGCCAAGCATGCAGCAACGCCATCCTATGGTTCCCATGCGACAAAACCTACTACTCCTGTTGCTAGCTCGGGTTCCAATATGTCAACTGCTCGTACTCGCGATGTGGAGTGCCATACTTGTGGAGGTAGACGTCACTACAAGCGAGATTGTCCAAAACGCAAGGTTATGTTTGTCAATAAACAAGGTGAGTATGAAAGTGGAGATGAAGTTGATCCTCATTGTGCTGATCACGATGGTTATACTAGCGAGGAAGGTCTGGACGCTTTCCCTGTGCATGCACCAACCATTGTGGTGTCTCCACGTATACTTAGTGTGCAGCCTATTGTTGATTCTCAACGCTGCAACTTGTTCCAAACAAAAGCACTAGTTGGTCCTAACAAATCTTGCAGTCATTGATGGAGGTAGTTGTAGATATCTTGCAAGCAAGGAGTTATCTGCCAAGCTGAATTTGACTTATTTACCTCATCCCAAGCCTACTACATACACATGGTTGAGTGACAATGGTGAGATGAAGGTAAACCATATGGTACGTGTGAATTTTGAGATAGGACCATACAAGGATTCTATTGATTTTGATGTGGTTCCTATGACTGTATGCCATCTATTATAGTGTCGGCCTTGGCTGTATGATCGCCATGTGCAACACAATGGCCGAGCCAATACCTATCACTTGGAATTCAAGGGCAAGAAAATTAATATGCAGCCGATGACACCACAAAATATTGTCAATGAATCTTTCCAAAAGATAGAAGTGAACTTGAAGGATGCATCTGTAGATAGGCGAGATAGTTTTGCAGCTGTACATGATGTAATAGAGCCTAAAGAGAGTGATATAACAAAAAGAGAGAGAGTGCCTAATCTTTTGATGTTAGACACCAAGGAAGATATTAGAGAGTTTCGTGATGATCCTACAGCCATGCCACTTGTGCTCATGTATAGGGGCGAGGTATTGGTTTCTAACAACATGACCCCTATTTCTCTTGGTGTATCTACTATTTTGCAGGATTTTCGCGATGTGTTTCCAGAAGATGTGCCCGCAGGATTTCCTCCATATCATGGCATTGAACATCAAATACACTTGATACCTGGCGCCACATTACCAAACCGTGCACCCTACAGAACCAACCCTGAAGAAACAAAGGAGATACAGAAACAAGTACAGGCGTTGCTAGATAAAGGGTACATTCGTGTTTCTCTTAGCCCTTCTGCTATTCCTATTATTTTAGTGCCAAAGAAAGATGGTACATGGAGAATGTGTGTAGATTGTAGAGCTATTAATAACATCACTATTCGATATCGTCATCCTATTCCACGGTTAGAGGATATGCTAGATGAATTGAGTGGTACTGCTATTTTCTCTAAGATTGATTTTCCTAGTGGATACCATCAAATTAGAATGAAAGAAGGGGGTGAATGGAAAACTGCTTTCAAAACAAAATTTGGGTTGTATGAGTGGTTAGTCATGCCATTTGGTCTTACTAATGCACCTAGTACTCTCATGAGATTAATAAAAATTCATGTTTTGAGAGAATTTATTGGTCGATTTGTGGTTGTTTATTTTGATGATATGCTTATATATAGCCACAATGAAACTGAACATTGTAACCATATTCGACAAGTTTTGTAAGTGTTGCGTGATAACAAATTGTATGCTAACCTTGAGAAGTGCACATTTGCAAAAGATACGGTTATATTTCAGGGATATGTTGTATCTAAGCATGGGGTAGAAGTAGATCAATCTAAAATTGAATCAATTTAGAATTGGCCTATTCCCATGAATGTGAGTCAAGTGCATAGTTTCCATGGCTTAGCTGGTTTCTATAGGCTCTTTGTGAAAGATTTTACCACTATTGCTGCACCATTGAATGAAGTGACTAAGAAAGGTGTGCCATTTGTATGGGGCGCAGCCCAAGAAATTGCATTTGATACTTTGAAAGGTTTACTTACTTCTACACCGTTACTTGCATTACCTGATTTTGCAAAGCAATTTTAAGTTGAATGTGATGCTAGTGTGCGGTGACCCAACATACCACTGCATGATGTAGTATACTATAGTCATTGACATAACACCAATGAAACACCATTAACTAGTATTACATCCCTCTGAGTGGTACAACAGAAACACAGCAGGTCCAAGACATGACTATGGATTACAACTCGACTCTTTACAAAAGATCCAGAGAACACACTAGGTTAAAGAGAGAGAAAGAAACTTCTTACAAAGAAGAACCAGAGATAAAACTCAGAACTATCTAGCTAATAAGACTAGCATCCAAACTATTAGGCTTGCAATTGCTGCTAGTGCAATGCTCTATAGAAATAGATGTTATGGCTAGAGTATCTACTCCTATCTATTCAAGAACTTCTTCTTCCCTTCGGTTGATGTATATGTTGTCTTCATTGACTTTATTGAACAACTTGAGCTGCCGATGATGCTTTCTTGAGAGGAAATTGATGTTGACATCGTCTTCAACAGCTTAGAACCTGGCAAGGGTTAAGAAGGTACGGTTGAGTACGAGCATACTTAGCAAGTTCACTAAAAAGGAGTGTATGATGCACTATCTCTACAGCCACAGACCAAAGGTCGTAGGCAATGCAGGTTTTCATAAACATTTCTTCAAAGGTTACTTTTATTCTGAAAACTATGTCTGTCAGCCTTCTCAGGTTGACCAGAACCATCGTGGGGTTCCTTTCCTGCCGCGTTCGTAGCTCCTTCCCGGAACAGGGAGTAACATGTCATAGTTCTTACACTCTGTAGAGGTGCGTCACTTTTCCCATGAGAGACCTTAAGCTTTGTTGCACGACCGAGAGTATGTACCCATTCAAACTTCCATGGTTTGAGGCCCAACCTAAGATCCAAGCCAATCACTGCCCCCTTTGCGACCCCGCATGTCCCCTTGGTGTACGCCATGCCCACATCTTGAATTATGGCAATGGTTGGTACAGACCGTTCAAATGCCACAACTATCGTGGGACGTTGAGGGTTCCCACCCATATGCTGCATATCCTCTACGAATTACCAATTAATGCATGCTACGAGGATAACAGCCACGACATGCACATTCGGATCCATGAGAGAGGAAGAAGATACAGCTGACTTCTCCGTCCCATTCCAAATCTCATGGTTAATGCGTAATATACGACGCTAGAATCACTAGCGACATTGGTTGTTAAGTCCTAGATATTATGTTCCTTTACCATCGAATCAGACAAGAGATTATTACCATATGGTAAATAATCCCTAATCATTTTATTATGAAAATAGTGTTTCTGACCTTTTTTTGAAATGCAGGTGATGACAACATTTGAGTTACAAGCATTTGATAGAAAATAATAAAAGGACATGAGCAAGTGTGAACTTGCCTTTTATGATTGCAAGATTATGCACTCACGGTCTTTTAGATACTAGAAGATCCAAATTCTGTAAACAACATCATTGGTCCGGTAAGGACGAATGTTTAAAGAAGCAAGATGCACTTATGCATAAGTTGTTATGGGGTAACCCCGTCGGTGGCCTGATCTTCACGGATCTCGTGGTCAAATCGATGGGAAAGCGAGGGGAAGGGAGAAGGTAGCGGAAGCGGACACACACCTCGTGAAGAACACGATGAACACACACAGAACTCACACGATACAAGGCCAATTGCTCTCGTTGGTGGCCACCGGTCCGATAGAATCCTCTCAAGGAAAGATCGGTCAACGTGCTCCCTCGATCCCACGCGGAGAGGGAAGAACACCTTGGAGAGGATCTTTATGTCTTGGCAATGGGACACCAATGCCAAGGCCTTCTACAACGAGGGAGGCATGATGCAAACTCCAATGAGGTGGTGATGATAATCGATCCCCTTTGGTAGAAGGGGATGAGGCAAAACTAGAGATTCCACAAAGGGGTTTTTCTTTAGTCTATCATCTATCCCTAAGGGATACATGAGGGGTGGGGGCTCTATTTATAGGTTAGCCACTTACATAGGGGTAGTTTGGGCATAATACTAGGGTTGCAACATAATAAGGGGGTAGATGGGTTGTGGCCCGGTGTTGAAACCTGCATGAGCCTAGTCTTGAACAGTAGTCTTGGTCCTTGGGTCCAGAGTACTGCATCAAGCGGAAGCGTGGCTTCAGAAGCGGTAGCTCTGGGCTTCAGCTATCGTCGAGCTCCAGGTCCGGTAGTACCGGTTGGGTAACCGGTTGTACCGCTGTTGGGAGCGGTAGTACCACTCGCGTTTGTATTCTTGGGTGACTTGGGGACGAGCTTGGACTTGGCGTTGTAGATATAGTAGCGTCTGTAGTCTCAGCTCCATCATCTCCCCCCTTCAAAAAGAGTCGTCCTCGACTCTAGACGCTCGTCATGTAGAGGTTGTCGAGAGACATTCTTGATCCTGGGGTTCGCCATGTAGTCTTCCTCGAGTAACTTGATTTGGCAGCTCTTCAATGTTCCTTCACTTTCCATGTAGCCTACAAAGCTCACAACAAAAATGAAGCAACACTCAAAGAGTAGCCAATTCTTGAAGATTATAGCATGAGTCCTCAAGTAGAAGCAAGTCACCTTATAATGTACAGATGGATCATTGAAGGGTAGCCCTAGGTAACTCTCTTCGATTCGTCTTGTAAACTCTTTGTCCATATAGGTTGACGCATATGCAATTGTACCTTCACACAACAAAGATGTTGTGGGGTAACCCCGTGGGTGGCCCGATCTTCACGGATCTCGTGGTCAAATCAATGGGAAAGCGAGGGGAAAGGGAGAAGGTAGCAGAAGCGAACACACACCTCACGAAGAACACGATGAACACACGCAAAACTCACATGATACAAGGCCGATTTCTCACCGGTGGCCACCGGTCCGATAGAATCCTCGCAAGGAAAGATCGGTCAACATGCTCCCCTCAATCCCAAGAAGAGAGGGAAGAACACCTTGGAAAGGGTCTTGACGTCTTGGCAAAGGAACACCGATGCTAAGGCCTTGTACAACAAGGGAGGCGCGATGCAAACTCCGACGAGGTGGTGACGATAGTCGATCAACCTTTGATAGAAGGGGATGAGGAAAAACTAGAGATTCCACAAAGGGGGTTTTCTTTAGTCTATCATCTATGCCTAAGGGATACAATGAGGGGTGGGGGCTCTATTTATAGGCCAGCCACAAGTTAAGGGGTAGTTTGGGCATAATACTAGGGTTTGGTGTGGAATAGAGGGGTACATGGGCCAAGGGCCCAGATGTTGGCTCGCAGGCCCATCACTTAGGCCGGACAGTCCGGGTCGGGTGGACCGGATAGTCTAGGATGGCCGGACACTCCGCGTAGTGTCCGGGTAGAGTCCGATGTGACCTACTGACTGTCCGCGCCAGGATGGAGCCGGGTAGGCCGGACACTCCGGCTGGATCTGGTCGAACACTCCGGCTGCGTCGGACATTCCGGCTGGCAACAGGCAGACTCTCCGGGGCGATGACGGCAGAGACTCTCGTTCTGGAGTTGGCTGCTCCTGGTCCATCTTCTTGGTTGACTTGGGAACGATCTTGGGGACTTGGCATTGTAGATGTAGTAGCGTCCGCAGGACGGGCTACATCAGCTCCCCCTTCAAAAAGAGTCATCCTCGACTCTTCATGCCCATCCTAAGAAGATGATGTCGAGAGACCTTCTTGATCCTGGGGTTCACCATATAGTCATCCTTGAGAAGCTTGATGTGGCAACTCTTCAATGTTCCTTCACCTTCCATGAAGCCTACAAAGCTCACAACAAAAGTGAAGCAACACTCAAAGAGTACCCAATTCATGAAGATTATAGCATGAGTCCTCAAGTGGAAGGAAGTCACCTTATAATGTAGAGATAGCTCATTGAAGGGTAGCCCTAGGTAACTCTCTTCGATTCGTCTTGTCAACTCTTTATCCATGGAGGTTGACGTGGAAGCAATTGTACCTTCACACAACAAAGACCAAGCAACATATGTTTGTCTGTGATAGAGGAGCATGTCATTTGTGGCATGTCCATTCTAGTTCACAACACTATTAGCACAACTCAAGTATAGCAAACGGGATGCATATGCAATGTCAAAGTGCATGGAACTCGTTTGAACATCATCCAAATGTGGGAACTCAAAAACTCCATATAACATCTTAGTGTGACACTCAAAGCAATTGACTAAGATATGGATCCACATTTTTGATGCAAGAGTAGGAGAATTCGGCAAAAACACATACAAAAAGATATCCAAAACAACATCATTATGTGTGCAAACCAACCATTGGAAAGAACAATTGTTCAATATGTTGGATGACATACACATATCATCAAAAGCCAAAATTATGGGGGTATGAGTATTGCAAGCGGAAGCAAAAATAATGTGTTTGCAGAAAAACCATATGAAAGAGCAAGTGGTCCTTATGTTTGTTGCAACAACAATACGAGAGACTTGGAAGCTCTCGTGACAATACATGCTCAAATTGGCATTATGGTTGCACACAAAACATCGGAAAGAGAAATTTTTCAACATTTTTGTGTCAACACACAAAGCATCAATATCAAATAGCAATGAAACATGATTGTCACAAGGTGAAAGAATACCATTAACATGCTTGCAATCAAACCATAGGATAGAGCAATTTGACAACATGAAAGATGCAAGGTATGCAAAAGGTATCAGAGCTGGGTTCGATCTTGAACTCACTTGGGGGTCCTCTCTGGAGCTCTTTTTGTCAACTCGTGCTCAACCGAGGTTGACATTATTGTGCGGGTACCTACACACATCAAACACAAAAGGGAGAATGTATGTGCATGGTACAGAAACACATCATCCATCATGACATATCTCTTCTTGTGCACATCACCATGAGTGTCAATCAAGTATGAAAAATATGCATGGTGAGTATGCAAGTGGGGAACATGCTTATCATGGCAATCATCAAAATCTCCAAAATTTGAGAAAGCTATGGGGCCATCTCAATAGAAACCATATGAGAATTATTGTTGCAAGAAAAACAAGTGAAATAGCAATTGTTCATCTTATTGCAAGCAACGGGAGAGATTGTAAAACATTCATGACAAAGCATGGTTCGAGGGGTACCATTGGTAACATCATTGCAAGCAAAACATTGGAAAGAGCAATTGTTCAACAAAGTTCAAGCAATGATATCATCAATGTAATGTTTAGAGCATGGAATGTCTATGGCAACATCATCACAATCAAATAATTTCACATGCTCAACGTTATGCAAAGGCAAAGTATCGCATGGAAATATCAAAGAAGCATATGTGCACAAATATCATCCATAGCATGCCAATCATCACAAGTCATCATGTCCACTAGTGGGATCATGGCATCATCAACACCTGTATTCTTACCTTGTCCATACCTCTCATATGAAGTGGGTGTTGTGGTAGCATTGGCCTCCATGTGGGCGACTTCTTCATCATGTATGGGGATGGCATCATCTTCATCCATGCTTGTCGCTTCTTGATCCATGGAACCTAACACATCACGAGAAAACACACTAAAGGTAGAGGGTAAGTCGTTAGAAATCAAAGTGGTCTCACATGACCTATCAACTACCACTCTCAACTCACTAGGTGTATCACTCATGCCCTCCAAGTGGTCTCACATGACCAATCAACTACCACTCTCAACTCACTAGGTGTATCACTCATGCCCTCCAAGTGGAAGTACTCAATCTCACATATGGTGGAGTCACTCATCTCACTCTTGTTTTCACTCAAGTGGGCTAAGTGGCTCTCATACTCACATGGGATTGGTACCACATCATCACTCAAGCATATGGGGATAGGCTCGGTGTGCTCAACTCCTTGCGCTTCCTTTGGTGAAGGTAAAGTCCCATGCTCACCATTCTCGACCTTGTTGTCGCCCTCTTGCACCTTGGCTTGTGTAGTCCTCTTGATGTACTCGTCCAACTTGGTGAAGTAGAGGTCTTTGTCCTGCTCATCTATGAGGTTGCATGCGTCATCTAGGATGTCAAGTCGTGGCGTTGATGCTTGATGGCTTGGAGGGGAGCTTGCTCTTGGCGCCATTTTGGCGGTGGCACAAGTTGAAGGTGCCTTATGATGGTGTTGGAGGAGGTCATTGTCGTGCCTTGCCAAATGTTGATGTAGATGGCGCACTTGGTCATCCACATGACGCTTGCGACGATACTTCTTGTCCTTGGCACTCTTCCTGGCAAGGCGTTGTAATGAGCGCAAAGCATCATTAGTCTTGGCCATCATGCTCATGGTTTTGGCGAAATTGTTGTCCATGTCGCGCTTGAAGTTGTCCATGTCGCGCTTGAAGTTGTCCATTTGATGGTAGACAATGGTGCTCTTGAGGTGGAGGCTCCGTCTTGGTCGACGCGACTTGAGGAGCTTGTCGTTGTCGTTCTTAAAGTCGTCCATGCTTGGGGAGTTACTGTTTTTGTAGAACTCCATATCACCCAAGCATGTGGAGCCATTGTCGCTGTAGTGCTCCATCATGTCATCCATGCTTGTGGAGGCATATGCATGGTGGCTCATCGTGGATTCTTCATAGAAATCATCCTCGGTTCCGGAGTCCCTAGACATGTTTCACAAGACCAAGTGGTGTATATGGAAATGGTAGAGGGTTAGGAATGCAACGCCAAATCTTATTTTACCTTGGAAGATAGTATCGTGCAAGTGGCAACACTTGAGAGCAATCAAAACCAAGCAAAGTGAAATTCACGCGGAACACCAAAACCAACTAACCACTAAAAAACACACACACAAAGCTTATGGTGGATGGGTATGGAATGTGGCGTGTCCAAGAACAATCCGAATTCAAGATGTTGTAATGGCACGTAAACAACCATGATGATCACGAAGCAAAACAAGTCAATCCACAAGAAGGAAATATGTACAAGGAAACACACACGGTGGGATAAAAGGGACTTGTGCGACAGAGAAAGTGAGCTAAGAACCCAATGATTACCTAGCGAATACTATAAGCTCGTGTTGCACAAGTACAAGGAGAGACGTTAGTTCGATTGCAATAAAATTGGTGGGCTACAAGATATGCACAAAAAATATCACCTATTTTATGTTCATCGAGCTTGCGCTTCCTATTCTATGAGGCACTTGTTTCTTTTTTTTCTTTTTCTATTTTTTTTCACTTTTCTTTTCTTTTTCTTTTTAATTTTTCACTTGTCTCTTGTGCCAACAACTATACAAGATAACTATATGAGATACTGCGGTCACAACTTTTGCTCGGTATTCTACAAGTATCAAATGTGCATAGCCCAAGCAATCATAGTAGGAACTAGTCTCAATAGGTGTTTGTTGAACGCAAAGATAGTGTGGCTCACAAAGGGATGCAAGTGGGGAGAAGTCGTGGAATTTATATACCTTTCGTCACCGATCTTCACCCTTTATTGGTGGATTCCGCCTTGCTCACGGAATTTGGATGGAGTAGATAGCATTAACCATGTAGATGATGATGTAGAGCTCTTTCTCCTCTTCAAAACGAGCTAAAAACACCAAAATCCGAGTTCGTATGCAAAACTTATGCTCAAAACCGTGAAACTGATTTGCTGTCTGCAAGGGGGGCGGGCAGTCCGGGGCGCGCAGGCCGGACAGTCCGGCCGGGCCGGATATTCCGGTCCGTTTAGGCCGGAAACTTCGGTGGGGTGGATAGTCCGGTCCATTTTGGCCAGATAGTCCGGTCTGGTCGAACCAGAACTTTCAGAACACGAACTGGACGAGTTTTGGCGGAAAAACTCGAATCAAAACGTCAAATTGATGGGGGAAATCAAGGAATTAGGCTATGGAAACATAGGGGAAGGTAGATCAACAAGTTTAGCAAGTAATCCACGAATCAAAACCTACCAACACACACTCAAATCACAGATCGATCCAAAACACGAATTGGGGCTGTTTTTGGTGGAATTTTTGAATTTATGGGGAAAAAGACCAAATCGAGGAGAAATCCATGGCAACCGAAATCTGCTGATACCAGATGTTAAGGGGTAACCCCGTGGGTGGCCCGATCTTCACGGATCTCGTGGTAAAATCGATGGGAAAGGGAGAAGGTAGCGGAAGCGGACGCACACCTCGCGAAGAACACGGTGAACACACGCAAAACTCACACGATACAAGGCCGATTGCTCTCACCGGTGGCCACCGGTCCGATAGAATCCTCGCAAGGAAAGATCGGTCAATGTGTTCCCGTCAATCCCAAGCGGAGAGGGAAGAACACCTTGGAGAGGGTCTAGACGTCTTGGCAAAGGAACACCGATGCCAAGGCCTTGTACAACAAGGGAGGCACGATGCAAACTCCAACGAGGTGGTGACGATAGTCGATCCCCTTTGGTAGAAAGGGATGAGGCAAAACTAGAGATTCCACGAAGGGGGTTGTCTTTAGTCTATCATCTATGCCTAAGGGATACATGAGGGGGTGGGGGCTCTATTTATAGGCTAGCTACAAGTTCAGGGGTAGTTTGGGCATAAAACTAGGATTTGGTGTGAAATAGAGGGGTACATGGGCCAAGGGCCCAGATGTTGGCTCGCAGGCCCATCACTTAGGCCGGACAGTCCGGGTCAGGTTGACCGGACAGTCTGGGGTGGCCGGACACTCCGGGTAGTGTCCGGGTAGAGTCTGATGTAGCATACTCATTGTCCGTGCTAGGACGGGGCTAGGGTAGGCCGAACACTCTGGCTGCACCGGACATTACGTTTGCCATCAGGCGGACTCTCCGGGGCTTTGACGGCGGAGACTCTGGTTCTAGAGCTGGATGCTCCTGGTCTATCTTCTTGGTTGACTTTGGGATGATCTTGGGGACTTGGCGTTATAGATGTAGTAGCTCCCGCAGGACGGGATGCATCAGCTCCCTCCCTTCAAAAAGAGTCATCCTCGACTCTTCAAGATGATGCCGAGAGACATTCTTGATCCTGGGATCACCATATAGTCGTCCTTGAGAAGCTTTATGTGGCAACTCTTGAATGTTCCTTCACCCTCCATGAAGCTTACAAAGCTCACAACAAAAGCGAAGCAACACTCAAAGAGTAGCCAATTCATGAAGATTATAGCATGAATCCTCAAGTAGAAGGAAGTCACCTTATAATGTAGAGATAGCTCATTGAAGGGTAGCCCTAGGTAACTCTCTTCGATTCGTCTTGTCAACTCTTTGTCCATAGAGGTTGACGCGTATGCAATTGTACCTTCACACAACAAAGACCAAGCAAAATATGTTTGTCTTATATAGAGGAGCATGTCATTTGTGGCATGTCCATTCTTGTTCACAACACTATTAGCACAACTCAAGTATCGCAAACGAAATGCGTATGCAAGTTCAAAGTGCATGGAAGTTAATTGAAAACCATCCAAATGTGGGAACTCAAAAACTCCATATAACATCTTAGTGTGGCACTCAAAGCAATTGACTAAAATATTGATCAACATCTTTGATGCAAAGCTAGGAGAATTTGGCAAAAACACACGAGGAAGAATATCCAAAGCAACATCATTATGTGTGCAAACCAACCATTGTAAAGAACAATTGTTCAATACGTTGGATGCCATACACATATAATCAAAAGCCAAAATCATGGGGGTATGAGTATCACAAGCGAAAGAAAAAACAAGATGTTTGCAATCAAACCATATGAAAGAGAAAGTGGTCCACATGATTGTTGCAACAACAATACAAGAGACTTGGAAGCTCTCATGACAATGCATCCTCAAAATGGCATTATGGTTGCACACAAAACATCGGAAAGAGAAATTGTTCAACATTTTTGTGGCAACACACAAAGCATCAATATCCAATAGCAACAAAACATGATTGTCACAAGGTGAAAGAATACCATCAACATGCTTGCAAGAAAACCATAGGAAAGCGCAATTTGTCAACATGAAAGATGCAAAGCATGCGAAAGGTATCATAGCTGGGTTCGGTCTTGAACTCACTTGGGGGATGCTCTCTAGAACTCTTTTTGTCAACTCGTGCTCAACCGAGGTTGACATTCTTGTGCGGGTACCTACACACATCATAGATAAAAGGAAGAACGTGTGTGCATGGTATAGAAACACATCATCGATCATGACGTATCTCTTATTGTGCACATCACCATGAGTGTCAATCAAGTGTAAAATAGATGCATGGTGAGTATGCAAGTGGGGAACATGCTTATCATGGCATTTACTAAAATCTCCAAAAGTTGAGAAAGCTATGGGGGCCATCTCAATAGAAAACATATGATAATTATTGTTGCAAGCAAAACAAGTGAAAGAGAAATCATCCATACTATTGCAAGCAACAGAAGAAATAGTAAAACACTCATGACAACACATTATTCGAGGGTTACCATAGGTAACACCATTGCAAGCAAAACATTGGAAAGAGCAATTGTTCAACAAAGTGCAAGCAATGATATCATCAACGTAACGTTTAGAGCATATCATGTCTATGGAAATATCATGACAATATATGGATTCCACATGGTCATCATGATGCATTGAAAAATCAACACATGGGAATAAGAATGGAACATATGTCACGTCATAAGTATCATCCATAGCATGCAAGTCATCACAAATCATCATGTCCACTAGTGGGATCATGGAATCATCAACACCCGTATTGTTACCTTGTTCATATCTCTCACATGAAGTGGGTGTTGTGGTAGCATTAGCCCCCATGTGGGCGACTTCTTCATCATGTATGGGGATTGCATCATCTTCATCCAAGCTTGGCGCTTCTTGATCCATGGAACGTAGCACAACATGAGGAAACACACTAGAGGTAGAGGGTAAGTCGTTAGAAATCAAAGTGGTCTCACATGACCTATCAACTACCACTCTCAACTCACTCGGTGTATCACTCATGCCCTCCAAGTGGAAGCACTCAATGTCACATATGGTGGAGTCACTCATCTCACTCTTGCTTTCACTCAAGTGGGCTAAGTGGCTCTCATACTCACATGGGATTGGTACCACATCATCACTCAAGCATATGGGGGTAGCCTCAGTTCTCTCAACTCCTTGCGCTTCTTTTGGTGAAGGGAAAGTCCCATGCTCACCATTCTCGACCTTGTCGTCGCCCTCTTGCACCTTGGCTTGTGTAGTCCTCTTGACGTACTCGTCCAACTTGGCGAAGTAGAGGTCTCCGTCCTCCTCATCCATGAGGTTGCATGCGTCATCTAGGACGTCAAGTCATGGCGTTGAAGCTTCATGGCGTGGAGGGGAGCTTGCTCTTGGTGCCATTTTGGTGGTGGCACGAGTAGTGTAAGGTGCCCTTTGATGGTGTCGACGGAGGTCATTGGCGTGCCTTGCCAAAGGTTGATGTAGATGGCGCACTTGGTCATCCACATGACGCTCGCGATGATGCTTCTTGTCCTTGGCACTCTTCTTGGTGAGGAATTGTAATGAGCGCAAAGCATCATTAGTCTTGGCCATCATGCTCATGGTTTTGGCAAAGTCGTTGTTCATATCACGCTTGAAGTTGTCCATTTGATGGTGGACCTTGGTGCTCTCGAGGTGGAGGCTCCGTCTTGGTCGACGCAACTTGAGGAGCTTGTCGTTGTCCTTCTTAAAGTCGTCCATGCTTGGGGAGTTAGTTTTGTTCTAGAACTCCATATCACCCAAGCATGTGGAGACATTGTCGGTGTAGTGCTCCATCATGTCATACATGCTTGTGGAGGCATATGCATGGTGGCTCATCATTGATTCTTCATAGAAATCATCCTCGGTTCTGGAGTCCCTAGACATGTTTCACAAGACCAAGTGCTGTATATGGAAGTTCTAGGGGGTAGGAATGCAACGTCAAACCTTACTTTACCTTGGAAGATAGTATCGTGCAAGTTGTGACACTTGAGAGTAATCAAAACCAAGCAAAGTGAAGTTCATGCGGAACACCAAAACCAACTAACCATCAGAAAACACACACACACACAAAGCTTATGGTGGATGGGTATGGAAGGTGGCGTGTCCAAGAACAATCCGAAATCAAGATATTGTAATGACAAGTAAAGAACCACGATGATCACAAAGGAAAATAAGTCAATACACAAGATAGGAATTATGTACAAGGAAACACACTCTGTGGGATAAATGGGACTTGTGCGACAGAGAAAGTGAGCTAAGAACCAAATGATGACCTAGCGAAGACAATAACCTCGTGTCGCACAAGTGCAAGGAGAGACGCTAGTTCGAATGCAATAAATTGGTGGGATACAAGATATGCACAATAAGTACCACCTATTTGATGTTCATCGAGCTTGCACTTCCTATTCTATGAGGCACTTGTTTCTTTCTTTCTTTTTCTTCTTTTTCTTTTTCTATTTTTTTCTTTTTGCTTTTATTTTTCACTTTCCCCTTCGTTGTGCCAACAAATATACAAGATAACTATATGAGATACCACGCTCACAACTTTTGCTCGGAATTCTACAAGGTATCAAATGTGCATAGCCTAAGCAATCATAGGATGAACTAGTCTCAATAGGTGTTTGTTGAACGCAGAGATAGTGTAGCTCACAAAGGAATGCAAGTAGGGAGAAGTGGCGGAAATTTTATACCTTTCGTCACCGATCTTCACCCTTTATTGGTAGTACCGCTCTTTTTTCTATTTTTTTCACTTTTCTTTTCTTTTTCACTTGCCCCTTCCTTGTGCCAACAACTATACAAGATAACAATATGAGATAGAGCGCTCACAACTTTTGCTCGGAATTCTACAAGGTATCAAATGTGCATAGCCCAACTAATCATAGGAGGAACTAGTCTCAATAGGTGTTTGTTGAACCCAAAGATAGTGTGGCTCACAAAGGGATGCAGGTGTGGAGAAGTCGCGGAATTTTTATACCTTTCGTCGACGATCTTCACACTTTATTGGTGGATTCATCCTTGCTCACGGAATTTGTATGGAGGAGATAGAATGAACCACGGATATGATGATGTATAGCTCCGTCTCCTCTTCAAAACGAGCTAAAGAACACCAAAATTCGAGTTCGTTTGCAAAAGTTATGCTCAAAACGGTGAGAGGCTAAAATCTGGGAATTCTGCTGTTTTTTCTCTATACCGGGCGGTAGTACCAGGTTTCTGAGCGGTAGTAACGGTCTTCCGGAGGCCCTGTAGTACCATTTCGGTACCAGGAATGTGCGGTAGTACCGGGTTTTGGCCCTGGTAGTATCGGATGTCACAAAAACACCCAATTTTGACGTGTTTTCGCGATTTTGGGGCGATTTGGGCAGAAAATCTTCAAGAAAAACACCAAATCGGAGGGGTAAATGATGGAATTAGGCCATGGGAACGTAATGGAAGGTAGATCAACAAGTTTAGCAAGTAATCCATGGATCAAAACCTACCAAAACGCACTAAAATCATAGGTCGGTCCAAAACACGAATTGGGGCTATTTTTGGTGGAATTTTTGAATTTATGGGGAAAAGTCGAAATCGAGGAGAAATCCGTGGCAACCAAAAGCTGCTGATACCAGATGTTATGGGGTAACCGAGTGGGTGGCCCGATCTTCACGGATCTCGTGGTCAAATCGATGGGAAAGTGAGGGGAAAGGGAGAAGGTAGCGGAAGCAGACACACACCTCGCGAAGAACACGATGCACGCAAAACTCACACAATATAAGGTCGATTGCTCTCGTCGATGGCCACCGGTCCGATAGAATCCTCTCAAGGAAAGATCGGTCAACATGCTCCCTCGATCCCACGCGGAGAGGGAAGAACACCTTGGAGGGGGCTTGACATCTTGGCAAAGGGACACTAATGCCAAGGCCTTTTACAACAAGGGAGGCACGATGCAAACTCCAACGAGGTGGTGACGATAGTCGATCCCCTTTGGTAGAAGGGGATGAGGCAAAACTAGAGATTCCACAAAGGGGGTTTTCTTTAGTCTATCATCTATGCCTAAGGGATACATGAGGGGTGGGGGCTCTATTTATAGGCCAGCCACTTATGTAGGGGTAGTTTGGGCATAATACTAGGGTTGAGATAATAAGGGGGTACATGGGCTGTGGGCCAGCTATTGAGGCACGCTTCATGGAGGCTAGCACAACATGAGGAAACACACTAGAGGTAGAGGGTAAGTCGTTAGAAATCAAAGTGGTCTCACATGACCTATCAACTACCACTCTCAACTCACTCGGTGTATCACTCATTCCCTCCAAGTGGAAGCACTCAATCTCACATATGGTGGAGTCACTCATCTCACTCTTGCTTTCACTCAAGTGGGCTAAGTTGCTCTCATACTCACATGGGATTGGTACCACATCATCACTCAATCATATGGGGGTAGGCTCGGTTCTCTCAACTCCTTGCGCTTCCTTTGGTGAAGGGAAAGTCCCATGCTCACCATTCTCGACCTTGTCGTCGCCCTCTTGCACCTTGGCTTGTGTAGTCCTCTTGACATACTCGTCCAACTTGGTGAAGTAGAGGTCTTCGTCCTCCTCATCCATGAGGTTGCATGCGTCATCTAGGACGTCAAGTCGTGGCGTTGAAGCTTGATGGCATGGAGGGGAGCTTGATCTTGGTGCCATTTTGGTGGTGGCACGAGTAGTGGAAGGTGCCCTTTGATGGTGTCGATGGAGGTCATTGGCGTGCCTTGCCAAAGGTTGATGTAGATGGCGCATTTGTTCATCCACATGACGCTCACGATGATGCTTCTTGTCCTTGGCACTCTTCTTGGTGAGGCGTTGTAATGAGCACAAAGCATCATTAGTCTTGGCCATCATGCTCATGGTTTTGGCGAAGTCATTGTCCATATCGCGCTTGAAGTTGTCCATTTGATGGTGGACCTTGGTGCTCTCGAGGTGGAGGCTCCGTCTTGGTCGACGCAACTTGAGGAGTTTGTCGTTGTCGTTCTTGAAGTCGTCCGTGCTTGGGGAGTTAGTGTTGTTCTAGAACTCCATATCACTCAAGCATGTGGAGCCATTGTGGGTGTAGTGCTCCATCATGTCATCCATGCTTGTGGAGGCATATGCATGGTGGCTCATCATGGATTCTTCATAGAAATCATCATCGATTCCGGAGTCCCTAGACATGTTTCACAAGACCAAGTGGTGTATATGGAAGTTGTAGGGGGTTAGGAATGCAACGACAAACCTTACTTTACCTTGGAAGAGAGTATCGTGCAAGTTGCGACACTTGAGAGTAATCAAAACCAAGCAAAGTGAAGTTCATGTGGAACACCAAAACCAACTAACCACCAAAAAAAAACACACACACAAAGCTTATGATGGATGGGTATGGAAGGTGGCGTGTCCAAGAACAATCCAAAATCAAGATATTGTAATGATAAGTAAAGAACCACGATGATCACAGAGCAAAACAAGTCAATCCACAAGATAGGAATTATGTACAAGGAAACACACACGGTGGGATAAATGGGACTTGTGCGATAGAGAAAGTGAGCTAAGAACCAAATGATGACCTAGCGAAGACTATAAGCTCGTGTCGCACAAGTGCAAGGAGAGACGCTAGTTCGATTGCAATAAATTGGTGGGATACAAGATATGCACAATAAGTACCACCTATTTGATGTTCATAGAGCTCCGTCTCCTCTTAAAAACGAGCTAAAGAACACCAAAATCCGAGTTCGTTTGCAAAAGTTATGCTCAAAATGGTGAGAGGCTGAAATCTGGGAATTCTGCTGTTTTTTCTCTGTACCGGGCGGTAGTACCGGGTTTCTGAGCAATAGTACCAGTCTTCGGGAGGCCCTGTAGTACCATTTAGGTACCAGGGATGTGCGGTAGTACCGGGTTTTGACCCTGGTAGTACCGGATGTCGCAGAAACACCTAGTTTTGACGCGTTTTCGCGATTTTGGGGCGATTTGGGCGGAAAATCTTCAAAAAAAACACCAAATCGGAGGGGTAAATGATGGAATTAGGCCATGGGAACGCAGGGGAAGGTAGATCAACAAGTTTAGCAAGTAATCCACGGATCAAAACCTACCAAAACGCACTCAAATCACATATCGGTCCAAAACATGAATTGGGGCTATTTTTGGTAGAATTTTCGAATTTATTGGGAAAAGTCCAAATCGAGGAGAAACCCGTGGCAACCAAAAGCTGCTGATACCAGATGTTATGGGGTAACCCCGTGGGTGGCCCGATCTTCACGGATCTCGTGGTCAAATCGATGGGAAATCGATGGGGAAGGGAGAAGGTAGCGGAACCGGACGCACACCTCGCGAAGAACATGATGCATGCAAAACTCACACAATATAAGGTCAATTGCTCTTGTCGGTGGCCACCGGTCCGATAGAATCCTCGCAAGGAAAGATCGGTCAACATGCTCCCTCGATCCCACGCGGAGAGGGAAGAACACCTTGGAGAGGGTCTTGACATCTTGGCAAAGGGACACTAATGCCAAGGCCTTGCACAACGAGGGAGGCGCGATGCAAACTGCAACGAGGTGGTGACGATAGTCGATCCCCTTTGGTAGAAGGGGAATAGGCAAAACTAGAGATTCCACAAAGGGGGTTTTCTTTAGTCTATCATCTATCCCTAAGGGATACATGAGGGGTGGGGGCTCTATTTATAGGTTAGCCACTTACATAGGGGTAGTTTGGGCATAATACTATGGTTGCAACATAATAAGGGGGTACATGGGCTCTGGCCCAGCTGTTGAGGCGCATAGGCCCAGTCTTGACCGGTAGTACCGGTCCTCGGGTCCGGTAGTACTAGACCAAAGCGGTAGCAGCTTCAGGGAGCGATAGCTCAAGCCACTGTTGTCGAGCTCTGGTCCCAGTAGTACTTGGGTAACGGTAGTACCGCTTGGGGCGGTAAGCAACAAGACATCTTGGGCGTCTAGAGGCGATGGCGTGGGCTTTAGTCATGGCCAGTAGTACCGCTAAGGCTGAGCGCTAGTACCGGGGCAGGGTAGGACCGTTGTTGGGAGCGGTAGTACCGCTCATGTCTGTCTGCTTGGGTGACTTGGGGACGAGCTTGGACTTGGCGTTGTAGATGTTGTAGCGTCCGTAGGACGGGCTGTATCATAAGTAATGTAATGCAATTTGATGAACGCAAATCCCCGGAATAATCGTATCTAATCTAAGGTTCAGAAATTGGGATGGTTTCTTTAGAATGTGTTTCACTTTTATACTAGCTTCACACTTGTGCTTCTTATTAAGTCTTGTGAGAGTGTGTGTGAAACAATATGTAAATATAACAAGTAGCATGCAATACTAAAGCACTAAAATGGGGCATGTTATCTAAAATATTTCTTAAGCAAAGTTATTACTCAATTAGAGCCTTTATCGAAATGCTTAACAATTACTTATAATGTTTCTTAAAAACAATTCTTTGAGGAAAAGATTACTTAAGTAAACAAAGGTATTTGAACACTAAATTAACAATCTTAGGGTTTCTTACTAGCTATAGTTCTTCAGGAAGAAAGAATTACTTCATTTGAATAATGACTACACTAATAGTTGAGACTTATCTATCTTGGTCATTAGATGGTATTATAGTTTGTTCACTTCGTAATGTTTATTTAAGGTTAATTTAGATTGGTAACACTTCTATTTTAATCATGTTTTCTTAACATTATAGTTGAATGGAATCATTTATTTCCTTACAAATGACTGGTAATAATTTATAATATGGAATCAACCTTACTTAACTATTTATGAATTACCTTTGGATTTTTTTAATATACTTATTAACTTGTGAGTGAAATAATAGTAAAAGGTTTTAATAAGTTAATATATTATTCTTGAGGATTTTATATTTCATAAAATCCCTTTGGAAAATAATACACACTTATTTGTGAATAAGAGTTTCACAAATATTGTATTTAAGATGCTTTAGACTATTTTTACTTCATAGTAGCATTACTTAGGATTAACACTATTATTGGACCTTTAATGGATAATATTAGAAGTATTATCAATTTTATATATCCTTTTATGAATTATCCATTAAGGAAATAAGTTTAATTCAAGATTATTGGAGTATTAAACCTTTATTTATTTCAAAAGTGGATTATTATATTTTTAACATGTACATATTCTTTTTATGATCATTTTGGTATATTATAGGTATTTTTGTGATCTTTAAATAATAAGATATGATTTTTATAAGTTTTATCACATTATAAATACTTGTACAAAATAAGTTTATAATTGTATATTTTGTTTTTCTAAGAATTTTGGTATATCATACTTATTTTTATGAATTTTTAAATAATAGTATATAATATATTTAAGATTTATCCTTAATAGGATATTTGCTAATAATAGTAATTATTTTATTTAAGTTGGAAAATAAAGTATGATAATAGGTTTATATTATAGAGTTTAACTTTCTAAACATTTTGATATATAATATATATTTTTCTGAGTTATAGAACAAAAGATATTCAATTTTTGAGATTTGATCATTTTCTTAAATTCCTGAAATTTATATATATTTAAACTTATATTGTTTATCGAATTACTTAAACAGAAAATTATTTTTACACTCGGACCTAACCTAGCCAGGGTCACTAACCAGTGGGGTCAGCACCACGTCGGCAGCCACCTAGGCATGGACTAGTCAAACTAGCTGACGTGGACAGGTGTGATGTGACCATGACGTCATCATGACGTCATCCAGAGATGTTCATCATAGATCAAAGATCGATCTGTCGATTGGGCGTGTTCGTGTAGCTGTGGTTGAGTTTGTTGGAAAGAGGGCATGATGGGGAACCTAATAGTGGCGGCGCCGCTCGGAAACGGTAACTAGAAGTGCACCGGCGACGAGCTTTTGCGGTGGCCGACAGTGGTTCATAGTGCGGTGGCATTGTAGAGCGAGAGGGAAAGATTGGAGAAAATGGGAAGATGCACAATCTCACCTTGATGCTAACGCAATGGTCGACAAGGACCGGCGAGGTCGAAGGCGTGTTCACGGTCAGATACTACCTAAGTCTTTGAATTATTGCATGATCAGGTACTTAGGAGAAGAAGGCGTAGCACGGAGCTAGGAGCTAATGGAACATGGCATGTTGATCAATGAAGAATGCACGAGGGAGGAGAGGGAGGAAGCACAAGAAGCTGTCCAAGACGAAGATCAACCAAAAGAGCAAGTTCTCTGCCACGGCAGAGAAAAGCATCAGTTCTCTGCCACGACAGGAAAACCGAGTCCATTTCTGCCACGGCAGGCTGCCGCGACAGAAAAAGCGACTAGAACTCTGCCACCGTAGAGTCAATTGGCCGAACCCAATTGGGTCGGTTTGTATCCATAGTTGGGTGGGACCAACTCGGTTTCTACCCTAGGCCGCCGCCTCCTAGACCCTTAAATAGATGGGGCGCACTAGCTTTAGTTTTAGACCACATTAAAATTATTTTGGAGTTGTTTCTTTATAGAACCTCTAGAATTACCCTGTGACCAAATTCTACAATTGCAATTGAGTGTGATCTGATGTCCCATTGGGAATTAGTAGATTGCATACTACCGTTCGTGGTCGACTGCGTGTGCAAGAGTGTGGTGTTGTGAATATCCTACAAGGTTCGAGAGCTATTGCACTGGCATCAGGGATCGAGCGGGAGAGATCATAGCTACGCACTAGTTATCAATCATCCACCATTACCATCGACAAGAGCTTGTTGAGAAGAAAAGAGCCACCCCATATCATCTTGGTATCAGATTTCCTCATTGCCTCGGTAAGCAATCCACAATCCATCCATAGATTAGAGAGTGTTCATAGTCCTATATAGAAAAATCCCCACAAAAAGAATTGCCTTAGACTAGATTGCATAGTAGACGAGTAATAGTTATTGGTCGTGTTCATCCTTTAGTTTAGATCTAGATCTGTCTTCCTAGATTTGTTTTCTTGCTAGTTGTGTTCAAGCCATTTACACCATTGTTTCCGCCACCACCGGGTCAGATCCGATCTAATCTAAGAGTCCTAGTGATTTACTCTTGGCTGAGTCAGAATTAAAAAAAAATTCCTACCAACTCTACCGCGGCACGGAAACAGCCTGTTTTCCTGCCGCGAGTCCTGTTCTGCCACGATTCGGATTCGCTGCCGCGACACGTTTTTGACGTGTTCTTCTGCCGCGGCAGGATTTGTTCTGCCACGGCAGGAAATTATACGAAATGTGAATTTCCACTTTTCCTTCAACCTTAGCCACAGCCATTCTATTACATAGGTGTAGGAACTTGCCCATTGAGACTAGTTTCCGCTCCTACAGGCTGCTCTTAGGATTTTGGAGCTGTACTTTGTAATTTGGCCATGTGTGATCTATATATATATAAAGAGAAAAAGTAAATTAGCAAAAGAAAAGCAAAAAGAGCTATATAAAAGAAAAAGAATAGTGAAAAATTGAGCAAGAGGCCTAGTGATATCTTTGTGCACCGGTAGATTGAGCAATCTTGTGCCTGTTTACTTTAAGCTTTGCTAGTGTCTCTCGAGAGTAGTGCAACACCCTTCATAGTTGCATTGCGATGTTTTTCTCCACGTGTGTGTTTCATGGGTTTTTGTACGATGAACACTAGGACTTGTTTGCGGTGTAGATAGGATACCATACCTATGGCTCCACCATAAATAACCTGTGTGCCCAGCGATCGTTCTCTATACCTTTGATATTCACTTCATCACATTAGTGCATAAGTCTTTGATTACGTTTGGTAAAGCATCTCTATTCACTTTGGAACGGTAAGATCTCCTTTCTTGTCAGTTGTGAGTGAGTTGTGAGAGTTTCCACCATACAAATTTTGATTTTTGCACTAACCTACCAATCATGTCTTCCAGTGATGGTGATGTTGTGTCACAGAAAAAGAAGGATGAGGAGCTTGTTAATTGGCGTGAATATGAGGCTTTGAAGTCCCACCTGACACGTGTGTTTACTCACACGACATATGCCATTGATAAGAATATCCAAGACATGCAAATGACATTGGATCAGAATGTTGGCACCATCAACACTATTCAAACGCAAGTGATAGCAATCAATGTGCATGTCGCATCCTTGAAGTGTCCCATTGAGGCTTTGACAGTCACCATACATCAAAAGCAGGAACACCAACATGATGATGCTTTTGATGACTTTGATGAGGGTAGTGCGGCTGATGCTACCCCACATGTTGGCAGGGGACATGCCATTCCCCCTGCACATGCACCTGCTCATGGTTGTGGGCTTGCTCCTCTTGGGCGTGCTCAACGTGTTCCGCACCAAGCTGCTGATGATGGTTTGGGCAAGCCAAAATTCTCGATTCTCGATTCCCAAGTTTGATGGTTCCATTGATCTTGACGATTACCTCACATGGGAGTTGAAGATTGAGAAACTTTGGCGTTTATTTGACTATCCAGAAGACAAGAAGGTCAAGCTTGCAGCGTCAGAATTTGATGGTTATGCTTTGCGTTGGTGGGATGCTATTGTGCAGCATAGAAGGGAGGACAAATGAACTTCCTGTGACTGATTGGCACGAGATGAAGCAAATTATGAAGGCTCGTTTTGTACCCACCAACTACTTGCGATCAGTTTTTGATAAGTTGACACAATTGAAGCAAGGAACCATGACAGTTGATGAGTACTACATGGAGATGGAGATGCTTATGCAGCGTGCTAGAATTTGTGAGTCCCTTGAGATGACCATGCAGCGATTCCTCAATAATTTGAAGTTACCGATCAAGAGCATTGTTCGTCATCACAAGTATGAGACCATGAATGAGTTGCTACACCATGCTAGAGAGGCCGAATTCCAGTTGGCAGAAGAGGCGAAGTCACGTGCTCATTTTCCGTCCTCCAGCAGATTTTCGGCCATGTCTACACCTCCTACTGTCACGCCACCAGTTGCTGCTCCTTTTACACCATTGGCCAAGCCAGCAAGTACACCTTCGTTTGGTTCTAATGCTCGGAAACCCGCTGCTCCTGCTGCTAGCTCGAGTTCCAATATGTCTACTGCATGTACTCGCGTTGTGGTGTGCCATACTTGTGGAGGTAGAGGGCACTACAAGAAGGATTGTCCAAACAGCAAGGTTATGTTTGTCAACGAACAAGGTGAAGTAGAGAGTGGAGATGAAGCTTCTGACGATCATACAAATGATGACGAGGATGGTGCTGATGCGTATCCTGACTGTGCACCCACTATTGGCGTATCTTCATGCATACTTAGTGTGCAACCAAGTGATGACTCTCAGCTTTGCAACTTGTTCCAAACAAAGGCTCTAGTTGGACCTAACAAAGCTCGCAAGGTCATTATTGATGGAGGTAGTTGCAGAAATCTTGCAAGTAAAGAATTATGTGCCAAGCTGAATTTGACATATTTGCCCCATCCGAAGCCATATGACATACAATGGTTGAGCAACAATGGTGAGATGAAGGTAAATCATATGGTATGTGCGAATTTTCAAATAGGGCCATACAAAGATTCTATTGACTTTGATGTGGTTCCTATGACTGTTTGTCATCTTCTATTGGGTCGGCCGTGGCTTTATTATCGCCATGTGCAACACAATGGCCGAGCCAATACATATCACTTGGAATTCAAAGGCAAGAAGATTACTATGCAGCCAATGACACCACAAGATATTGTGAATGATTCTCACCAGAAGATAGAGGTGAATTTGAAGGAAGATCTTATAGCTCGGCAAGATTGTGTGACAGATGTTCCTGATGTAATTGAGCCTAAACTGAGTGATATACTGAAAAGTGAGAGAGTGCATGGTCTATTGATATTAGCCACCAAGGAAGATATGAGATAATTTCGTGAGGATCCTACAGCCATGCTACTTGTGTTCATGTATAAGGGCGAGGTATTTGTTTCTAACGACATGACCCCTGTTTCTCTTGGTTTCTCTTCTGTTTTGCAGGATTTTGGGGATGCGTTTCTACAAGATGTACCCATAGGTTTGCCTCCATTGCGTGGTATTGAACACCAAATTGACTTGATCCCTGGCGCCACACTTCCCAACCGTGCACCCTACAGGACCAATCCTGAAGAAACTAAGGAGATACAGAAGCAAGTACAAGCATTGCTGGATAAAGGGTACATTCGTGCTTCTCTTAGCCCTTGTGTTGTTCCTGTTATTTTAGTGCCTAAGAAAGATGGTACATGGCGCATGTGTGTAGATTGTAGAGCAATTAATAACATCCCTATTCGATATCGTCATTCTATTCCACGCTTAGAGGATATGCTAGATGAATTGAGTGGTGCTGTTGTTTTCTCTAAGATAGACTTGCGTAGCGGTTATCATAAAATTAGGATGAGAGAAGGGGATGAGTGGAATACTGCTTTCAAAACGAAATTTGGCTTGTATGAGTGGTTAGTCATGTCGTTTGGTCTTACTAATGCACCTAGTACATTTATGCGATTGATGAATCATGTTTTGAGAGATTTTATTGGTCGTTTTGTGGTTGTTTACTTTGATGATATACTTATATACAGCCACACCGAAACTGAACATTGCACTCATATTCGACAAGTTTTGCAGGTGTTGCGTGATAATAAATTGTATGCTAATCTTGAGAAGTGCACATTTGCAAAAGATAAGGTTATATTCCTAGGATTTGTTGTATCTAAGCATGGGGTAGAGGTAGATCAATCTAAAATTAAATCAATTTAGAATTGGCCTACTCCCATGAATGTAAGTCAAGTGCGTAGTTTCCACGGTTTAGCTGGTTTCTATAGGCGCTCTGTGAAAGATTTTAGCACCATTGCAGCACCTTTGAATGATTTGACAAAGAAAGGTGTTCCTTTTGTATGGGGCGTGACCCAAGACATTGCTTTTGATACATTGAAGCGTTTGCTTACTTCTGAACCATTACTTGCATTACCTGATTTTTAGAAGAAATTTGAAGTTGAATGTGATGCTAGTGGTATAAGCATTGGTGGCGTTTTGATGCAAGAGGGTCGCCCTATAGCTTATTTTTCTAAGAAATTGACTGGTGCTTGTTTGAATTATCCTATCTATGATAAAGAATTGTATGCACTTGTTAGAGTACTTGAGGTTTGGCAACATTATTTGTGGCCAAAGGAATTTATCATACATTCTGATCATGAAGCACTGAAATACTTGAAAGCTCAATCAAACTTGCATAGAAGATTAGCTAAATGGGTTGAGTTTATTGAGTCTTTTCCTTACATGATTAAATATAAGAAGGGAAAAGAGAATGTTGTTGTTAATGCTCTGTAGCGTCCCCAACCTTTAATAAGATTGAGTCCCCTGTGTTTAGAATGCTAGTCCCTAGATCAATAGCTAGCATCCACAGTTCAGATGTAATATCAAGAAACAAGGGTCATAATACAACTTTATAACCAGGAATAAAATAGTTTTATTACATCAAACATAGCTCATTTGGCTATTACATTACATTGCAGCGGAATAACTATAGTCATGGGTCCTTCATCTTCAAAGTGCCACAGGCAGATGTTGGTTGTAGACTTTGTAATCCTAATCAATCAATCTTCACTAAAATCAATCAAACCTGCAACATTACAAGTTACAGCCACAAGGGTCAATACATTTGAATTGTATTGGCAAGTGATACTTTGGTAGTATAGTGGAGTCTATCATCTATATGCATTTTGGCTAAGTGGAGTTGAGGCTTGCATTGCTCAAAATAGATTTTTCCCTATCATTTTGAAAATACTAAGTTTTGTTTGGCAAAAACAAATTCCAAGGCATCTACCAATCAAAGACTGAAGATCCACTCAGGGCTTCTACCAATCAGAGACTGAAGATTTTCTTGGCAAAAACAATTTCCCAATCTAAGATTTTGAGATCCTTGTACCAAGCCATCTCTCCATCAAAGATTGAAGAATTTCACACAACCCTTGTTCACCCACAAATTTTATTTGGAAATTGGAGTGATGAGATTCTTGATTGCTTCCATGTCTTGATGCTCAAATTGTCCTTTACCAGGGACATGGCTAAGTACTTAGGTTTTACACTCTGCAGAGGTGGTGCACTTTACCCACAAGACTTGGTTTCCCAAGACAAAATCTTTCAGAAGCTTTCCCTTGGACCAACATGGACGCGCTCCAACCTATCAATCACTACCACCCACTGTCCATGTGGCTAAGTTCTTGCAACCTATATGATCATGGCAGAGCCCATATTGCCAAGTGGTTGCACTTGAAGCTTCTCAACATTTGATAACTCAAATCTCTTTGTTCCTGGGTGGCCATCCACAAGTGAGATACACAAGGTTCACCAGTACCCCTGGCCTTGTGTAACCACTCAACATATCCCATTCTTTCCATTCCACCCAGGTGATTCATTAACTTAGTTGTTTTGTTAAATAAAAACAAGTCCTTAGACTTAGAAATTTTCATAGCATGAATATATATCCCACCCAGGTTTTCTATTAGCTAGGCTAAACTTGATGGTAATAGGATTCTTAACTTAGGAAAATCCTTCTAAGGATTCATTCTACTAGTTTTCCTATAGCACGGTCTATACTTAGCAAAATAAAAACCATGCAAGTTTTACTAGGCAAAAACACTAATGCATATTGAAAATAATGGGATAGATAATATGAAGTATCACTTGCCTTTTTGGTAGAGGGTATAGGTTCACTCCTTGTCCTTGCAACACTCACACTCTTCAAGTCACTACAATCAATCAAGCAAGGCACAAACTTAATCTACCAATCAAGCAAAACAACACGCACAAAATAACAAAGTCAAACAAACAATTTTTCACACACAAAGTAATGGGATCTAAGTCATGCATAAGCATGCAAAGGTTGGTTCTATTGTAGGGATGGTCTTCACTTAGGCTTCTAAACTTTGTAGGTTCCAAATTGGTCATTTACCAAAATGGCAAAGTCATTTGCAAAAGGGTTTCTATTAGATTCCTAAACTTTGTAAGATCCAAATTGGTCATTTACCAAAGTGGCAAAGTTCAAGTAATGCATGCAAGCATGCCAAGCTTTGATTTGTTTGAAAAAGGGGCTCCTAATGGGTCATAGACATTTGGGTACATCTAAGGGTCATTTTGTGAAGTGGCTAAGTCATTTGCAAAAAGGTTTCACTATAAAACCATTTGCAAAACAAAGTGTCATTCTATGTGGTGTAGAAACATTTCTACTAGGGTATTAACCTATAGGTTTCACCAAATGAGTTGCTATTGCAAAACTTGGTATTTTGGGTCAGTAGGTTTGGTTCAAAACATTTTCTCCAAAGTTTTCTTTATGAAAGCATTTTCATAAACAAAACAAATAGTTTTAGTTAGCTAGAAATGGACTAAACTAATTAATCCATCCTATTCTTTTCCAAAATCATTTTCCAAACTATGGGTTGGTTCCTAGGGTCAGTAAGGTCACAACAAACTAATTTGCAAAGGTTTTCACCGAAAAATCATTTTTAAATGATTTTTCTAATGTTAGCAAGTACACAAAAGAATCTGCAAAATCAAACAAGCTAACAAATACTATTTGCTAAACTAAGGGCAGGGTTGGCTAGAGCTTGTCTTGCTGATTCCAACGACATAAAGTTTGTAAAATTTGGACGTGTGGATCAAAAGATACATGGGTTTGAAAATGGCTAAAGTTTCATTTTCTAATTCTGTTTTAAACAAACACCGGCCACGCCGGGCGTGATCTTACTGGTCGATACCGGTTCGGCCGGATCGGCTCTGTGGAACGTTGGATCTATTTAGATCGAGTGGTCCAGAGGTCATACCTCTTCGCGACTAAGTGAACTAATCGTGAGCGCTGGATATAGATCGAATGGCTGCTAACAATCAAACCAACAACTGGCGGCGCTGCGGTGGCTAACGGCGGCGGAGTCGTCGGTCGATGAAGGTGCCGGCGATACAGGAATCGAGAGAGAAAGAGGGCATGCTCACCGAGCTCAGGAGGTTGCGGTGAAGCTCGACGTGCTGATGGCTCGACGACGGGCGCTGTGGTTCAGCCGCGATTGCTCGCTGGAGTTGGGAACGGCGGCGGTTGGCTCTGTCCACGGTCGAAGAGAGTGCTGTGGATCACCTCAAAGCGAAATGGCTATACGGTTAGATGCGCAAGATCGAGACGGAGTCGTGTGCGTGAATGAGAGGGGTCGGGGCGGTCGAGGCTTACCGGGGAAACTCGTCGGAGAAGAAGCAGACACGGTGGCGCTTAGAGCTTGTCGGAGTCGTCGCTGGAGATCGCCCTAAGGCAAAGGAGAGGCAGGGTTAGGTGCGCATGAGGGTCGCGAATGAGGGAGCATCATTGAGAGGTGCTGGGGAGGTCTGTGCTCACCGGGGAATGTCGCCGTAGTTGGAACAGAACAATGGCCAGGTCAGCGTCGTCGTCAAGCGCGAGGTTTCAGGCATCCATGCAGGCGAACTAGGAGTACTAGGAGATGCGTGAGGTCGAGAGGAGTCACTGCGTGAAGTAGAGGCAGAGGTGGTTGGAGTTGGCGGGATTGCTGCGACAGCTCGTCGAGCAGAGGGTGCTCGTGGAGGAATTGAGGCAGCCTGGGGGCGAGCTTGGGGAAGGGGTCTGAGGGAAATGACAGAGGAGAGGGAGGCGTTTAAGTAGGCGTCGTCGCGGCGAGGGATTAACGCAGTATTAACGCGAATTGAAGCCGTGGATTGAAGGCAGCAACGGCAGCGTCGTCTGGGGGAGAAGAAGTCGCGGGGAAGAAGAAGCCTGCGTGGCGGTGGGGTCCTCTGGTCAGTGGGAAAAGGAGAAGGAACGGGGTCCACGGGTCAGTCACTCTGCGGGTTGTTTAATTGGTGAAGAAAAACGGTTCGGGGAGGGAATAAGTGGAGGTGGGGTCGTCTTGTCAGCGTTAGAGGAGGAAAGGGAGTTGGGTCCACCGGTCATTGGCTCTGTGGGTCATTTAATGTGAAAACGATTTGCCGAGGGAGAGAAGAACTGGCTGCCGGGCCTAGTGGGCTCATTGGGTCAACCTTTTTCTTATTTTTTTCTGTCTGCTTTCTTTTTCTTTTTCTAATTCTTTTTCTGTTTTGAATTTCAAACAAATATTCAAGCAATCAAACAAGGTTCAAATCACTTCAATCAAACAACAAACTTTTCATTTGAATTTGGTTCTGTTAAACAACATAATCCAAATCCAAGATAAATTAATATTTTTATTTATTTTAGGATCCATTTAATAATTAAATAAAGTGGATCTTTAGTTAATAAAATAGGGTTTTGATTTATTTAATAAAATTTCCATTTGAAATCCAATTATTTTCAAAACCAAACGAGAAGGTTTAATTTGAAAAATAAAAGAATACTTGGAAACTTATTTAAATAAATAAATAAGTTTTGGTGTTTTAATTAAAATGGGAAAGCCTTTACTTAAATAAAATTGGATATTTAAATCCTTATTATTTTATTTAAATAATCCTTTACTCATTTTAATCAAAGCATAACCTTTTAATAAAAGATTTCAAGGTAGTAATAAAATACTTGGTGTTCATTCAAAATGGGAAAAGCTTTTACTTAAATAAAATTGGATATTTAAATCCTTTATTTTATTTAAATAAACCTTTACTCACTTTATCAAAACAAAATATTTTATTTCAAAAGTTTGGCCAAAATTAATTTGGCTTATCTTTTCATTTGAAACCAAAGTCTTTTATTAAAAGATCCAAATTTGTGTTTCCAAAACAATTTATTTTCCTTTGATAAATGTTTTATCTTTATAAATCCCTTTAGGATTTTTGATCACCATTTGGTATGGCTTTTGGTAAGGGCTTTATTGGCTTTGGAAATTCAATTTCCTTATCTTATATTATTCACAAGATTTTGTCTATGGTTCCAAACTAAGTGAAACCAACTTTTAAGGTCTTTCTTGATCCTTTGAGAAAGTTTGTTGATCAACTTTTGGTATGGATCAAATCCATGGATTTGGAGATAACATGGAAATGATTTCCTTCCATTAGGGTTTAGGGATTTGGATTTATGTTCCAAGTGTTCAAATTTCCAGATACATTCATTGAGGAATGCATTTCCCCTGATTTGGATTTTTGTTGAATTCAAACTTTTACCAAAGTTTGTTCAAGATGGGATTTTAAATCTCCTTTTAGAAACAAAAGTTTCTTTTCACCCTAATTTTCAACAAAGATTTATTTTGTTTATTTTATTTTTCACATTACAAGATTTGGAAAATCTTGGGATGTGACATGCTCTATCTAGGAAGAACATGCTATTAAACAATCTTGATGTTAAAATTCCTGGATTAGAAGCTATTTGTGCACTTTATGCAACTGACCATGATTTTGCTGAACCATATCGTTTGTGTGCTCTTAGAAACACATGGGATAAGTATCATATACATGATGGCTATTTGTTTCGAGCTAACAAACTATGTATTCCCGAATCGTCATTGCATTTGTTTTTAGTGCAGGAATCACTTGCTGGTGGTTTGATGGGTCACTTTGGGCGTGAGAAGAAGTTGCTCATGCTTGCTGATCACTTTTATTGGCCCAAGATGAGGCGTGACGTGTACAGATTTGTGAGTCGATGTATTACAGGCCACAAGTCGAAATCTAAGCTGAAGCCTCACGGTTTGTATACACCTCTCTCTGCACCTACTACTCCATGGGAAGACATTAGTATGGATTTTGTGCTAGGTCTACCTAAAACTCAAAGAGGTCATGATTCTATATTTGTGGTAGTGGATAGGTTCTCTAAGATGGCTCATTTTATTACCTGCCACAAAAGAGACGATGCATCGCATGTTGCTGTAACACCCCGTCCACTCCTGGGCCCAGGGGGTGTCACTCCTGGCAGCTTAATAGGATATCTAGACTAGCCCCATAGACCAACACTAGTCTTTTCTGCGCACTTTGTCCTCACTCGTGCGCACCCAGTTACCAACTTCCCGGCCGGTCACCCATCCTAGAATTGCTCTAGGACAAGCACGCTTAACCTTAGAATTCTTTTCGAATGAGCTTCCGGAAAATAAGTTGCAACTTGTTGGTATGAGTATTCTATCAATCCTATTAAGCCATGTGCTAACCTGTTTTTCAGGGACATTGTGAGATTACATGGCGTACCAAAGACGATTGTTTCTGACCGTGATGTGAAGTTCATGAGCTACTTTTGGAAGACCTTATGGGGGAAGCTAGGAAAGAAACTGTTGTTCAGTACTACATGTCATCCCCAAACAGATGGTCAAATGGAGGTGGTGAATCGAACATTTTCACAGCTGCTAAGGACTATGATAAAAAAAGAATCTGCGGGAGTGGGAAGAGTGTTTGCCTCATGTTGAGTTTTCATACAACAGGGTTGTGCATTCAACTACTCAGCTTTGTCCTTTTGAGGTGGTGTATGGCTTCAAGCCATTGACGCCACCTGATGTGTTGCCTCTTCCATTACATGAGAGAGTTGATATGGAGGCATCAAAACATGCTATAGAGAAGAAAGGCAAGAATATTGTTGCTACAAGGAATCAAGCAAGAAAGGAAGTGTTGTTCAAGCCTGGAGATATCGTTTGGGCGCATCTGCGCAAGGACAGATTTCCACTACTTCGCAAGTCCAAGTTCAAGTCACATGGTGCTGGTCCTTACAAGGTGCTAGCCAAAATTAATGATAATGCCTACTCAGTTGACATACCTATTGAGGAGTTTGTTGGAGCTAGAAACAGTTTCAATGTTGCTGATTTATCACCATATGCTGGAGAAGACCTTGGAGCATCGAGGTCGATGCCTTTTGAAGGGGGGGAGATGATGAGGACATCCCTACAGTTACACCTACCCCAATTGCTAATGATGATGTTCCAATTGCTACAAAGAAAGATTAGTCCAATGAGATAAGGGTTGGACCATTACAAGAGCTCATGCTAAGCTACTAGAACAACAGGTGAACTTGTTTCTTAATGAACCTGGTGTTTTAATTAATGAGAATTTTATACTACCTAAGTCTTTGAATTATTGCATGATCAGGTACTTAGGAGAAGAAGGCGTAGCACGGAGCGAGGAGCTAATGGAACATGGCGTGTTGATCGATGAAAATGTGCGAGGGAGGAGAGGGAGGAAGCGCAAGAAGCTGTCCAAGATGAAGATCAACCAAAAGAGCAAGTTCTCTGCCACGGCAGGAAAACCGAGTCCATCTCTGCCACGACAGGCTGCCGCGACAGAGAAAGCGACTAGAACTCTGCCATGGCAGAGTCAATTAGCTGAACCCAAGTTGGGTCGGTTTGTATCCATAGTTGAGTGGGACCAACTCGGTTTCTACCCTAGGTTGCCGCCTCCCAGACCCTTAAATAGATGGGGGTGCACTAGCTTTAGTTTTGGACCACGTTAAAATTATTTTGGAGTTGTTTCTTTATAGAACCTCTGGAATTACCCTGTGATCGAATTCTACAATTGCAATTGAGTGTGATCTGTTGTTTCATTGGAAATTAGTAGATTGCATACTACCGTTTGTGGTCGACGGCTGCGTGCGCAAGAGTGTGGTGTTGTGAATATCCTACAAGGTTCGAGAGCTATTGCACTATCATCAGGGATCGAGCGGGAGAGATCATAGCTACGCACTAGTTATCAATCGTCCACAATTACCATAGGCAAGAGCTTGCTGAGAAGATTGGGCCACCCCATATCACTGGCCGGCTATGTTTTCGGCCTGTCGCTGAATAGAGGGGAGAAGAGAGAGTGCGGGCGAGATAATGAGAAGATGAGGACAAAAGGACAATGCGGTGGCGTTCTTATCCCTCCTAGTTTTGGTGGCGAGCATCTTGGCGCAAACGACGGTCGCGCTCCCGCCAGCGAGCTGCTTCGGCCACCGCGCGTGAGGTGGATGATGGAGATAGATCGGACGAAACGGTACCTGGGTGTTGAGGGCAAACCTATAGGGTGGCCCGATCTTTCATGAATCCCTCTCAAATCGAGGATGGAGTGCGGGGAAAGGAGGGGAGGATGAACACGACGAACTCACGCACGAAGAACACGATGAACACACACACACAAAACCATGATACACACCAATAGCTCACACCAACGGTGACCGGTCCGGCGTAATCCCTAGGATCGGCGTCGGGCGGAGGACTCTCTCTCAGACCGGCACGGCGAGATGGGAGACTCGATGAGATCTTGACGTCTTGGCAAAGGGACACCGATGCCAAGGCCTTGTACAACGCGGAGGCACGATGCAAACTCCAACGAGGTTTGGGATATTTGGTGCTCCTTTGTCAAAGGAGCATGAGGCAAGAACTAGATAGATCCACAAGGGGTTTCCACTAATTCCAAATATCATGCCTAGGGTTTACAATGGAGGTGGGGGACTATATATAGGCAAACCACAAGTTCAGGGGTAAATCAGGCATTAAAGTAGAGTTCTAGGCGAAGTAGAGGGGTACATGGGCCACAGGGCCCAACTAAGGCTCGCAGGCCCATCTTCAGGCCGGACAGTTCGGGGTGGCCGTACACGCCGGGTAGTGTCCGAATTGGCCTTCTGAATGTGCAGGCCAGGTCGGGGCTAGGACAGGCCGGACACTCCGGCTAATTCGTGCCGGACACTCCGGTTACTCCGGACACTCTGGCTGGATTCTGGCGGACACTCCGGCTCAGGCAGCTTTAGGACAGGTGCAGCTTCAGGGCTCGTGGGTCGACGTGGCGGGGGTTCGTACCTGACGATGCACAGAGTAGTGGTATGAAGTAGCACGCCATCCAAGTGTATGCCAAAGTCACATTATGAGAGGAGCGAACTCACCTTGGCTTGAAGGAGCTTGGCTCGAGCACGGGTCATCGGTCCACTTGGGGGACTCGGTGGTGTAGATGTAGGAGCATCCGTAGGACGGGCTGCATCAGCTCCCCCCTTGGGAAAGAGTCGTCCTCGACTCTTCTTGGTTGTCATCTTGAACATCTCCATGGTAGGGTGAGAGATCCTTGATGTTGAATGTATTGCTTGCAAGGTACTTGGATGTCGGTATGTCGATGATGTAGGCATTGTTATTAATTCGTTTGAGGACCTTGAAGGGACCATCTCCTCATGTCTTGAGCTTGGAGTCACGTTCCTTGGGGAAGCGGTCTTTGCTTAGGTGTATCCACACAAGATCACCTTCTTCAAATATTAACTCCTTCTTGTCCTTGTTTAACCTTGAAGCTTGGCGAAGGACTTGTTGCTCGATAGTAGCTCTTGATTCTCCATACAGTTTCTTCATAGCTTGTGCGTGCTTCTCGATGTCCATGTTGGTGCGCTCATGAAGCGGTAGTGGTAGGATGTCGAGCACGGTGAGGGGCTTGAAACCATAGACGATCATGAAGGGACTCATCTTGGTTGTTGAGTGCTTGGCTCGGTTGTAGGTGAACTCGGCGTGGGGAATGCATTACTCCCAATCCTTCAAGTTTTTCTTGATCAACACACGTAGAAGAGTTCCGAGGCTTCGGTTGACAACCTCGGTTTGTCCATCGGTTTGAGGATGCGACACGGATGAAAAGAGGAGCTTGACGGCGAGCTTGGCCATGAGGGTCTTCCATAAGTAGCTCATGAATTTGACATCACGGTCGGAGACGATTGTTCGTGGCACACCATGAAGACGGACGATTTCCCTGAAAAACAAATTGGCAACATGTGAAGCATCATCGGTCTTATGGCACGGTATGAAGTGTGCCATTTTGGAAAAGCGATCCATGACAACAAAGATAGAATCATGACCATGCTTAGATCTAGGCAATCCTAACACGAAATCCATGCTAATGTCGGACCAAGGTGTATGAGGAATAGGCAATGGCATATAAAGACCATAAGGGTTAGCTTGCGACTTAGCTTGAATACATGTCGTGCATCGTTGAATGTAACGTTCCACGTTGTGCTTCATCTTGGGCCAAAAATAGTGAGTTGAGAGCATGTCCAAAGTCTTGTCATGGCCAAAGTGACCCATAAGGCCTCCACCATGAGATTCTTGGAGAAGCAAAAGTTGGAGCGACGATTTCGAATTGCAAAGCTTGTTTTGTTTAAAGAGAAAGCCCTTATGCAAATAGAAATCATGAAACCCTTTGTCAATGGAACACTTTGCGAAAATTGGTTCAAAGAACGGGTCGGAAGCATACAAAGATTTTATTTCCTCAAGACCCAACACATTGATTTCAAGTCTCGTAAGAAGGCTTGTGTGCTTGCGAGACAAAGCGTCCGTAACTACATTATCTTTGCCCTTCTTATACTTGACAATGTACAGAAAAGACAGAACTCAACCCACTTAGCGTGTCTCTTACTCAAGTTGGCTTCGCCTTTGAGATATTTCAACGACTCATGGTCGGAATGTATGATAAATTCCTTGGGCCATAGGTAGTGTTGCCAAACTAGAAGAACACGAACTAAGGAAAAAAGCTCTTTGTCATAAATTGGATAATTAAGGCGAGCACCATCAAGTTTCTCGCTATGGTAGGCTATAGGACGTCCATTTTGCATAAGGACTCCTCCAATGCCAATACCACTAGCATCACACTCTATCTCAAAAGTTTTTGTGAAATCCGGTAATGCAAGGAGAGGTGCTTCGGTGAGCCTCTTTTTAAGTTCATCAAAAGCTTTTTGTTGTGCTTTGCCCCACACGAAGGTGACATTCTTTTTCTTCAACTTGTTAAGAGGGCAAGCAATGGTGGAAAAGTCTTTCACAAAGCGACAATAGAAACCGGCCAACCTATGAAAACTTCGGAGTCCACTCACATTTGTTGGGATGGGCCAATCTTGTATGTCCTTTACCTTGGAAACATCAACTTCAATTCCCTTCGAAGAAACGACAAATCCAAGAAAAATCAACTTGTCTTTAGCAAAAGTGCACTTGGTAAGATTAGCATAAAGCTTTTCATGTTGAAGGATTTGCAAAACTTCCTTGACATGTGTTATATGGTCCTCAAGTGATTTGCTACAAACAAGAATATCATCGAAATAGACAACAACACTTTTTCCAATGAGAGAATGCAAGATATGTTTCATGAGGCGCATGAAGGTGGATGGGGCATTAGATAAACCAAAGGGCATAACCAACCATTCATAGAGACCAAGTTTGGTCTTGAAGGCAGTTTTCCACTCATCACCTTCCCATGCGTATTTGATGGTAACCACTACGAAGATCAATTTTCGAAAAAATAGTGGCTCCACACAATTCATCAAGCATGTCATCGAGACGTGGTATGGGATGTCGATAATGCACGATGATATCATTGATTGGACGGCAGTCCATGCATAACCGTAACGTATCATCCGTTGTTGGGACAAGTATCACGGGTACGGCACTTGGACTAGTGCTAACTTGGATCAAACCTTTGAAGACGAGTTGGTTGATTGGACGTTCAATCTCCTTTGTCTCCTACGGGTTCGTGCGATAAGTGGCGCGGTTGGGAAGTGGTGCACCGGGGGTGAGGTCAATGCGATGTTCGATGCCACGAAGAGGAGGTAGTCCATGTGGAAGCTCTTCGGGGAACACATCCTTGAATTCCTGCAAAACAATCATAAAATATGGGGGAACATTTGTTAATTCATTAGTTCCTGGCGCTAGTCCCTTGCAAAGGACGACATAGTGCAAGATGGATAGGTTGCTCCAAACACTCTCATCTCACTTTTGGTGGCAAGGAGAACACTCTTAGTTTTTCCACTCGAGTTTGGCTTGTGGCTCTCACTCACTATGAGGTGGTTGTATCTCTCACCGCTCTTCTCACAAGTAGGTGTTGTGCTTTGCGCCCTCGCTAAAGCCTTTGCATTGTCCGCAATTATTTGGCTAGGAGTCATTGGTTGCAAAACACATGTTTTGGTGAGCCATTTGAAGGTGTATACATTGGTGCGACCATCATGTTGAGAAGCCTTGTCAAATTGCCATGGTCGACCAAGAAGCATGTGGCAAACTGTCATAGGAACCACATCACACTCCACCGTATCTTTGTAAGGACCAATGGCGCGAAAGAGACCGATACGGTATGCTTGATCTTCATGGACCCTTGGGCACTTAGCCATTGCACGTGGTAGGGTTGCTTGTGCAGATGTAAGGTGAGGTTGAGCTTCTCACACAACTCGGTGCTAGCAAGGTTGTGGCAACTCCCTCCATCAATGATCACCTTGATAGATTTTCCATTGATGCCGGCTCGTGTTTGGAAGATATTGGAGCGTTGGTCTTCATGCTCTTGTACTTGAGTGGTCAAGATCCTTGTGACGACAAGCGATGGACTTGCGTCATGTTCACACATGAGGAGTTCTTGGTCATCTTCCACTCGTTGTCTTGCCATTGCTTTCTTGACTCGGGCATCAAATTCATCTTCACTCAAGTACTCTTGTTCGCCATTGTCGTGGATAAAAAATACTTTCTTGTTTCCACATTCGTCCGACTTGTGTCCTTTGCCTCCACACTTGTAGCACTCACCATTGAAAGGTGTGTCACTCTTTGCTTGTTTGCCACTTGGGGGCAGTTTTCCTTGAGGAAGTGTGGGCTTGAAGGAAGGCTTGGAGGTACTTGAGGAGCTTCCATTGAAAGTTATTGGTGTAGCGGTTGGAGCTTGCTTGTAGGTGAAGTACGTCTTTGGCTTGTTGTACTTGATATCCTCTTGCACTTGACGTTCACCCTTTGTTGCGATGTGCACAGGCTCAACCAAGGTGTTGTATGTTTGGAACTCGACGATGCGCTTGATTGGGTGATTCAAGCCAATAAGGAAACATGCCACTGTTTGCTCCATGCGCTCATCAATGTTGGCGCGAATCAAGTTGAGCTCCATTTCCTTAAAGTACTCTTCCACGGTCTTTGTCACTTAACGAAGCGATTGAAGGTTGTTGAAGAGGTCACGCGTGTAATGCGCGGGGACAAAGCGGGATCTCATATGAGCCTTCATGTCATGCCAAGTTGTGATTGGCGGTTCTTGTCTTGCATCATGAGCAACTTGAACTTGTTCCTACCAAAGGTTGGCGTAATCATCAAACTCAAGAGAAGCCATGGTGACCATCTTCTCGTTGCTATAGTTGTGCATACGGAAGATCTTGTCGACCTTGAGTGCCCACGAGAGGTATTCTTCGGGGTCATTGGATCTGGTGAACTTGGGCATTGTGAACTTGAGCTTGCCAAATGTTTCTTCCTCATTGCAGTCAAGGTAGCGATTATTGCCATGTTGATGATGGTCTTCATCTTCCATGTGATCGTTGCAATGAACTTGTTGTGGTTGAGGAGGAGGTACTTGGTTCTCGTGGCATTGTTGAAGAGCTTGCTCTTGATATTGTTGTTGAGGAGCTTGCTCTTGCTCTTGGAGCGGTTGTTGACGATGTTGGGGCACTTGGGCCTCATGAGGGTGTTGAGGATGTGGAGCCTCATGACGTGGTTTATGATGAAGAGGAGGCTCGTTCCTCGGTTGGGGATGTATATTAGGCACATGGGTCTCACGGCGAAGATCATGGTCTTGAGCATCTTGACCTGGTGGGCATCGCTCAACTTGTATCACTTGATGCTCCAAGTTTTGTTGAGGTTGAGGAGGCGCCTCGTGATGACCATGGTGTCGGTGCGGACGTTCATGGCGTTGATGACGAGGAGGAGGATCTTGGAGAACTTCACGTCGATGACGAGCTTGATTCTCCAAAATGAAGTCATCACTTGTTGTGTCAAGTATGTGTCACGGTCGATGGTGGTAGACTTGTGGTTGCGCTTGCGGTTCTTCTTGTGGTTGCTCTTGTTGGATCAGTAATGCCCTTGCGTGATGACGGTGTGCTTCTTGCCTTGCTCGTGTCCTTGAAGAGAAATCACCATCATAGGTTGACGTTGCGGCGTGCCGTGGGGAAGGTACATAGTTCGAAGAACTTCCATCTTCAACCATGGGGGCATCATTGCGTCTTGGAGTGTAACACCCTCAGAATCGGCCCTATGCAAGTTTCAGCGCTTCCAACCAAACCCGCATAGAAACGATTCAAAGGTGCCCACCAGGCACTTGCGTGCGGGTGGAAAACGAAGTAATATCATTACACAATAGTCCTCGATGGAACCCACAAAACATATATATACAACAGCGACTCAAAGAGTCAAGAACACAGATTTACAGTACAAAGATCCAAATCACCTTGAAAACAATACAGCGTCCGAGTACGGACAAGATGCAAATTGAGCTAAGAGCCCTGAAGAATAACCAATGGCGTCCATAACCCTGCCCAGGCCAAGCCGGAAGGGTAACCCTGCTAACGACGTCGATCTCAAACCTGCTTAAACAAAAGGGGTTCCGACAAAGGGCAAAGGAAAAAGAGAGCGGTCAAGATCGAGGCCAAGACACGCGAGACTAGAATTCGGCGGTCCTCGCCTACATAGGTATGGTGGACTGAAGCGGCAGCGCGGCATGCACTAAACAACCTATAGAGACTCGATACAAATAGCGGCTATCAGAGAGGGGTAAGAAAGACCTATTTGGAACCAACCTGATACTACCACCAAACATACCCATCCTGGTGTTCCCCCTCGAGACCAGACGAGGAAGTCAACCGAGGAACTCACACCGTTGGCAGTTTTATTTATTTAGTTATCGTTGCCGCAATTACTAGTCAGGTATAGATGGTCATCCTGATATAATAAGCAGTGGGCACTTTTAGTTAACCATTCCATTGTAGTTGCAACACTACTAGTCAGATACGATTAGCATGAGATATCCCAAACCCAGCAGTTGTTGGTACTTTTATTTAGCCATTCCGTTGTAGTGAAGCTGATTACTAGTCATATCGGATACAAGTCAAATTATAACAGTAAACTTTAGTTATAGTTGTCTATGATCGAGAACTGTGCTCCAAGTCATCCATAACATGACACGGCTTCTCGAAAAGATTTAACCCTGCAGGGGTGCACCAAAGTTTCCACACGCACCTACACCCTTGTTGTCAGATCAGGTAGGTACAAGATCACAAAACATACACCCAACAGTATGTCGACGGGGTTTCGGACACGACGCCCAAAGCAAGCACAGGGGGCCACCCCACTAAGCTACCCGTAACAAAGTCGGCCGGTCTCCGAGACGGACTCAGGGTTTGTGTCGACGGCTGTAAACGACTGGGAACCCGAAAGTGTGACTGGGCTTGTCGATACAGCGAAAACGTGTCACGGTCCTAAACAGTACAGGTGCTCCACGCACAATCTTAAATAAAGCAGTAAAGCATGGTATAAGTACAGGATAGTAATAAAGCCCCAAACTACTTTGTGGCCCCCGGTACAATACTTTGAAATCAGGTACTAAATCGATGGGGGTGCCCACACACCCCACCTGTGGTTAGCGCGCTCGATCTCGGAACAGGTGTCAAGAACTCGGGGTCCTACGGGACACCAGTGAGCGGTTAAAATCCAAATATTGTCTATTACCCACCGGTGCCTCTGCATTTACCTACTTTCAATTTAGTTATTAAACAATAATTAAAGCCATGATCATCTCCAACTTTAAACATGCGGCAACACTCCAACAACGGAGGTACTTGATGACATGCAACAGCACTTGAGCAAGCGACTACGGCACGCAAGTCCAACTATCTACCAAACAACAGGTAATAGGATGTGTCCAAGGTAATATAAGGCTGCAAGGGATATCACGGGCACGAAAACTAGAGCATCGCAACACAGATAGCAATAGATCAACAGGAGGGAATAAATACTATAAAAGTAAGATAGGTAGAAAGGGGGAGATGCTCGCCTGGGAAACACTGCCGGAGATTCATCCGGAGAACTTGTCGATACTCGCATCCACTCATCGGCCTAGTCCGCGAAGAAGCAAACACTAGCAGAAACAACGGATGGACTATTTAATACTACGACAGAAGATCGGGCATGATGCATGTATGATGTATGACATGGCAAAGGTATGGTGCAATTAGGCAAGATTAAGCGGAACCGGGGTCCCGACAAATATTTAATAGGTTCAAGTTGTTTAGATACCCCGCAATTTAAATGTTGTCTTAACAAGACAAAATATAACACCGGTTCGCTACACAAATTTAAATGGAGCCAATATTAGACTAGAAAAGCCCGCATATGGTCTCCATGTTTAATTATAAAGTGAATCGGCATAATGCCCCCAAACCACATAGTATGTATGCGCAATGAACAATTTAGATGCAATGGATATATATTCTATATTATAAAAATATTGGTCTCGGAAAAAGGGTCACACTTGGGTAGACGATCTTGGGGTCTGTTGAGGGTTCGGACTCGCCAGGATCGGTCTTAGGGTTCTCGGCCATCGCGTGGATTGGGGCCTCCGGATCGGGCTTCAGATTCGCGCGGGTTCACGGGCTCAAGCACCGGTGTAGGAGACCTCTGGTTGCACTTCCATCCTATGGTTGAAGCTGTAATAGCCCAAAGCATAACATCATCACACCACTATGTCGATCGGAGATTACGATTAGAGGTCACAACACCAACGCTACACCACCACATGACTCCACCTTACCATCTATGTAAGATCTTTACCTAGGAATGACTGGGTGATACAACACCACAGTTACAGAGCCCCTGAAACAAAACATTGTGGAATAGCGCCATGCGCGGGCGGTTCGTGCTTGGCCGCACTGTAGCAGCAGAGCCCGGGAGGCGACAAGCGCAGGAGAGAGCGAGGATGGGCGGCGAGCGACAGACGGCGCATGACGTTGCTTGCTAGGCATCGCCGTGGCGCAAGGCGAAGGGGCCATGGGCGTGTGCTGGGCTTAGCGGCGGGGAGATGCGGCAGTGGCTCTGGCTTGCCGGACGCGGGCCAGGGAGGAGGAGCCGGACCAGAGAGGAGAAATGGTGGCGGGGAGAGGTGAGGGCGACAAGATGCAGGGTCGGCTCGAGGAGGAGGTCACCTGTGGCGGCGGCGCGCTAGGGAGGCGACGACCATGACAGGGTGAAGCAGGGACGGCCGAGGCGAGGTCAAGGCTTGGAGACGAGGTTGTCGGAGAGGGGCAGCGGACACGGGAGGAGGCAGGCAGCGCCTGCGGCGGCTCGGGGATGGGCCGGCGAGGCAAGGGCTCCTGGCGGCAGAACGATGGAGCTCCAGGGAGGAGGCACGAGCGGGAAGGTCGACGGCCGGTGGTGGCGCTGTGTGGCCGGAGCCGAGGAGGGCGGAGGAGGGAGGCGCCAGGCGGCGCGGTCATGGAAGGTCTTGCAAGGGGATCCAGACGAGAGGGAGGTGAGGAGCAGGGTGCGGGGCGATAGTATCGAGGCCAAGGGTGGGGCCAGGTGAGCGCGGGGTGGGTCTGGGAGCGTGCCGTTGAGAGAGGAGGGCGGCTGCAGGCTGGTCGCGACAGAGTGGGAGTGGGGTCAGGCGCGGGAGGAGGTGGGGTGCGTGCGAGTCGGAGAGAGGAGAGTGCAGCAAGGGGACGCGGTCGACGGGGGTGGGGCCACGCACGACAGTGAGCGTCAACGTGACGGGTGGGGTGGGGTTCGATCAGAAGTGGCGACGGCTGCTGGGGAGTATGGGAATGGATTAGGTAGGGTTAGGGTTTGCAAGGTGGGGTGGTAGGTGGTCTGTCTAGTTGGGCCTTTGGGCCTGACTGGATGGACTGCCTTCCCCTAATAAAATATTTATATTATTTATTTTCTTTTCTTTTAAAATAAAACATTTGCAAAAAAGGTTTTAGACAAATAAAAGATCCGAATGGATCTAGGGTTTCGATTTGAACAAAGAGGGGAAATCTCTAGGAAACAAAATAGGATTTTTGGGAAATTGTTTTAGACAAATAAATGCATGATGATGTCATGATGATGCACATAATAAAAATAACAGTGGTTTTCTAGTTGGGGATTTCCCGGGATGCTACAATTCGACACCACTAACAATGGATCTCGCCCTCGAGATCCGCCTCATGATACGGGGAAGAAGGCCGGCGATATGAATCTTCTCGCTTCATGTAGAGCTTCACGACACCACCAACAAGGGTCGATGCTCCCGTTCGCCGAGAGAACACTCCGGGAAACAAAGGCGAAGGTAGAGGTATCAACCAATCAATCCACCTCTAACTTCGATAGAAAGAGAGAACCGATGCATTCTCATCCACTTCAATGTACACAAGCGAATAGAGTGAGTAGTTGGCATGGGGGCCAATCCATCACGCACCCAAACTATTACTCTGCACAATCAGAAAAGCGTCAAACCATTCTCGAATCGATCAAGATCTACAATCGAGGTTCGAAACAAAGGAGTGATGCGACTACGCATCGGATCTGGCGTAGATGATGTCGTCGTGAAAACACGAAGGCACGAGAAGGAACAAAGAGAATTCCACGAGACGAAGGATTCCTCGGATAGCATGAAGACCAGATGTAGCAACACCGTTACCAAAGGAGGAAGCGAAACCCTGAAGGTACGATGGAACCCAACCATGAGAAATCCTGGACTCGAAGAGAGAGAAGAGAGCGGATTCAAAACACGCAGAGGTGAGAGGAGAGCAGCAGAGGGGTAAGGAGTAAAATCAGACCTAATCAGAACTATCCAACCGATTTTGCAAAAATAGTTTTGACACTCTACTTCGGCCGTTAGCTAGGTTATCCTACAGGCTGGACTTGTGGGGTATCACAACTGCTGAGCTCTGATACCACTCTGTAACACCCTCAGAATCGGCCCTATGCAAGTTTCAGCGCTTCCCGACAAACCCGCATAGAAACGATTCAAAGGTGCCCACCAGGCACTTGCGTGCGGGTGGAAAACGAAGTAATATCATTACACAATAGTCCTCAATGTTACCCACAAAACATATATATACAACAGCGACTCAAAGAGTCAAGAACACAGATTTACAGTACAAAGATCCAAATCACCATGAAAACAAAACAGCGTCCGAGTACGGACAAGATGCAAATTGAGCTAAGAGCCCTGAAGAATAACCAATGGCGTCCATAACCCTGCCCAGGCCAAGCCGGAAGGGTAACCCTGCTAACGACGTCGATCTCAAACCTGCTTAAACAAAAGGGGTTCCGACAAAGGGCAAAGGAAAAAGAGAGCGGTCAAGATCGAGGCCAAGACACGGCGAGACTAGAATTCGGCGGTCCTCGCCTACATAGGTATGGTGGACTGAAGCGGCAGCGCGGCATGCACTAAACAACCTATAGAGACTCGATACAAATAGCGGCTATCAGAGAGGGGTAAGAAAGACCTATTTGGAACCAACCTGATACTACCACCAAACATACCCATCCTGGTGTTCCCCCTCGAGACCAGACGAGGAAGTCAACCGAGGAACTCACACCGTTGGCAGTTTTATTTATTTAGTTATCGTTGCCGCAATTACTAGTCAGGTATAGATGGTCATCCTGATATAATAAGCAGTGGGCACTTTTAGTTAACCATTCCATTGTAGTTGCAACACTACTAGTCAGATACGATTAGCATGAGATATCCCAAACCCAGCAGTTGTTGGTACTTTTATTTAGCCATTCCGTTGTAGTGAAGCTGATTACTAGTCATATCGGATACAAGTCAAATTATAACAAAGAAACTTTAGTTATAGTTGTCTATGATCGAGAACTGTGCTCCAAGTCATCCATAACCGCGACATGGCTTCTAAAAAGATTTAACCTAGGGTGCACCAAAGTTTCCACACGCACCTACACCCTTGTTGTCGATCAGGTAGGTACAAGATCACAAAACATACACCCAACAGTATGTCGACGGGGTTTCGACACGACGCTTCCTGCACCCAAAGCAAGCACGGGGCCACCCCACTAAGCTACCGTAACAAAGTCGGCCGGTCTCGAGACGGACTCAGGGTTTGTGTCGACGTCAGAAACGACTGGGAACCGAAAGTGTGACGGGCTTGTCGACAGCTAAAAACGTGTCACGGTCCTAAACAATAGGTGCTCCACGACAATCTTAAATAAAGCAAGAAAGCATGGTATAAGTACAGATAGTAATAAAGCCCCAAACTACTTTGTGGCCCCAAGACAATACTTTGAAATCAGGTACTAAATCGATGGGGTGCCCACACCCCACCTGTGGTTAGCGCTCGATCTGAACAGTGTGTCAAGAACTCGGGGTCCTACGGGACACCAGTGAGCGGTTAAAATCCAAATATTGTCTATTACCCACCGGTGCCTCTGCATTTACCTACTTTCAATTTTAGTTATTAAACAATAATTAAAGCCATGATCATCTCCAACTTTAAACATGCGGCAACACTCCAACAACGGAGGTACTTGACGACATGCAACGCAACAGCACTTGAGCAAGATCACTGACGCAAGTCCAACTATCTACCAAACAATGTAATAGGATGTGTCCAAGGTAATATAAGGCTGCAAGGGATATCACGGGCACGAAAACTAGAGCATCGCAACACAGATAGCAATAGATCAACAGGAGGGAATAAATACTATAAAAGTAAGATAGGTAGAAAGGGGGAGATGCTCGCCTGGGAAACACTGCCGGAGATTCATCCGGAGAACTTGTCGATACTCGCATCCACTCATCGGCCTAGTCCGCGAAGAAGCAAACACTAGCAGAAACAATGGATGGACTATTTAATACTACGACAGAAGATCGGGCATGATGCATGTATGATGTATGACATGGCAAAGGTATGGTGCAATTAGGCAAGATTAAGCGGAACCGGGGTCCCGACAAATATTTAATAGGTTCAAGTTGTTTAGATACCCCGCAATTTAAATGTTGTCTTAACAAGACAAAATATAACACCGGTTCGCTACACAAATTTAAATGGAGCCAATATTAGACTAGAAAAGCCCGCATATGGTCTCCATGTTTAATTATAAAGTGAATCGGCATAATGCCCCCAAACCACATAGTATGTATGCGCCATGAACAATTTAGATGCAATGGATATATATTCTATATTATAAAAATATTGGTCTCGGAAAAAGGGTCACACTTGGGTAGACGATCTTGGGGTCTGTTGAGGGTTCGGACTCGCCAGGATCGGTCTTAGGGTTCTCGGCCATCGCGTGGATTGGGGCCTCCGGATCGGGCTTCAGATTCGCGCGGGTTCACGGGCTCAAGCACCGGTGTAGGAGACCTCTGGTTGCACTTCCATCCTATGGTTGAAGCTGTAATAGCCCAAAGCATAACATCATCACACCACTATGTCGATCGGAGATTACGATTAGAGGTCACAACACCAACGCTACACCACCACATGACTCCACCTTACCATCTATGTAAGATCTTTACCTAGGAATGACTGGGTGATACAACACCACAGTTACAGAGCCCCTGAAACAAAACATTGTGGAATAGCGCCATGTGAGCAGTTCGTGCTTGGCACTGTGCGCAGTAGCAGTGAGCCCGGGGAGACGACAACTGCAGGAGAGCGGAGGATGGGCGCGAGAGGCGACACGGACGGCGCATGACGGTCGTTTTGCTAGGCATCGTCGTGAGCGCAAGGCGGAAGGGGGCCAGCGGCGGTGCTGCTGGGCTTAGCGGCGGGGAGATGCGGCAGTGGCTCGCTTGCAGACGCTTGCCAGGAGGAGGAGCGGACGAGAGAGGAGAAAAGGTGGCGGGAGAGGTGAGGCGACAAGATGCAGGGTCGGCTCGAGGAGGAGGTCACTGTGGGCGGCGCTAGGGAGGCGACGACCATGACAGGTGAAGGTGGACGCGGGCCGAGTCAAGGCTTGAGACGAGGTTGTCGGAGAGGGGCAGCGGACACGGGAGGAGCAGGCCGGCGTGCGCGGCTGGCGGCTCGGGGATGGGCCGGCGAGGCAAGGGCTCTGGCGGAACGATGGAGCTCAGGGAGGAGGCCTGGCGGGAAGGTCGACGGCAGTGGTGGCGTGAGCTGTGGCGGAGCTGAGGAGGGCCAGGAGGAGGCGGCGCAGGCGGCACGGTGCGGAAGTCTTGTGGGCGGGGATCCGGACGAGAGGGAGGTGAGGAGCAGGGTGCGGGGCGATAGTATCGAGGCCAAGGGTGGGGCAGTGAGCGGTGGAGTGCTGGAGGGCGTGCTGAGAGAGGAGAGGCGGCTGGCTGGTGTGACAGTGGGAGTGGGGTCAGCGGGAGGAGGTGGGGTGCGTCGAGTCGGAGAGAGGAGAGTGCAGCAAGGGGCCTTGATCGTGAGGGTGGGGCCACGTGACGAGGAGCGTCAACGTGACGGGTGGGGTGGGGTTCGATCAGAAGTGGCGACGGCTGCTGGGGAGTATGGGAATGGATTAGGTAGGGTTAGGGTTTGCAAGGTGGGGTGGTAGGTGGTCTGTCTAGTTGGGCCTTTGGGCTGATCGGATGGACTGCCTTCCCCTAATAAAATATTTATATTATTTATTTTCTTTTCTTTTAAAATAAAACATTTGCAAAAAAGGTTTTAGACAAATAAAAGATCCGAATGGATCTAGGGTTTCGATTTGAACAAAGAGGGGAAATCTCTAGGAAACAAAATAGGATTTTTGGGAAATTGTTTTAGACAAATAAATGCATGATGATGTCATGATGATGCACATAATAAAAATAACAGTGGTTTTCTAGTTGGGGATTTCCCGGGATGCTACAATTCGACACCACTAACAATGGATCTCGCCCTCGAGATCCGCCTCATGATACGGGGAAGAAGGCCGGCGATATGAATCTTCTCGCTTCATGTAGAGCTTCACGACACCACCAACAAGGGTCGATGCTCCCGTTCGCCGAGAGAACACTCCGGGAAACAAAGGCGAAGGTAGAGGTATCAACCAATCAATCCACCTCTAACTTCGATAGAAAGAGAGAACCGATGCATTCTCATCCACTTCAATGTACACAAGCGAATAGAGTGAGTAGTTGGCATGGGGGCCAATCCATCACGCACCCAAACTATTACTCTGCACAATCAGTAGAAAAGCGTGCAACCATTCTCGGAATCAGACTGAAGATCTCGACAATCGAGGTTCAGAAACAAAGGAGTGATGCAGACTCTGCATTGGATCTGGCGTAGATGATGTCGTCGCGTCGGAAAACACCGGAAGGCACGAGAAGGAACAAAGAGAATTCCACGAGACGAAGGATTCCTCGGATAGCATGAAGACCAGATGTAGCAACACCGTTACCAAAGGAGGAAGCGAAACCCTGAAGGTACGATGGAACCCAACCATGAGAAATCCTGGACTCGAAGAGAGAGAAGAGAGCGGATTCAAAACACGCAGAGGTGAGAGGAGAGCAGCAGAGGGGTAAGGAGTAAAATCAGACCTAATCAGAACTATCCAACCGATTTTGCAAAAATAGTTTTGACACTCTACTTCGGCCGTTAGCTAGGTTATCCTACAGGCTGGACTTGTGGGGTATCGCAACTGCTGAGCTCTGATACCACTCTGTAACACCCTCAGAATCGGCCCTATGCAAGTTTCAGCGCTTCCCGCCAAACCCGCATAGAAACGATTCAAAGGTGCCCACCAGGCACTTGCGTGCGGGTGGAAAACGAAGTAATATCATTACACAATAGTCCTCGATGGAACCCACAAAACATATATATACAACAGCGACTCAAAGAGTCAAGAACACAGATTTACAGTACAAAGATCCAAATCACCATGAAAACAAAACAGCGTCCGAGTACGGACAAGATGCAAATTGAGCTAAGAGCCCTGAAGAATAACCAATGGCGTCCATAACCCTGCCAAGCCGGAAGGGTAACCCTGCTAACGACGTCGATCTCAAACCTGCTTAAACAAAAGGGGTGCCGACAAAGGGCAAAGGAAAAAGAGAGCGGTCAGTACTGAGGCCAGTACACGGCGAGACTAGAATTCGGCGGTCCTCGCCTACATAGGTATGGTGGACTGAAGCGGCAGCGCGGCATGCACTAAACAACCTATAGAGACTCGATACAAATAGCGGCTATCAGAGAGGGGTAAGAAAGACCTATTCGGAACCAACCTGATACTACCACCAAACATACCCATCCTGGTGTTTCCCCCTCGAGCCCAGACGAGGAAGTCAACCGAGGAACTCACACCGTTGGCAGTTTTATTTATTCAGTTATCGTTGCTGCAATTACTAGTCAGGTATAGATGGTCATCCTGATATAATAAGCAGTGGGCACTTTTAGTTAACCATTCCATTGTAGTTGCAACACTTACTAGTCAGATACGATTAGCATGAGATATCCCAAACCCAGCAGTTGTTGGTACTTTTATTTAGCCATTCCGTTGTAGTGAAGCTGATTACTAGTCATATTGGATACAAGTCAAATTATAACAGTAAACTTTAGTTATAGTTGTCTATGATCGAGAACTGTGCTCCAAGTCGTCCATAACCGCGGACACGGCTTCTCGAAAAGATTTAACCCTGCAGGGGTGCACCAAAGTTTCCACACGCACCTACACCCTTGTTGTCAGATCAGGTAGGTACAAGATCACAAAACATACACCCAACGGTATGTCGACGGGGTTTCGGACACGACGTTTCCCAGACCCAAAGCAAGCACGGGGGGCCACCCCACTAAGCTACCATGTGAACGGTCGGGTCTTGAGACGGACTCGGGGTTTGTCACCGCTGTATCGTTGGGAACCCGAAAGTGTGACTGGGCTTGTCGATACAGCGAAAACGTGTCACGGTCCTAAATAGTACAGGTGCTCCACGCACAATCTTAAATAAAGCAGTAAAGCATGGTATAAGTACAGGATAGTAATAAAGCCCCAAACTACTTTGTGGCCCCCGGTACAATACTTTGAAATCAGGTACTAAATCGATGGGGGTGCCCACACACCCCACCTGTGGTTAGCGCGCTCGATCTCGGAACAGGTGTCAAGAACTCGGGGTCCTACGGGACACCAGTGAGCGGTTAAAATCCAAATATTGTCTATTACCCACCGGTGCCTCTGCATTTACCTACTTTCAATTTTAGTTATTAAACAATAATTAAAGCCATGATCATCTCCAACTTTAAACATGCGGCAACACTCCAACAACGGAGGTACTTGACGACACGCAACAGCACTTGAGCAAGCGACTACGACGCGCAAGTCCAACTATCTACCAAACAACAAGTAATAGGATGTGTCCAAGGCAATATAAGGCTGCAAGGGATATCACGGGCACGAAAACTAGAGCATCGCAACACAGATAGCAATAGATCAACAGGAGGGAATAAATACTATAAAAGTAAGATAGGTATAAAGGGGGAGATGCTCGCCTGGGAAACACTACCGAAGATTCATCCGGAGAACTTGTCGATACTCGCATCCACTCATCGGCCTAGTCCGCGAAGAAGCAAACACTAGCAAAAACAACGGATGGACTATTTAATACTACGACAGAAGATCTGGCATGATGCATGTATGATGTATGGCATGGCAAAGGTACGGTGCAATTAGGCAAGATTAAGCGGAACCGGGGTCCCGACAAATATTTAATAGGTTCAAGTTGTTTAGATACCCCGCAATTTAAATGTTGTCTTAACAAGACAAAATATAACACCGGTTCGCTACACAAATTTAAATGGAGCCAATATTAGACTAGAAAAGCCCGCATATGGTCTCCATGTTTAATTATAAAGTGAATCGGCATAATGCCCCCAAACCACATAGTATGTATGCGCCATGAACAATTTAGATGTAATGGATATATATTCTATATTATAAAAATATTGGTCTCGGAAAAAGGGTCACACTTGGGTAGACGATCTTGGGGTCTGTTGAGGGATCGGACTCGCCAGGATCGGTCTTGGGGTTCTCGGCTATCGCGTGGATTGGGGCCTCCGGATCGGGCTTCAGATTCGCGCGGGTTCACGGGCTCAAGCACCGGTGTAGGAGACCTCTGGTTGCACTTCCATCCTATGGTTGAAGCTGTAATAGCCCAAAGCATAACATCATCACACCACTATGTCGATCGGAGATTACGATTAGAGGTCACAACACCAACGCTACACCACCACATGACTCCACCTTACCATCTATGTAAGATCTTTACCTAGGAATGACTGGGTGATACAACACCACAGTTACAGAGCCCCTGAAACAAAACATTGTGGACTAGCGCCATGCGCGGTTCGTCTTAGCCGCACTGTGTGAGGAGCCCGGGGAGACGACAACTGCAGGAGAGCGGAGGATGGGCGCGAGAGGCGACACGGACGGCGCATGACGGTCGTTTTGCTAGGCATCGTCGTGAGCGCAAGGCGGAAGGGGGCCAGCGGCGGTGCTGCTGGGCTTAGCGGCGGGGAGATGCGGCAGTGGCTCTGGCTTGCCGGACGCGGGCCAGGGAGGAGGAGCCGGACCAGAGAGGAGAAACGGTGGCGGGGAGAGGTGAGGGCGACAAGATGCAGGGTCGGCTCTAGGAGGAGGTCGCCTGTGGCGGCAGCGCACTAGGGAGGCGACGACCATGACAGGGTGAAGCAGGGACGGCCGAGGCGAGGTCAAGGCTTGGAGACGAGGTTGCCGGAGAGGGGCAGCGGACACGGGAGGAGCAGGCCCGGGGCAGCGCCTGGCCTGCGGCGGCTCGGGGATGGGCCGGCGAGGCAAGGGCTCCTGGCGGCAGAACGATGGAGCTCCAGGGAGGAGGCACGAGCGGGAAGGTCGACGGCCGGTGGTGGCGCGCAGGCTGGCGGCGGAGCTGAGGAGGGCCAGAGGAGGGAGGCGCACGGGCGACGGCGGTCGCGGAAGGTGCTGGCGGCGGGGATCCAGACGAGAGGGAGGTGAGGAGCAGGGTGCGGGGCGATAGTATCGAGGGCGAGGGTGGGGCCAGGTGAGCGCGGGGTGGGTCTGGGAGCGTGCCATTGAGAGAGGAGGGCGGCTGCGGGCTGGTCGCGACAGAGTGGGAGTGGGGTCAGGCGCGGGAGGAGGTGGGGTGCGTGCGAGTCGGAGAGAGGCGAGTGCAGCAAGGGGACGCGGTCGACGGGGGTGGGGCCACGCACGACAGGGAGCGTCAACGTGACGGGTGGGGTGGGGTTCGATCAGAAGTGGCGACGGCTGCTGGGGAGTATGGGAATGGATTAGGTAGGGTTAGGGTTTGCAAGGTGGGGTGGTAGGTGGTCTGTCTAGTTGGGCCTTTGGGCTGTTGGATGGACTGCCTTCCCCTAACAAAATATTTATATTATTTATTTTCTTTTCTTTTAAAATAAAACATTTGCAAAAAAGGTTTTAGACAAATAAAAGATCCGAACGGATCTAGGGTTTCGATTTGAACAAAGAGGGGAAATCTCTAGGAAACAAAATAGGCTTTTGGGAAATTGTTTTAGACAAATAAATGCATGATGATGTCATGATGATGCACATAATAAAAATAACAGCGGTTTTCTAGTTGGGGATTTCCCGGGATGCTACATGGAGCACTTGGATGTAGATCTTGTTGAAGAGGTGTATGACGACGCGAAGAACTTGAGGAGCTTGATGCGCGTGAACATGGTCTTGCCATACCGTCGATGAGGCATCGAAGATTGTCATTTGATTCAGCGACGGAGCGTTGGAGCACTTCATTTTCGTGGCCGAAGTTGTGATGCATTGCATGCATTTGTCATTCGAGGCCGTCGAATCGGTTGTCGATGTTCTTGAACTCGGCTTGCGTCTCGCGAAATTGTTCATCTTTTCGTGTCTCAAGGGTTTGGCAACGTTCACGGAACTCTTGTTGGACGATGAAGTGACTTGCGCGCGTCATGTACGGTCCTTGATCTTGTTCTTCGGGAGGTGGTTGGCTCGACTCATCGTGCCTATCCATCATGCAAAACACACAAGTATTGTATATGGAAGTGGAATATGGTGGTGTTGGCCTTGTACCTCACCTTGGGGATTACACCAAACTAGAAACCACAAGTGAGAGCTATAAGCGTGCAAAGTGGAATTGCAAAGAAAACTCACACTAAATAAACAACTAACTCTCAAAAGCTTGTTGGTGGTAGGTTAGGATTATGGAATGCCAAAGAACCAACCAAAAGAAAAGGGATAGTCAAAAGTGGGTAAAATCCAACAAAACTCAAGTCAAAGGCGAAGGTCAACAACTCAAAGGGGTGACGGGAACCTACGACTATATACACAGACGTGGAGATAGTTGGGATTGACACGACTATGAAAATGAGCAAACAAAAGGTCCTAACGAAGACTAAGCTTGTTGTCGTGCCAATGCAAGGAGAGACCGTGGCTCGTTTGCAAAGAAGAAAAATGAGCAACGGATTTGTGCACTTGCCTTGGGTGCTCTTCTTTATCTCTTGCTTACAAGCTTTGAGACTCTCTTTTGCAAGGGGAGACTATTTTTCTTTTTCTTTTGCTTTGTATCTTTTTTTTGCTCTCCCTTGATGCTACCTAGTCACACTTGATATTGCTCTTGCACTCCCACTATCCAAGGACAAATGCACAATGCTCAAGCAACACAAGATGAGCCACTCTCATGGGATAGGTACACATAAAGGAAGATAGGGGTTAACAAGGTGACGCAAGTTATACCTTCGTTGGTGATGATGAACTTGCCGTCAGTGTTGCGGGATGATGTTCGTGGGCCGTGGTGTCAATGAGCGCGGGGATTGTTGATGCGGAAGCTTGCTATTAGTTGCTAACATGCACACGGGACACGAGCAAACAAAGGAAATTAGCCAATGCGAAAAAATGAGGCAAAACTATCAAAACTGGCGTTACAGCCAGACACTCCGGTCTGTTTGTGCCGGACACTCTAGTCAGGCAGACACTCCGGTCTAGTACGGCCGGACACTCCGGTCAGGCCGGACACTCCTGTCGGATCGGTCCAGACACTCCGGCGCGGGTCTCCTTCCCGTGTTCATGAGCGGGAATCCTCGCCTTAAGGCCTCAAATCCGTGAAAAACTGGCCAAATCGGGCTGGGAAAAGGTAGGATAAAACTGGACCAACTCCTAAGACAAGGTTTGGTCGGATCAAAACCACAAATAACACTCCAAATCAAGAGATCGATCCAAAGGAAAATATGGGGATTTTTGAATTTTTGGTGGATAGAAGAAAATTTTGTGGGGGAATTCGTGAGCAATGAAGCTCTTGATACCAATATGTTGAGGGCAAACCTCTAGGGTGGCCCGATCTTTCACGAATCCCTCTCAAATCGAGGTTGGAGTGCGGGGAAAGGAGGGGAGGATGAACACGACGAACTCACTCACGAAGAACACGATGAACACACACACACGCGCAAAACCATGATACACACCAATAGCTCACGCCGATGGTGACCGGTTCGGTGCAATACCTAGGATCGGCGTCGGGCGGAGGACTCTCTCTCGAACCGGCACGGCGAGATGGGAGACTCGGTGAGATCTTGACGTCTTAGCAAAGGGACACCGAGGCCAAGGCCTTGTACAACGTGGAGGCACGATGCAAACTCTAACGAGGTTTGGGATATTTGGTGCTCCTTTGTCAAAGGAGCATGAGACAAGAACTAGATAGATCCACAAGGGGTTTCCACTAATTCCAAATATCATGCCTAGGGTTTAGAATGGAGGTGGGGGACTATATATAGGCCAACCACAAGTTTAGGGGTAAATCAGGCATTAAAGTAGAGTTCTGGGTGAAGTAGAGGGCTACATGAGCCACAAGGTCCAGCTAAGGCTCGCAGGCCCATCTTCAGGCCGGACACTCTGGGTAGTGTCCGAGTAGTGTATGAACTGGCCTTCTAAATGTCCACGCCAGGTTGGGGCTAGGCAGGCCGGACACTCCGACTGAGTCGTGACGGACACTCCGGTTACTCCGGACACTCCCCCTAGATTCTGGCGTGCATGGGTCATCGGTCCACTTGGGGGACTCGGTGGTGTAGATGTAGGAGCGTCCGCAGGACGGGCTGCATCACTGGGCCTGGGCCGCTTCTGGGTTGTGGCCAAGCGAGCGAGTTACTCCTTCTGCTGCTCGCAAGCGGCAGGTAACACAGGAGCTTGTTGGGCTGTGGGACGGGCGGCTGGCTGCTTCTTTCCTTTTTTTTCAATTCCAGTTTCTGTTTTCACTTTTCTTTTCTATTTAAAAATTCATTTCAAATTTGATTTCTACAAGGGTTTAAATCCTCAGAGTTCTGGTGTAAATTCCAAATGGCTAAGAGATTGATTATACTAAATCTTCTCTTCATTTTCCTTTATCTTTTTGAAATTCATTAGTGTATGAAAGGTTCTTTTATTTAGTAAAGTAAAAAAAATTAGGGTTTTATGGATTTGTTTCTTAAATAGAAATTTTATATAAAAACATGTTATTGTTTTCACTTCCTATTTGTAATGATAAGGATTTAAAATGGTGAATGATATATAAAATTCTATTCATATTTAGCCTCCCTTAAGAATTCATACAAATCCACTATAATGTCCTTGATATTTATGGTTAATAATATGGTGGTTTAAATTTCATGATCCTCCAAACTTGGTGATATATCCTATTCAAACTCTACTTAGTTTTTGGGGTTTAGAACTACCATAGAACAATCTTGGTTGAGTCCTTATGCATGAATATCAATCATTAATTTGGAAATGAAAATATTCATCTCCAAATAATGGCCATGAGTCTTGGGAAGTTTTAATAGACTCATATCTTATTATGAATATGGATAAAGATCAAGGTTTAAGGACACTACATCTAAATCTAGAAGTAGGGTTGATAACTCAACTTAGAGTGAGATATTAAAATTACTTCCTAGAGCAATCTTATTGGTTCATGGGTCTAGGTTTCTATTAGATCCAACAGAACAAAATGGGCAAGGATCTTATCAATACACTATCTCAACTGGTAATATAATTATCTCTTAGACATTTCATTTGACTAAGAGATGATATTCATGCCTAAAAATAGGAATTGGTTCTACTACCACCTTAATTCTAGGGCTTTCGACAAATAAGTAGACATGGGTCTTGTCTTGGTTGATACGATCTTGGTTAAGGCTTCTAAAGAATTACTATCCTCACACTTCACTAAGCTTGGATCATAGTTAAGGAATTCCTTTCCTAAATATACTCTATTTAAATCTCTCTGATCTTATTCACATAGATCACATCTTCCTGAATTAGACCATCATCTGACTCCACCATATCCATCATCATATGATGACATCTTCATGCCACTTCAGCAATACTCATTCTCCCTTATTACTCTAGTATATAACTTCCATTTCTAAACTACTCTTGATAAATCCATCAATGCAGCTACTTCTAATTCCATCCATTAACTCCTTTAAATCCATCTTGTAGCTACTTCCAAGGCTTGCAAGATTATAGTTCTCTCTATATCACATGTGATATCAATCCTCTAAAAGAGATATGGTACTACTCCTATAATACAAGTTTGTTCTTGTATTAGCTTGGTTAAACTACTATGCCTCCAACTACTCCATATACTCATGTAATATACTTCATCAAACTCTAGCTTGACTTCTCATAATCAAGCTAGATGATTCATCTTAATAGGGCTTTACCTAATTTGGTATACTCACAACTCTTCTTTTTCATCTGGTCATCTATTCTCAAATGACTTGAGAATAATGACCACCAACCTTGGATCAAGCAAAGCTTAGGCTTCTAATTGTCTGATCAAGATCTATACTCACTCTATAGGCTTATCTTGTTAAGGAAACTTACTTTAGGTTTATACCTACTTGTCTTAAAAAGGTTATTACTTGATACTCTAATACTACTCACTTTCTCATAGCCCCATAAATACTAACTTAACTATTGGGTTTAGGTACTTCTTCTAGTTTACTCATGAATGAGCTATCTCCTCCAACATCAGATGGTTTGATCTCCACTAAGGATGACATTCTCTTGATGATGGCACATTCTACCATATCTAGTTCCTTCTTATTATTAACTTACTTAAGGTCTTTGGGAAGGTTAATATAATAGGTCAAAGGCTAAGAGTCAATAAGTGATAGGTCAAGAATTGATCACACAATTGATGATCAATAGCCACTAGGACTTGGTTAAGCAGGAATCTCATCCTTTAATATGATAATAAAGACTTCTGATGAATGATCTTGGCTTGACTTCCTTTTCTACTCTATTTGTGATAAGAGTTAATGTTTAAGAACTACCATGATGCTCATGGTAGGAATAACTATGGCAATCAAGTGTTTCAAGATTTAGTTATGCGGTTTCTTTACTTGGAGTTATATACTCAACTCGGTGTTCAGGGTTTGTTGTAGATAATACCTTGATATAAGCTTTAGAAGATTAAGTATTTATCCCTGAGTTGTTGTATGGAATACCATGTAATGATCTCTAGAAGATCAAGTACTCCATATAAAGCAGTGTGTTGTGACTTAATTTTATTACATTTGATCTACCCATAGATCAAATTATATCACCCAAAGGTAAGGTTTTAGCAAAGGTCATATTGAAACTTATCACAGCCAACTTGATGATCTACTTCAGTTCCACAAATTTTAGAGAAGCTTCAATCAACTTTACAAGTTTTATTTGAAAGCGCGAAAATTATCCAGATTTTCTATGCATGAATGCAATGCACACACCTCCTCTTAGCTTATTTATAAGCTCTAATGCTAGGATGTTACAGACTCTCCCCCTTAAAATAAACTTTGTCCCCGAAGTTCGTACTCTCTTGCATTTCGGAATAAGGTGGTTGACTTGTATTGATCACGACATTTCTTAACTCCATTGTGATCATAATTGGGAATAATTGTGGTATCCCATATCCAAATCTTTTTCCTTGAATTCTCTTCATACTTGACAATACCCACTATCGCTTCTAATTTATCCTATGGTTTCTTTTACTATAATCTCTTAGGTTATGTATTCATATTCCTACATAGGATTGGTTTTGGACCCATTTAATCCATTCCAATCAGGTTTTCCTGCTACACTACTCTGGCCTATATTAGAGTACTTTATCCCCCCTTTAAGGACAACTTAAGAATTGATTCCCCTTTTTAACTAGTCCACTAGTTTTAGTCTATTTTATCTCCTTCGATCATTCATCCAAACATACTCTCAAAGGTACTTATGATGATGACTTCTTAAAACCTTATGAGAATAAGGCTTAATCTCATCATGACTCGGTACTTCTTCTCCAACCTTTAGTCAGAGAGTTAGACAACAACACTTCAGTGTTTATTGTTTACTCTCCCCCTTGTGGTTTCCTAATGGTCTCTAAACTTCATATATAATACTCATTAGCTCAATAGTAAGGATATTGTCTATGTCTATCTTATACTTTACCTCTATAAGGTCTCATGAAAGAATCTGTGGTATACCCACACAATTGTGGATCTCCAAAATGAATCTTCCAACATTACTTGTCTTCCTTTTATCTTCTTAGACATTGTTTCTCATTGATAACCCCGATTTCGCGAAACGTTTCTAAAACCATTTGCTTAAATTTTCTTTATGTCTTTCCTAACTTAGGCCAAGTTTTATGCTCTTTAAATCATACAAAGATGACCTAATTAGCTAAACCAATAGGATACCAACTACAGATACCAGTTGTGGATCCTTCTGGGTGTATGAATTACCCTACGGGTTTTCGACTTACTATTGGCATTCTCTCCGAGTTGTTAGAGCTTGAATACCACTTTTCTCCCAAGACTTCTTCTTTGCACTAATTCATGATACTTCCATGATTTTGGGACAACTAGTTCATTGGATTCTTAGCAACATCACCTATTTTGAGTGAACTTAGGTTCATTCCATCATGTTGCTCCAAACCCTTTTCAACACTAATATTCCTTCTTATTGCCAGCTCATAATGAGTTGGGATTGATCCATCCTTCAAAATAGTGTTGATACTCCTTATATTTAGTTGCACTCTTCATGTAAGTCTTCATCTTGATCTTCAGAACTCGTCACTCCCTTACACGAATTCCCTTTTCTATTTAGGTATATAACATCAAGTAATAACTTGATGATGCAACATGCATTTGCACATCAAGTCAAACTTCATGCACAGATCTAGTCAATCAAGAAGATTCAAGAAAAACCAAGAAATCCAAATGTGGTATATATAACACACATCATTCTAAGTCCATAATATAGTAATTGAGTAAAACATCTCGAAAATGCAGGCTTAGCTGTGTAGTATATGACACCTCCTAGTATAGGTTTACTTTCTGATACTTAGCACTTAGGGGTTAAACTACTATTTGTCTCAATATTTTCCCAAATTTCCCAATTGCAATTGGATAATTTTGAGCAAAGTGGTCTTACTTTGGTTTCGTCTGACCTCTTACCTTTCTTTCGGAACTACTAAGGCCTACCAATTTTCGATTCTATCGTACACTATCCTCACATGATCTCTCAAAACTACTAACAAAATTGTAGTTACTACCTTAATCGAAAAATTACCGTAATGTTTATAATACCTATGACTTCTATCATAGATGATGTAGTCCGACCTACGGTCGTTACCACATCAAGGTCTCCAACTTATGCCAAGTCGGCATGGACTCCAAAGGTGAATACGTTCCTCTATGCGAGCCCACTTCCTACCCTCTTGAATGGTATACTACTTCATACTCTATCCCATTATCATGATAGGTTCACACTGACAAGCACAGAGGTAAGGGAGGAAGACCGAAGCATGAAGACCGACAAGACGGTGGCTTGGAAGAGGACACGGAAGAAGCAACCGACGCTGGGACCGGAGTGTCCGGCCGAGACCAGCCGGAGTATTCGGCTGACCCGGAGTGTCTGGCCTCCACCCACCGGAGTATTCGGCCTGCCCCAGCCCGAGCCTGGCGCAACCCTTATGTGTGCCAAATCGGACACTACCCGGAGTGTCCGGCCCGAGCGGAATGTCCGTCCCGAACACCCCGGAGTGTCCGGCCTAAGTGATGGGCCTGCGAGCCAACAACTGGGCCCTTGGCCCATGTACCCCGCTATTCCGCGCCAAACCCTAGTTTTATGCCCAAACTACCCCTGAACTTGTGGCTGGCCTATAAATAGAGCCCCCACCCCCTCATGTATCCCTTAGGCATAGATGATAGACTAAAGAAAACCCCCTTTGTGGAATCTCTAGTTTTGCCTCATCCCCTTCTACCAAAGGGGATCGACTATCGTCACCACCTCGTTGGAGTTTGCATCGCGCCTCCCTCGTTCTACAAGGCCTTGGCATCGGTGTCCCTTTGCCAAGACGTCAAGACCCTCTCCAAGGTGTTCTTCCCTCTCCACGTGGGATCGAGGGAGCACGTTGGCCGTTCTTTCCTTGCGAGGATTCTATCGGACCGGTGGCCACCGGTGAGAGCAATCGGCCTTGTATCGTGTGTGTTTTGCGTGTGTTCATTGTTTTCTTCGTGAGGTGTGTGTCTGCTTCCGCTACCTTCTACCTTTCCCCTCGCTTTCCCATCGATTTGACCACGAGATCCGTGAAGATCGGGTCACCCACGGGGTTACCCTATAACATCTGGTATCAGCAGCTTTTGGTTGGCACGGATTTCTCATCGATTTGGTCTTTTCCCTATAAATTCGAAAATTCCACCAAAAATAGCCCCAATTCGTGTTTTGGACCGATCTGTGATTTGAGTGTGTTTTGGTAGGTTTTGATCCATATATTACTTGCTAAACTTGTTGATATACCTTCCCTTGCGTTTCCATAGCCTAATTCCTTGTTTTCCCCCATCAATTTGAGGTTTTGGTTCGAGTTTTTCCGCCAAAACTCGTCTCGTTCATGTTCTGGAAGTTCTGGTTCGACCGGACCGGACTGTCCAGCCTAAACGGACCGGACTATCTGCCCCACCGGAGTTTCCGGCCTAACTGTCCGGCCTGTCCGGCCTGCACGCCCAGAATGTCCGCCCCCTGCTGACAGCAAATCTGTTTCACCGTTTTGAGCATAACTTTTGCATACGAATTCGTATTTTGGTGTTCTTTAGCTCGTTTCGAGGAGGAGAAGGAGCTCTACACCATCATATCCGTGGTTCATGCTATTTACTCCATCCAAATTCTGTGAGCAAGGCGGAATCCACCAATAAAGAGTGAAGATCGGTGAAAAAAGGTATAAACATTCCGCGACTTCTCCCCACTTGCATCCCTTTGTGAGCCACACTATCTTTGCGTTCAACAAACACCTATTGAGACTAGTTCCTCCTATGATTGCTTGGGCTATGCACATTTGATACCTTGGAGAATTCCGAGAAAAAGTTGTGAGCGCGCTATCTCATATAGTTATCTTGTATAGTTGTTGGCACAAGAAAGAGGCAAGTGAAAAAGAAAGAGAAAAAGAAAAGAAAAAAATAGGAAAAGAAAAAGAAGAAAAAGAAAAATAGAAAAATAGAAAGAAAGAAACAAGTGCCTCATAGAATAGGAAGCACAAGCTCGATGAATATCAAATAGGTGGTACTTATTGTGCATATCTTGTAGCCCACCAACTTTATGGCAATCGAACTAGCGTCTCTCCTTGCACTTGTGTGACACGAGTTTATAGTCTTCGCTAGGTAATCATTTTGTTCTTAGCTCACTTTCTCCATCGCACAAGTCTCATTTATCCCACCATGTGTGTTTCCTTGTATATATATTCCTATCTTGTGGATTGACTTGTGTTGCTTTGTGATCATCGTGGTTCTTTACTTGCCATTACAATATCTTGATTTTGGATTGTTCTTGGACACGCCACATTCCATACCCATCCACCATAAGCTTTGTGTTTTTTTTTTTTAATGGTTAGTTGGTTTTGGTGTTCCGCGTGAACTTCACTTTGCTTGGTTTTGATTGCTCCCAAGTGTTGCCACTTGCACGATACTATCTTCCCAGGTAAAGTAAGGTTTGACGTTGCATCCCTAACCCCTACCACTTCCATATACACCACTTGGTCTTGTGAAGAATGCCTAGGAACTCCGTACCCGAGGATGATATCTATGAAGAATCCACGATGAGCCACCATGCATATGCCTCCACAAGCATGGATGACATGATGGAACACTACACCAACAATGGCTCCACATGCTTGGGTGATATGGAGTTCTACAACAACAATAACTCCCCAAGCATGGACGACTTTACGAACGACAACGACAAGCTCCTCAAGTCGCATTAACCAAGAGGGAGCCTCCACCTCGAGAGCACCAAGGTCCACCATCCAGTGGACAACTTCAAGCGCGACATGAACAATGACTTTGCCAAAACCATGAGCATGAAGGCCAAGACTAATGATGCTTTCCGCTCATTGCATCACCTCACCAAGAAGAGTGCCAAGGACAAGAAGAATCGTCGCGAGCATCATGTGGATGATCAAGTGCGCCATCTACATCAACCTTTGGCAAGGCACGCCAATGACCTCCGTCGACACCATCATGTGGTACCTTCAACTACTCGTGCCACCACCAAAATGGCACCAAGAGAAAGCTCTCCTCCATGCCTTCAAGCTTCAACGTCACGACTTGACGTCCTAGATGACGCATGCAACCTCATGGATGAGGAGGACGAAGACCTCTACTTCGCCAAGTTGGACAAGTATGTCAAGAGGACTACACAAGCCAAGGTGCAAGAGGGCGACGACAAGGTCGAGAATGGTGAGCATGGGACTTTCCCTTCACCAAAGGAGGAGCATGGAGTTGAGAGAACCGAGCCTACCCCCATATGCTTGAGTGATGATGTGGTACCAATCCCATGTGAGTATGAGAGCCACTTAGCCCACTTGAGTGAAAATAAGAGTGAGATGAGTGACTCCACCATACATGAGATTGAGTGCTTCCACTTGGAGGGCATGAGTGATACACCGAGTGAGTTGAGACTGGTAGTTGATAGGTCATGTGAGACCACTTTGATTTCAAACGACTTACCCTCCACCTCTAGTGTGCTATCCCATTATGTGCTAGGTTCCATGGATAAATGTAACACCCTCGAATCGGCCCTATGCAAGTTTTAGCTCTTCCCGTTAAACCCGCGTAGGAACGATTCAAGGACGCCCACCAGGCACTTGCGTGCGGGTGGAGAACAAAGTAATACCATTACACATTATCCACGATGGAACCCACAGAACATATATATATACAACAACGACTCCATGAGTCAAGAATACAGATATACTATACAAAGATCCAAATCACCTTGAAAACGATAGAGCGTCCGACTACGGACAAGATGCAAATGGGGCTAAGAGCCCTGAAGAATAACCAATGGCGTCCATAACCCTGGCCAGGCCAAGCCGGAAGGGTAACCCTGCTAACGACGTCGATCGCAAACCTGCTAAAACAAAAGGGGGCTAGAATTCGGCGGCTCTCGCCTACATAGGTATGGTGGACTAAAGCGGCAACGAAGCATGCACTAAACAACCTATAGAGACTCGATTCATCTGTCGGCTATTAGAGAGGGATAAGAGAGGCCTATTCGGATCCAACCTGATACTATCACCAATCATACCCATCCTGGTATTCCCCCCTCGAGACCAAACGAGGAAGTTAAACTGAGGAACTCACACAGTTGGCACTTTTATTCATTCCATTATAGTTCCAGCATTTACTAGTCAGATAGCATGAGTCAACCTGATAGCATAAGTAGTGGGCAGTTTTATTTAACCATTCAGTTGTAGTTGCAGTACTTACTAGTCAGATACAATTAGCATGTGACATCCCAAACCCAGCAGTTGTTGACACTTCTATTTCATTCCATTGGAGTTGCGATACTTACTAGGCAGGTATACATGACATGATACACACCAGTTCCACCAGTTGTTGGCACTTTTATTATCCATTCCATTGTAGTGAAGCTAATTACTAGTCACATATTAAGTCAAATTTATAGCACTACTTTAGTTATGCTTGTCTATGATCGAGATACTATGCTCCAAGTCGTCCATAACCGCGGACATGGCTTTCAGAAAGATTTACCCTGCAGGGGTGCACAAATAGCAACACACACACGATCAACCTCGGAAAAACCAACTCAAAACGCAACGAGGCTTTCACGACAAAGCAATCACAAGATTCATAAAATATTTCAGGGGGCCACCCCTTTAAGCCACCCGCAACGAAGTTGGCCGGCTCCAAGACGGACCCAAGGTTTGTGCCAATGGATGTAAACGACTGGGAACCCAAAAGTGTGACTGGGCTTGTCGATACCGCGAAAACATTCCACGTTCCAAAATAGTACAGGTGCTCCACGCACAATCATAAATAAAGAAGTAAAGCATGGCATAAGTACAGGATAGTAATAAATCCCCAAACTAGTTTGTGGCCCCAAGAAATAAGAAATGAATCAAGCTCTGGCTAAGGGGGATCCATAGGGTCTCCCGGATGTGGATAGTGTGAATAATCAAGGAACAGGTATCAAGTACTCGGGGCCTACGGGACACAAGTGGACATGAAAAACCAAATAGCATATATTGCCCACCGGTGCCTCTTTCATTAGTTATCCCAACAGTTTAATAGTTGTATTTAAAGTCATGATCCTTCCCACCGTAAAGCATATGACAACATTCCAACAACTGTGTGGTACTTCACGACACGGGATCGCACCTGAGCAAGCGACTACGACTCGCAAGGCCGACTATCTATCAACAACAGGCAATAGGATGTGTCCAAGGCAATATAGAGGCTGCAAGGAATATAAATTGTGCACGGAAACTAAAGCATCGCAACACGGATAGCAATATATCAATAGGAGGAAATAAAGACTATAAATGCAAAATAGGTAGAAAGGGGGAGATGCTCGCCTAGGAAACACTGCTGAAGATACATTATCCGAAGGACTTGCCGATACTCGCATCCACTTAACGTCCTAATCCGCGAAGAACAAAATGCTAAAAGAAACACCGGATGCACTATTTAATACTACGACAGAAGATCGGGCATGATGCATGTGATGTATGGCATGGCACAGATGCAATGCGACTAGGCAATATTAAGCGGAACTAGGGTTCTGACATTTAATTAGAAGGTTCAAGTTATTTAACTACCCCGCAATTTAAATGTGGAATTAACAAGGCAAAACATGGCAACGGTTCGCTACACAAATTTAAATGGAGCCAATATAAAACTAGAAATCCCGCATATGGTCTCCATATTTAATTATGAGGTGAGTCGACAAAGTACCCCAAACAAATAAACATATATATGAGCATGAACAATTTAATATGCAACAATTTATATAGATGACATTTATAAAATAGGGGGTCTTGGTTAGGGGTCACACTTCAGGGCGAAGGTCTTGGCTCGGAAGGTTCTGCGGATCGGTCTTCGGATCCGAGAGGGAGAACGCCAGGTTCGGTCTTCGAATATGGTGGCATCGACATAGGGTCCCATGTCGGAGGCCTTGGCGTTCCGGGATAGAGAACTTGGGGCTTCGGCTTTGATGGTCGAGGCGCACTTGGATCGTCATGAGGGCAGAAGTAGCCGAATCGATGTTGCGTGTTCCCTATCTTCACACCGTTTCCATCTGTGCAACACCTCGCCACTGTATCGAACGCTGTATGAAGTTGATTCTCTGGTGCCATCACACCATCTTCAGATCACCCCTACACATATCATGTACACGCCCCAACATCAACAGGAGATCAACAGGAGCCGGTGGCAAGAACACGCGCGTCAGTCAGAGGAGGTCCTGGCGACGAGAAGCTCATGAGGTGCAGACCGCGATAGAGCAGGAGCGGCGACGCTGCCTCGCGGCTGAATGGCGTGAAGGAGGCAACACGGACGTTTGCGCATCTGCAAGGTCGAGCATGGAAGGGGTCACCGTGTTGTGGTGGTGGAGGTCGTGCTGCGGCTTGCCTGTGTGGCGGAGCACGCGACCCGGGGCGACAGGGCCAAGGTAGAGGCAGGCGAGGCCGGGAGGAGAGCCAGACGGAAGGTGCCCTTGGGGTGGTGGTGAAGACGGCAGCAGGAGGGGCGACGGACGCGACCTTGGGGTCGTGCTGCGGGGAGCTCGGGATTGATGCTGAGGAGGTCAAGCGGCGGGGCTGTCCGTAGGGGAGACGGAGCCGACAGCGACGATGCGTTGCAGGGGCTTGTGGGACGGGAAGGAGCTGGGAGGACGCGGCCTTACGAAGCGGGGAGGACGAAGGCGACGCACGGGGGCCGGGCTTTGGTGGACACGGGCTCAAGGGGTAGGCGCACCAGGCAGCAAGGCTCTGGCGGCAAGGCGATGGTTGCATGTCGAGGAGGCTCCGCGCGGTGTAGGGAGGCTCCTGCAGGCGGCGGGCTTCGCTGGGCTCGGCTCAGGGGCGGCGGAGCTCGGGTAGGGATGGAGGGAGACGACGGGTGGTGGCCGAGGGAGCTCTGCTGCAGCACTAGCGGAGTAGGGGTCGACGGCGGCTCGAGATCGAGCAGGGGATGATGGCGGCTCACGATGTGGAGAGAGGGAGCGATGGTCATGGGGTGGGGTCGGGCTCGGGATCTGGGGATCGGGCCTGGCGGTTGGTGGGATGGGGATCGCGACCGAGAGTCCGATCGGAAGGAGGGATCCCGTGCATGCGGGGCTGGGACGGGGCGTCTGCCGTTGCGGTGCAAATGCGGTGCGTAAAGGGAGCGTGCTGCACGTCGCGTGCTATGTGGTGGTGGGGTGGACCTGGTGGGTGGCGGCGGCAGGGTGGAGGGAGTATGTGGCAGTAGGTAGGAAGGGTGGTCGGGTGGGGTGCTAGGGTTTGGGGTGGTTCTGGTCTGGGTACAATTTAGCTGAGCCGGGTTGTAGGTGGCCTAGCCTAACGGGCTGGGCTGCCTCCCTGGATAAAACATTTTTATTTATTTTATTTTTAAATGACGTTTGCAAATAGTTTTTAGACGAAACAAAATATCCAAAAGGACCGGTTTTATAATTTAAAATAAAGACAAGGGATATTTAGAAAACAAAGGTAGGCTTTTAGAAAATAGTTTTATGGAAAGATGCAATATGACATGATGATGCTCAAATGCAATGTGGCATGACGACATGAGCATGCGGTCCTGATGATGCCCAACACAAAAACATAGCGATTTTCTAGTAGTGGTTTTAGCGGGGTGCTACAATTCGACACTACTAACAATGAATCTCGTCCTCAAGATCCGCCTCATGGTACGAGGAAGAAGGCCGATGATCTAGGTCTTCTCACTTCGTGTAGATCTTTACGACACCACTAACAAAGATTCTTGCTCCATCTTGAAATCGGCGACACCACCAACAAGGGGTCGTTGCTCACATTTGTCGAGAGCACACTCCATAGAAACAAAGGCGAAGCAAGAGGTCACAAGGCTACCTCTAACTTTAGGGGAAGGAGTACAATTGCTTGAGAGTAGTGGTATGGTAGCTACTCCATCCCGCAGTCAAAGCATTACTCTACACAAGAATAGGGGAATTATACAACCAACTCTTGGAATTCAGACTGACGATCTCAACAAGCGGGGTTCTGAAACAAAGGAGTGATGTAGACTCTTCGGATGTAGATGATGTCGTCGTGTTGGAAACCGCCGGAAGATACAAAGAAAAATTGTATGAAAAGACACAATGATTAGGTTTCGCGATGGTTCCATTGGCATGAACAACACATGCTCAAGGTATACTCCAACTTTACCAATGCTCATCCTTCTCATATGTCCATCAACAATACAGATAACCATCTAGGTGCAGATACCGATAAAGAGTTCGAGGACCAAGAAGATTGGATGAAGGGTACAACAAGCGAGATGCAGAATGATGACAGTTACACCATCGTTATAAAAGGGAGGGAGCGAAACCCTGTAGGTATGACGGAAACACAACCGCGAGAAATCCTAGACTCAAAGAAAAGATAAGAGTAGATTCAAAGAACGGAGAGGTAAGAGGGGAATAGCATAGGGGTAAGGAGTAAAATCAGACCTAATTAGATCTATCCAACCAATTTTGCAAAATAGTTTTGACACTCTACATCGATTAGCTAGCTAGGTTATCTCTGAGCTGGACCAGTGGGTATCGCATAGCTGAGCTCTGATACCACTCTGTAACACCTTTTAATCGGCCCTATGCATGTTTTAGCGCTTCTCGCCAAACCCGCATAGGAACGATTCAAGGACGCCCACCAGGCACTTGCGTGCGGGTGGAGAACGAAGTAATACCATTACACATTAGTCCACGAACCAACAGAACACATATATATACAACAACGACTCCATGAGTCAAGAATACAGATATACTATACAAAGATCGAAAGCACCTTGAAAACGATAGAGCGTCCGACTATGGACAAGATCCAAATGGGGCTAAGAGCCCTGAAGAATAACCAATGGCGTCCATAACCCTGCCCAGGCCAAGCCGGAAGGGTAACCCTGCTAACAACATCGATCGCAAACCTGCTAAAACAAAAGGGGGTGCCGACAAAGGGCGAAGGAAAAAGAGGAGTGTCAGTACTGAGGCCAGTACACGGCGAGGCTAGAATTCGGCGGCTCTCGCCTACATAGGTATGGTGGACTGAAGCGGTAGCGAACATGCACTAAACAACCTATAGAGACTCGATTCATCTGTCGGCTATTAGAGAGGGATAAGAGAGACCTATTCGGATCCAACCTGATACTATCACCAATCATACCCATCCTGGTATTCCCCCCTCGAGACCAAACGAGGAAGTTCAACCGAGGAACTCACACAGTTGGCAGTTTTATTCATTCCATTATAGTTCCAGCACTTACTAGTCAGATATAGATAGCATGATTCAACCTGATAGCATAAGTAGTGGGCAGTTTTAGTTAACCATTCAGTTGTAGTTGCAGTACTTACTAGTCAGATACAATTAGCATGTGACATCCCAAACCCGGCAGTTGTTGACACTTTTATTTCATTCCATTGGAGTTGCGATACTTACTAGGCAGGTATACATGAGATGATACACACCAGTTCCACCAATTGTTGGCACTTTTATTATCCATTCCATTGTAGTGAAGCTGATTACTAGTCACATATTAAGTCAAATTTATAGCACTACTTTAGTTATGCTTGTCTATGATCGAGATACTATGTTCCAAGTCGTCCATAACCACGGACATGGCTTTCAGAAAGATTTACCCTGCAGGGGTGCACAAATAGCAACACACACACGATCAACCTCAGAAAAACCAACACAAAACCCAATGAGGCTTTCACGACAAAGCAATCATAGAATTCATAAAGCATTTCAGGGGGCCAACCCATTAAGCTACCCGCAACGAAGTTGGTCGGCTCCGAGACGGAACCAAGGTTTGTGTCAATGGTTGTAAACGACTGGGAACCCAAAAGTGTGACTGGGCTTGTCGATACCACGAAAACATTCCATGTTCCAAAACAGTACAGGTGCTCCATGCACAATCGTAAATAAAGCAGTAAAGCATGGCATAAGTACAGGATAGTAATAAAGCCCCAAACTAGATTTTGGCCCTAAGAAATAAGAAATGAATCAAGCTCTTGCTAAGGGGGATCCATAGGGTCTCCCGGATGTGGATAGTGCGAATAATCAAGGAACAGGTATCAAGTACTCGGGGCCTACGGGACACAAGTGGACATGAAAAACCAAATAGCATATATTGCCCACCGGTGCCTCTTTCATTAGTTATCCCAACAGTTTAATAGTTGTATTTAAAGTCATGATACTCTCCACCGTAAAGCATATGACAACATTCCAACAACTATGTGGTACTTCACGACACGGGATCGCACCTGAGCAAGCGACTACAGCTCACAAGGCCGACTATCTATCAAACAACAGGAAATTGGATGTGTCCAAGGCAATATAGAGGTTGCAAGGAATATAAATGGTGCATGGAAACTAAAGCATCACAACACGGATAGCAATAGATCAACAGGAGGAAATAAAGACTATAAATGCAAAATAGGTAGAAAGGGGGAGACGCTCACCTGGGAAACACTGCCGAAGATACATTATCTGAAGGACTTGCCGATACTCGCATCCACTCAACGGCCTAATCCGCGAAGAACAAAACACTAAAAGAAACACCGGATGCACTATTTAATACTACGACAGAAGATCAGGCATGAAGCATGTGATGTATGACATGGCGCAGATGCAATGCGACTAGGCAATATTAAGCGGAACTAGGGTTCTGACATTTAATTATTAGGTTCAAGTTATTTAACTACCCCGCAATTTAAATGTGGAATTAACAAGGCAAACATGGCAACGGTTCGCTACACAAATTTAAATGGAGCCAATATAAAACTAGAAAAGCCCGCATATGGTCTCCATATTTAATTATGAGGTGAGTCGACAAAGTACCCCAAACAAATAAACATATATACGAGCATGAACAATTTAATATGCAACAATTTATATAAATGGCATTTATAAAATAGGGGGTCTTGGTTAGGGGTCACACTTCGGGGCGAAGGTCTTGGCTCGGAAGGTTCTGCGGATCGATCTTCAGATCCGAGAGGGAGAACGCCAGGTTCGGTCTTCGCATACGGTGGCATCGACTTAGGGTCCCATGTCGGAGGCCTTGGCGTTCCGGGATAGAGAACTTGGGGCTTCGGCTTTGATGGTCGAGGCGCACTTGGATCGTCATGAGGGCAGAAGTAGCCGAATCGATTTTGCGCGTTCCCTATCTTCACACTATTTCCATCTGTGCAACACCTCGCCACTGCATTGAACGCCGTATGAAGTTGATTCTCTGGTGCCATCACACCATCTTCAGATCACCCCTACACATATCATGTACACGCCCCAACATCAATAGGAGATCAATGAGGCTGGTGGCAAGCAGCGTGTCGGTCGAGAGGTCTGGCGGCGAAGCTCATCGGTGACAGCGATAGAGCAGGAGCAGCGACGCTGCCTCGCGGCTAAATGGCGTCAAGGAGGCAACGAGGACGTTCGCGCATCTGCAGGGTCGAGCATGGAAGGGGTCGCCGTGTGGTGGTGGTGGAGGCCGTGCCACGGCTTGCCTGCGTGGCGGAGCTCGTGACCCGGGGCGACAGGGCCAAGGTAGAGGCATGCAAGGCCGGGAGGAGAGCCAGGCGGAAGGTTCCCTTGGGGTGGTGGTGAAGACGACAATGGGAGGGGCGACGAACGCGACCTTGGGGTCGTGCTATGGGGAGCTCGCGAGGATGCCGAAGAGGTCGAGCGGCGGGACGGTCCACAGAGGAGACGGAGCCGATGACGACGATGCGTTGCACGGGCTTGCGGGCCAGGGAGGAGCTGGGAGGACGTGGCCTTACAAAGCAGGGAGGACGAAGGCGACGCACGGGGGCCGGGCTTCAGCGGACGCGGGCTCAAGGGGTAGGCGCACCAGGCAGCAGGGCTCTGGCGGCAAGGCGATGGTTGCAGGTCGAGGAGGCTTCGCGCGACACAGGGAGGCTCCTGCAGGCGGCGGGCTTCACGGGGCTCGGCTCGGGAGTAGTGGAGCTCGGGTAGGGATGGAGGGAGACGACGGATGGTGGCCGGCGGAGCTCTGCTGTAGTGCTGGCGGAGCAGGGGTCGACGGCAGCTCAAGATCGAGCAGGGGATGATGGCGGCTCACGATATGGAGAGAGGGAGCGATGGTCACGGGGTGGGGTCGAGCTCGGGATCTGGGGATCAGGCCTGGCGGTTGGTGGGATGGGGATCGCGACCGAGAGTCCGATCAGAAGGAGGGATCCCGTGTGTGCGGGGCTGGGACGGGGCGTCTGCCGCTGTGTGCGTTGCGGTGCACCGTGCGGTGCGTGTCTTGAGGCGATGTCGTCCTTGTGTGTGACAGTGTGGTGGTGGGGTGGACCTGGTGGGTGGCGGCGGCAGGGTGGAGGGAGTATGTGGCGGTAGGTAGGAAGGGTGGTCGGGTGGGGTGCTAGGGTTTGGGTGGTTCTGGTCTGGGTTCAGTTTAGCTGAGCCGGGTTGTAGGTGGCCTGGCCTAACGGGCTGGGCTGCCACCCCGGATAAAACATTTTTATTTATTTTATTTTTAAATGACGTTTGCAAATAGTTTTTAGACGAAACAAAATATCCGAAAGGACCGGTTTTATAATTTAAAATAAAAATAAGGGATATTTAGAAAACAAAGGTAAGCTTTTAGAAAATAGTTTTATGCAAAGATGCAAGATGACATGATGATGCTCAACTGCAATGTAGCATGATGACATGAGCATGCGGTCATGATGATGCGCAACACAAAAACATAGCGATTTTCTAGTAGTGGTTTTAGCAGAGTGCTACAATAAAGAAGTGCCAAGCTTGGACATGATGATGCCTCCGACAGAGAAGATGTACATGGTGGATGAAGCTAAGGCCATCCCCATACAAGAAGAAGAAGTCACCCACATGGAGGCCAACGCTACAACAACACCCACTTCATATGAGAGGTATGAACAAGTTAAGAATACGGGTGTTGATGATGCCATGATCCCACTAGTGGAGATGATAATTTGTGATGACTTGCATGCCATGGATGATACTTGTGACATGACATATGTTCCATTCTTATTCCCATGTGTTGATTTTGCTATGCATCATGATGACCATGTGGAATCCTTCTATTGTCATGATATTGCCATAGACATGATATGCTCTAAACATTACGTTGATGATATCATTGCTTGCACTTTGTTGAATAATTGCTCTTTCTAATGTTTTTCTTGCAATGATGTTACCAATGGTACCCCTCGAACCATGCTTTGTCATGAATGTTTTACAATCTCTCTCGTTGCTTGCAATAAGTTGAATAATTGCTCTTTCACTTGTTTTGCTTGCAACAATAATTCTCATATGGTTTATATTGAGATGGCCCCCATATCTTTCTCAAATTTTGGAGATTTTGATGATTCCCATGATAAGCATATTCCCCACTTGCATACTCACCATGCATATTTTCATACTTGATTGACACTAATGGTGATGTGCAGAAGAAGAGATACGTCATGATGGATGATGTGTTTCTCTACCATGCACACACGTTCTTCCTTTTGTGCTTGATGTGTGTAGGTACCCGCAAGATAATGTCAACCTCAGTTTAGCACTAGTTGACAAAAAGAGCTCTAGAGAGCATCCCCCAAGTGAGTTCAAGACCGAACCCAGCTCTGATACCTTTTGCATGCTTTGCATCTTTCATGTTGAAAAAATTCTGTTTCCTATGGTTTGCTTGCAAGCATGTTGATGGTATTATTTCACCTTGTGACAATCATGTTTTGTTGCTATTGGATATTGATGCTTTGTGTGTTGCCACAAAAATGTTGAACAATTTCTCTTTCCGATGTTTTGTGTGCAACCATAATGCCATTTTGAGCATGTATTGTCATGAGAGCTTCCAAATCTCTCGTATTGTTGTTGCAACAAACATAAGGACCATTTGCTATTTCATATGGTTTGTTTGCAAACATGTTGTTTTTGCTTCCACTTGCGATACTCATCCCCCCATTATTTGGGCTTTTGATGATATGTGTATGGCATCCAACATATTGAACAATTGTTCTTTCCAATGGTTGGTTTACACACATAATGATGTTGCTTTGGATATTCTTCCTCATGTGTTTTTGCCGAATTCTCCTACTCTTGCATCAAAAATGTTGATCAATATTTTAGTTAATTGCTTTGAGTGCCACACTAAGATGTTATATGGAGTTTTTGAGTTCCCACATTTGGATGATGTTCAGTCAATTTCCATGCACTTTGACCTTGCATATGCATCCCGTTTTCTATACTCGAGTTGTGCTAATAGTGTTGTGAACAAGAATGGACATGCCACAAATGACATGCTCCTCTATCACACACAAACATATGTTTCTTGGTATTTGTTGTATGAAGGTGCAATTGCTTCCGCGTCAACCTCTATGGACAAAGAGTTGACAAGACGAATCGAAGAGAGTTACCTATGGTTGCCCTTAAGTGAGCCATCTCTATATCCTAAGGTGACTTCCTTCTACTTGAGGACTCATGCTATAATCTTCATGAATTGGCTACACTTTGAGTGTTGTTTCGCTTTTGTTCTGAGCTTTGTAGTCTTTATGAAAGGCGAAGGAACATTGAAGTGTTGTCAAGTCAATCTCCCTGAGGATGACTATATGGTTGTAGCATCCCAATTGTCTCACAATTGCAATGCTACTAGCCTAGTCTATATAATTGCTACTTCCTACATATAATTATTGCATCATAATTATATCATGCTCATGTCATCATGCCACCTTGCATTTGAGCATCATATAAAACCCTTTTCATTTGGTTCTTCTCTCATATGCATTATTAATTCTATTTGCCTCTTGATATATTGTATTTGGTTCTTGATAAATGCTTGATGCCCAAGTTGAGTTGGGGGCATATCTTTTCTTAACTCCACCACCTTTCTTGTCACCACCCCATAATTCCACCATCGAACTATATGTGAGATTTACATCTTATTTGGGTTACCTCTAGCTCATATGGGTTGGGATGGATCCTCTTACAAATCCACATGCTCACATGCAAGCATCATGATGTTTTCACATTATTGATATCTGAAGCCACCTTTGCATGCCTTGTGACTGGTACCCCTTTTTCTAGCTTTCATATGGATTGATTTGGAATAATTGCTCATGTTGGAATATTGTTGAGGATATAATGCACCTAGTGGATTATACACACTAGCAAGTCCTAATTATATTCAAATATGACCTTCTCCATCTACTCCACATGGAACATCTCTTTTCCAATTCTTTCAGCTTGGCCTTAGCGCCATATTTTGGAATGCATGTGAATAAATGCCATGAGACCTTATTATTGTTTTAATAAAATGAGCTGAGGGCATAGCTCTTTAATCCTTTCATCTACTATCAATGGCCACCTTCCTTTTGGTATCATCTTAATTCCACCATATATCTGTATGTGACCATTTTACCTTGCCTTGGCATTTTACTCTTGTCACTCATACATGTATGGACCCAATATTTTATTCTTACACATGCATACATGTGGTTTAATTCAAATCTATCCCAATCTGGATTTATTTGTTTTCTCTCACTCTTTTAGCTCACATACCTGTCACATATTTAGTTTTAACTAAATATGCTCACATACATGCATGCTCAATTACTTGCCTACATGCATTATGGATGCATTGCATGGCACATGCAATATGGGCACCATCTACACCTCTTTTCCTTCTATTTGTTTTGGGTTTTTCCTAAAGAGTTGTTTAATTGATTTTGGTCAACTAAAATCAAACCTAACTAGCCTAATCTACCAACCTAACCCCACCACACTAACCCCCTCCCAAACCGTGGCCACCACCCATGTGCTTGCCATGGCACACATGGATGGCATGATCCCACATCACCCCATATCCCTTAACCTCTTCTTTTCTTGCAAGCTAAGAAGATGGCCAGCACCCCACGTCTGCCCCTCCCCTCCTGCTCCCCATCTCCTTCCTCTTTAAGCAAATAAACAAAGGGAGAGAAGGGAAGACCTAGCCCTAGACTACTGAAGCCTTCCTCCTTCTCTTTTTGCATAAAGGTGACCCCCCATGTGATCCGTTCTCTCTCACATCTCCAACCCCAACCAGCCAGAACTCCTCTTAGATTCCATCTGGGCGAAGCCAGCTCCTCCCCTCCCTTCTTCTTCCTCTCCCGGCCACCTCCCATGGCCATGGCCTCAACCCTAGCTCGGCCTCCCTCTATACCTGCTCGAGGTGGTGGCAGCCAAGCTTGTGCAAGGCGCCAGGCGCCTCCCCTGCTTCCTCTATGTCGCCTAGAACCTGCAGCCGTGCCTGGACCTCGCCGGATCGTCGTTGTCGCCACCATGCCCGCAAGGGAGCCCATGAAGCCGGCCGCGAGCCTCGCCATGGATCACGTCCACCTCGAGCCGTCTTTCTGCACCTATCGGTTGCTGGTGAGGTCCTCAACCCTCTTTACATGGTCCCTACCCTCATATTGCCATAGAACGCCGCCATCTTACTCGTCGAGTAGTCCGCGACGCCGCTACGACGCCGCTCGTCGACAGCAGCAAAGATCCGCCCCTCTGCTTTCGTGCCTCGTCAGACCTCCTCCGGCGATGCCACCTGAACGGAAGTCGTAGTCCGTAGACCCCTCTTCACCTTTCCTTTTTACGACACGGCTAAACCCGCCGCCGTTTAGTCGCTACCGCCGCCGCAAAACAGCCCGAGCTCGCCGTTCCCTGCCGAGGACATGCGACTCGTCAGTCCAGCCGCCGTCATTTTTGCAGAAAAGCCCAGGAACTTTTTCCCGCCTCAATCCACGGTCTTCTGCGCCCATCTGTCAGGCCCGGTGCGGTTTTACAGAGAAGGACCTCTGCTTTCTTCGTTTCGCGCCCACGCTCCCCTAGATCCCCCACGTGGCAAGCCCACAAGGCCTGGCAGGGGACCAATGACAGAGGGTCCGTCAGCCACACACCGGCTAGCCAGCCCCGCGGTGAGAAAACACCGACCAGCCAACGTCCCACCTGCTGAGTCAAGACGGACAACACTCCGGCGTCTTGAGCTAACCCCTCTGTGTAAAAAGTCACAGCTTTTTCATTTAAATAAAATGATTTCAGTAAATGTTTAAATACAAATTCAAATCTGTTTTTAAATAACTTTAAAATTATAAATCCAAATAATACAAATGATATATGTTTCTGAATCAGAAAAATGTGAGGAATTCAAATATGTCATTTAAAATATCTTTTGAACACTTTAAATTTTCGAGATGATTAAAATTACAATAAAATGCCCTTTGCTTAATAAATTAATAACTTTAAATCTATAACTCCAAATTTGACAAATAATATGTCTAAATCGATCAGCGCAACGAGCCCGTTCTAACTATGCATTCCATGTTCTGAACTACAGCATGCATAATATAAAAATAAAGTATACAGAAAGTGTTATGAGAGCAAATCGGACTAAAAACTTAATAAAATGCTTTAATCGTGTACCACACACCTTACCCATGCCATGCTACTTTATTGCCATGCAAATTGTGCATCATTCATCATGGCATGCTTGTTTGCTTGTCACACTTTAATTCACATGCTTGTGCACTTTATTTATGTTGGCCCTTGTTTGTTTGGTTCTTCTTTGAATAGACGCCGAGCAGGGGATATATCAGGAATCCCAGGAGCACTACCCAGATCCGGCTCTTGCTTCAACTGAGCTGCCAGGCAAGCACTACCACATGCTTGCATACATATAGTACCTATTGCCTCTATCTTATTCTTGCATCATGGAGTCACGATTGCATTAAATTGAATCCCAAGTACTGCATAGCCTTTACTTTTAAACCCCACCGAAGCTTGTTCCTCCATCCCATGAGCCATTACTACAGGAGTTGTTTGAGCCATGGTCGTGAAACGCATGTGTAGGGTATGTGAGTGTCTGATGGATAACGAGGTACCTAAACAACTTAACCTGAGTAGTAATGGGATAACTAATGAAAGTGGCACCGGTGAGCAATATCCGCTATTTGGTTTTTCATGCTCACTTGTGTCCCGTAGGACCCCGAGTACTTGATTCCTGTTCCTTGACTATTCGCACTATCCACATACGGGAGGCCTTATGGACCCCCCTGAGCCAGAGCTTGATTCATTTATATTTCTTGGGGCCACAAAGTAGTTTGGGGCTTTATTACTATCCTGTACTTATGCCATGCTTTACTGCTTTATTTAAGATTGTGCGTGGAGCACCTGTACTGTTTTGGATCGCGTTTACGTTGATGTCGAAAAGCCTAGTCACATTTTCGGGTTCCCAGTCGTTTACAGCCGTCGTCGCAAACCCTTGGTCCGTTCTGGAGCCGGCCAACTTTGTTGCGGGTAGCTTAGTGGTGTGGCCCCCTGAAATATGTCTGAATCATGTGATCGCTTTGTCGTGAATACCTTGTTGGGTTTTGAGTTGGTTTTTCCGAGGTTGATCGAGTGTGTGTTGCTATTTGTGCACCCCTTCAGGGTAAATCTTTCTGAAAGCCGTGTCCGCGGTTATGGACGACTTGGAGCACAGTTTCTCGATCATAGACAAGTATAACTAAAGTACCGCTTTTAATTTGACTAAGTACCTGACTAGTAAATAGTGTAACACTCATGGAATGGTTAATAAAACTGCCAACAGATGGGTTGTTCGTCCGCTTTCTTGTTGGTAAGCGAGAAGGAGGATGGATCTGTTAATTATACTGTTATAACTGTTGTTACTAATTAATGGACATCCGTCTATCATTGGTTAGGCGGATGGTTAGTGAGTATCTATAGACTTGTTAGTTATTATCTTTTGCTGCAATTCCGTCACCCCAGGTTTATGTTCCCTTTAGAGGCATAAAGACTTCTTGAAATTACCCTAGGGTCTCACACGATAAATTGTTTGATTCAGATGAACAGGTGTATTCGCAAGATGGATACTGGGTGGAGGAGACGGACGATGTTGGCAACGATCTCGTGGTGTAGAGATTCCGGGAATGGGGATCCGTGAGATCTGTGGGCGGGATGTGTTTATTTATGTGGCATCTTATGCCGATTTGCTTCTTATCCGTACTCGGATCATGTTTCCGCTTCCACCTGATACTCTGATGTTTGATGTATGAGCAGCTATCCTAAACTATTATCTCTATCTAGGATATTTGGATCTTGCCGTATGGCGTTGCTATATTTCTATTTCTTTTAGATGGAATGGCTCTGAGAACTGTTGTATGTGGCTTGCCTACATACTCACTTGTGTATGTAGTTGATCCCTTCGCCTGCCGATTACGCTGCTCGTTCTTGTCCCGATGTTCTGAAAGTGGTTAGGACGGCCGAAAGGTCTACCTCTGAGTGGCCCCTGGACCCACCGTACTATTTTAACCACTTCGCTCATCCAGGCATGCAACTAAGAGCGTAATTCACCGAGGTAGTTACAATGGTGAACCCCATGATCAAGAAGGTCTCTTGACATCTTCTACTTTGATAAGCATGTAGAGTCGAGGCCGACTCTTTTTGAAGGGAGGGGAGATGATGTAGCCCGACCTACGGTCGTTACCACATCAAGGTCTCCAACTTATGCCAAGTCGTCATGGACTCCAAAGGTGAATCCATTCCTCTATGTGAGCCCACTTCCTACCCTCATACTACTTCAATCTCCATCCCATTATCATGATAGGTTCACACTGACAAGCACGGAGGTAAGGGAGGAAGACCGAAGCATGAAGCCCGACAAGACGGTGGCTTGGAAGAGGACACGGAAGAAGCAACCATGCCAGGACCAGAGTGTCCAGCCGAGACCACCCGGAGTATCCGGCCGACCCGGAGTGTCCGGCCTCCACCCGCCGGAGCGTCCGGCCTGCCCCATCTCGAGCCTAGTGCAACCCTTCTGTGTGCCAAAATGGACACTACCCGGAGTGTCCGGCCCGACCGGAATGTCTGGCCCGAACAGCCTAGAGTGTCCGGCCTAAGTGATTGGCCTGTGAGCCAACCCACCGGCCCTTGGCCCATGCACCCCACTATTCCGCACCAAACCCTAGTTTTATGCCCAAACTACCCTTGAACTTGTGGCTGGGCTATAAATAGGGCCCCCACCCCCTCATGTATCCCTTAGTCATAGATGATAGACTAAAGAAAACCCCCTTTGTGGAATCTCTAGTTTTGCCTCATCCCCTTCTACCAAAGGGGATCGACTATCGTCACCACCTCGTTGGAGTTTGCATCGCGCCTCCCTCGTTGTACAAGGCCTTGGCATTGGTGTCCCTTTGCCAAGATGTCAAGACCCTCCCCAAGGTGTTCTTTCCTCTCCGCATGGGATCGAGGGAGCACGTTGACCGATCTTTCCTTGCGAGGATTCTATCGGACCGGTGGCCACCGGTGAGAGCAATCGGCCTTGTGTCGTGTTGAGGGCAAACCTCTAGGGTGGCCCGATCTTTCAGGATTCCCTTTCAAATCGAGGATGGAGTGCGAGGAGAGGAGGGAGGGTTGACCACGATGCATGCACGCACGAAAGAACGCGATGAACACACACACAAAACTGCGATACACACCAATAGCTCACGCCGGCGGTGACCGGTCCGGCGCAATCCCTAGGATCGGCGTCGGGCAGAGGACTCTCTCTCGAACCGACACAGCGAGATGGGAGACTCGGTGAGATCTTGACGTCTTGGCAAAGGGACACCGATGCCAAGGCCTTGTACAACGTGGAGGCACGATGCAAACTCCAACGAGGTTTGGGGATATTGGTGCTCCTTGGTCAAGGAGCATGAGGCAAGAACTAGATAGATCCACAAAGGGGTTTCCACTAATTCCAATATCATGCCTAGGGTTTACAATGGAGGTGGGGGACTATATATAGGCCAGCCACTTAAATAGGGGTACTTTAGGAATAAAAGACAAGTTCTGGATGGACTAAGGGGTACATGGGCCATAGGCCCAAAGGCCTTTTCATGCCTGGCGATGGTCGGACCGGAGACTCCGGTGTGGTGGACCAGAGACTCCGGTCTAGGGCAGAGATTCCGGTCGGTCTCTGGACCAGCCTCCAGAGGGGCCTCCAGATTGTCCCAGGGCCCGGTTCTGGGGGCAGACCGGAGGTGGGGCCGGAGACTCCGGTGTCTTGAGGCCGGATACTTTGGTGGACCGGAGACTCCGGTGTGCGCAGACCGGAGACTCCGGTCTGAGCAGCTCCAGCGGCTCTAGCTTCATGCTCTGCTCCTTGTTCTCCATCCTTGGGTGCTTGGTGATGTGTCGAAGCTTCGTACCTGATGATGCATAGGGTAGTTGCATGAAGTAGCATACCATCCAAGGAGGTATCAAATTGGCACGAGGAGAGGAGCGAGTTCACCTTAGCTTGTAGGAGTTTAGCTCGGGCACGAGTCATGGGTCCACTTGGGGGACTTGTTGGTATGGAGGTAGGAGCATCTGTAGGACGGGCCGCATCAGCTCCCCCCTTGGGAAAGAGTCGTCCTCGACTCTTCATGGTTATCATCTTGAACATCTCCATGGTAGGGTGAGAGATCCTTGACATTGAATGTATTGCTTGCAAGGTACTTGGTGGTCGGTATGTCGATGATGTAGGCGTTGTTGTTGATTCTTTTGATGACCTTGAAGGGAACATCTCCTCTTGGCTTGAGCTTGGTGTCATGTTCCTTGGGGAAGCGGTCTTTGCTTAGGTGTATCCACACAAGGTCACCTTATTCAAAGATCATCCCCTTCTTGTCCTTGTTTAACCTTGAAGCTTGGCGAAGGACTTGTTGTTCGATAGTAGCGCTTGTTTCTTCATGAAGTTTCTTCATAGCTTGTGCGCATTTCTCGACGTCCAAGTTCGTGCGCTCATGGAGAGGTAGTGGTAGGATGTCGAGCGTGGTGAGGGGCTCGAAACCATAGACGATCATGAATGGACTCATCTTGTTTGTTGAGGGCTTTGATCGATTGTAGGAGAACTCGGCGTGTGGGATGCACTCCTCCCAATCCTTCAAGTTCTTCTTGATCAACACATGAAGGAGAGTCCCGAGGCTTCGGTTGACAACTTCAGTTTGACCATCAGTTTGGGGATGTGATGCGGATGAAAAGAGTAGCTTGACACCGAGCTTGGCCATGAGGGTCTTCCATAAGTAGCTCATGAATTTGATTGGGAGACGATTGTTCGATAACGATTGTTCGTGGCACACCACGTAGACGGACGATTTCACTGAAAAACAGATTTGCAACATGTGAAGCATCGTCGGTCTTATGGCACGGTATGAATTGTGCCATTTTGGAAAAGTGATCCACAACAACAAATATAGAATCATGACCATGCTTAGATCTAGGAAATCCTAACACGAAATACATGCTAATGTCAGACCAAGGTGTATGAGGGATAGGCAATTGCATATAAAGACCATAGGGATTAGCTTGCGACTTAGCTTGAACACATGTCGTGCATCGTTGAACGTAGCGCTCCACGTCACGCTTCATCTTGGGCCAAAAGTAGTGAGTGGAGAGCATGTCCAATGTCTTGTTATGGCCAAAGTGACCCATGAGGACTCCACCATGAGATTCTTGGAGAAGCAAAAGTTGAAGCGACGACTTCAAAATGCATAGCTTGTTTTGTTTAAATAGAAAGCCCTCATGCAAATAGAAATCATCAACTCCTTTGTCATTGGAGCACTTTGCGAAAATTGGTTCAAAGAATGGATAGGAAGCATACAAATATTTTATTTCCTCAAGACCCAACACGTTGATTTCAAGTCTCGTAAGAAGGCTTGTATGTTTGCGAGACAATGCGTCCGCAACTACATTATCTTTGCCCTTCTTATACTTGACAATGTACGGAAAATACTCCATGAACTCAACCCACTTAGCGTGTCTCTTGCTCAAGTTAGCTTGGCCTTTGAGATATTTCAACGACTCGTGGTCGGAATGTATGATAAATTCCTTGGGCCAAAGGTAGTGTTGCCAAACTTGAAGGACACGAACTAAGGCAAAAAGCTCTTTGTCACAGATCGGATAATTAAGGCGAGCACCATCAAGTTTCTCGCTATGGTAGGCTATAGGACGTCCGTTTTGCATAAGGACTCCTCCAATGCGAATACCACTAGCATCACACTCTATCTCAAAAGTTTTTGTGAAATCCGGTAACGCAAGGAGAGGTGCTTCGATGAGCCTCTTTTTAAGTTCATCAAAAGCTTTTTGTTGTGCTTTGCCCCACACGAAGGTGACATTCTTTTTGGTCAATTCATTAAGGGGACAAGCAATGGTTGAAAAGTCTTTCACAAAGCGACGATAGAAACCGGCCAACCCATGAAAACTTTGGAGTTTAGTCACATTTGTTGGGATGGGCCAATCTCGTATGTCCTTTACCTTGGAAACATCAACTTTAATTCCCTTCGAAGGAACGACAAATCCAAGAAAAATCAACTTGTCTTTATCAAAAGTGCACTTGGGAAGATTAGCATAAAGCTTTTCATGTCGAAGGATTTGCAAAACTTCCTTGACATGTGTTATATGGTCCTCAAGTGATTTGCTATAAACAAGAATATCATCGAAATAGGCAACAACACTTTTTCCAATGAGAGAACGCAAGGTATGATTCATTAGGCGCATGAAGGTGGATGGGGCATTAGACAAACCAAAGGGCATAACCAACCATTCATAGAGACCAAGTTTGGTATTGAAGGCAGTTTTCCACTCATCACCTTCAGCCATGCGTATTTGATGGTACCCACTACGAAGATCAATTTTCGAAAAAATAGTGGCTCCACACAACTCATCAAGCATGTCATCGAGACGTGGTATGGATGTCGATAACACATGGTGATAGCATTGATTGGACTGTAGTCCATGCATAACCGTAACGTATCATCCATCTTTGGAATAAGAATCGCGGGTACGGCACTTGGACTAGTGCTAACTTGGATCAAACCTTTGGAGACGAGTTGGTTTATTTGACGTTCGATCTCCTTCGTCTCCTCCAGGTTCGTGTGGTAGGCGTAATGGTTGGGAAGTGGTGCACCCGGGATGAGGTCAATGCGATGTTCTATGCCACGAAGAGGAGGTAGTCCATGTGGGAGCTCTTTGGGGAACACATCCTTGAATTCCTGCAAAACACTCATCATAGATGTAGGAACATTGGTTAATTCGTTAGTTCCTTGCGCTAGTCCCTTGCAAATGAGGACATAGTGCAAGATGGATGGGTTGTTCCGAGCATCTCTCATCTCACTTTTTGTGGCAAGGAGAACACTATTAGTTTTTCCACTCGAGTTTGGCTTGTGGCTCTCACTCACTATGAGGTGGTTCTCTCTCTCTCACCGCTCTTCTCACAAGTAGTTGATGTGCTTTGCGCCCTTGCTAAAGCCTTTGCATTGTCTGCAATTATTTGGCTAGGAGTCATCGGTTGCAAAACACATGTTTTGTTGATCCATTTGAAGGTGGGTGTGACCATCATGTTGAGCAGCTTTGTCAAATTGCCACGATCGACCAAGAAGCATGTGGCAAACTGTCATAGGAACCACATCACACTCCACTGTATCTTTGTAAGGACCAATGGCGAAGGAGACCGATATGGTATGCTTGATCTTCAAGCACCCTTGGACACTTAGCCATTGCACGTGGTAGGGGTGCTTGTGCAGATGGAGGGTGAGGTTGAGCTTCTCACACAACTCGGTGCTAGCAAGGTTGTGGCAACTCCCTCCGTCAATGATCACCTTGATAGATTTGCCATTGATGCCGGCTCATGTTTGGAAGATATTGGAGCATTGGTATTCATGCTCTTGTGTTTGAGTGGTCAAGATCCTTGTGAAGACAAGCGGTGGACTTGTGTCATGTTCACACATGAGTAGTTCTTGATCATCTTCCACTCGTTGTCTTGCCATTGCTTCCTTGACACGGGCATCAAACTCATCTTCACTCAAGTACTCTTCATCACCATTGTCATGGATGAACAAGACTTTCTTGTTTCCACATTCGGCCGACTTATGTCCTTTAGCTCCACACTTGTAGCATTCACCGTTGAAAGGTGTCTCACCCTTTGCTTGCTTGCCACTTGGGGGCAGTTTTCCTTCAGGAAGTGTGGGCTTAAAGGAAGGCTTGGAGGTACTTGAGGAGCTTCCATTGAAAGTTGTTGGTGTAGCGGTTGGAGCATGCTTGTAGGTCAAGTACGTCTTTGGCTTGTTGTACTTGATATCCTCTTGCACTTGACGTTCACCCTTTGTTGCGATGTGCACAGGCTCAACCAAGGTGTTGTATGTTTGGAACTCGATGATGCGCTTGATTGGGTGATTCAAGCCAATAAGGAAACGTGCCTTTGTTTTCTCCATGCGCTCATCAATGTTGGCGTGAATCAAGTTGAGTTCCATTTACTTGAAGTACTCTTCCACGGTCTTTGTCCCTTGACGAAGCGCTTGAAGGTTGTTGAAGAGGTCACGCGTGTAGTGCATGGGGACGAACCGGGATCTCATGTGAGCCTTCATGTCATGCCAAGTTGTGATTGGCGACTCTTGTCTTGCATCACGAGCAACTTGAACTTGTTCCCACCAAAGGTTGGCGTAATCACCAAACTCAAGTGAAGCCATGGCGACCATCTTCTCGTTGCTATAGTTGTGCATGCGGAAGATCTTGTCGACTTTGAGTGCCCACGAGAGTTATTCTTCGGGGTCATTTGATTCGGTGAACTTGGGCATCGTGAACTTGAGCTTGCCAAAAGTTTCTTCATCATTGCGGTCATTGCGACGAGCTTGGTGACCTTGTTGATGATCTTGTAGTTGGGGAGGTGGAACTTGGTTCTCACGTCCTTGTTGTGGAGCTTGCTCTTGAGATTGTTGTTGAGGAGCTTGCTCTTGCTCTTGGCGCGGTTGTTGACGTGGTTGAGGTGCTTGGGCCTCATGGTGGAGAAAGTGTGGAGCCTCTTGACGCGGTTGATGCCGAAGAGGAGGCTCGTTCCTCGGTTGGTGATGTTGGTTAGGCACATGGGCCTCACGGCGAACAGCATGGTCATGAGCCTCTTGACGTGGTGGGCGTCTCTCAACTTGTATCACTTGACGCTCCAAGTTTTGTTGAGGTGGAGGAGGCGCCTCGTGATGACCATGCTGTCGGTGCGGACGTTCATGACGTTGATGATGAGGAGGAGGATCTTGGAGAGCTTCACGTCGATGACGAGCTTGATTCTCCAAATTAGAGTCATCACTTGTTGTGTCAATTATGTGTCACGGTCGATGGTGGTAGACTTGCGGTTGCACTTGCGGTTGCGCTTGCGGTTCCTCTTGTGGTTGCTATTGTTGGATCACTAGTGCCCTTGCGTGATGACAGTGTGCTTCTTGCCTTGCTCGTGGCCTTGAAGAGAGGTCACCATCATAGCTTGACGTTGCGGCGTGCCGTGGGGAAGGTACATAGTTCGAAGAGGTTCCATCTTCAACCACGGGGGCATCATTGCGTCTTGGAGCACTTGGTTGAAGATCTTGTTGAGGAGGAGCATGACGACGCGATTAGCTTGAAGAGCTTGATGCGCGTGAACGTGGCCTTGCCATTCCGTCGATGAGGCGTCGAAGATTGTTATTTGTTTCGGCGACGGAGCATTGGAGTGCTTCATTTTGGTGGCCGAAGTTGGGATGCATTGCATGCATTTGTCATTCATGGTCATCGAACCGGTTGTCGATGTTCTTGAACTCGGCTTGCGTCTTGCCAAATTGTTCATCTTGTCGCGTCTCAAGGGCTTGGCAACATTCATGGAACTCTTGTCGAACGATGAATTGTCTTGCACACGTCATGTACTGTCCTTGATCTTCTTCTTGGGGAGGTGGTTGGCTCGGCTCACCGTGCCTATCCATCATGCAAGGCACACAAGTATTGTATATGGAAGTGTAATATGGTGGTGTTAGCCTTGTACCTCACCTTGGGGATTGCACCAAACTAGAAACCACAAGTGAGAGCTATAAGCGTGCAAAGTGGAAATGAAAAGAAAACTCACACTAAAGAAAGAACTAACTCTCAAAAGCTTGTTGGTGGTAGGTTAGGATTGTGGAAAGCCAAAGAACCTGATGAGGACATCCCTACAATTACACCTACCCCAATGACTACTGAAGATGCTACAACTGTTGCAAGAAAGGATCAGTCCAATGAGATTAGAATTGGACCTATTACAAGAGCTCTTGCTAAGCTATTTGAACAATAGGTGAATTTACTCCTAAACGAATCTGGTACTTTGATTGATGAGAACTTTATACTACCTAAGTCTATGCATTTATGTATGATCAGGTTCATTGGAGAAACACGCATGGCGCGAGGAGGAGAAGGGCTACAAGAGAAGCCCAACATGATGATCGCCCAAGGATGCGCAAGGGAGGAGCGGGAGGAAGGCGCAATACAAGCAAGGGAGATCATCGAAGAGAAGGAACGTTCAATTCGGACAGAGAGAAGTCCTGAAATTCAAACGGACGTGGATTCCTCATACGAACTCCAAATCAAGCAAATAAGCACTTGTTGGATAGATAATTCCAAGATATTTCCAATGATTACTTCCACGCCTAAAAGACCCTGGATAATCTGGCCCCTACACCCCGGATAATCCATCCCTGCTTTGGAGATTCTGCAAACGACTTCGTGCGCGACGTTCAGTACTGGGGCGGATATTTCACCGGACTTTTACCCCGGAAAATCTGGCCCCCGGATAATCCGACCCTCTTAGACCGGATAATCCGGCCCAAAAAGTTCCCATCAGATCCGGACGGATTTGACTGTATCAGACACGTTTCCGCTTCGCGTTTTTCGGACGTTCTGGCGGCCATATAAGCCTAGGAACGCACTCTAGTTTAGGTTAGACCATGTTAAAACTATTTTGGAGTTGTTTCTTTCATAGAACCTCTGGAATTACCCTGTGTTCGAATCTACCAACTATAATTGAGTGTGATCTATTGTTCCATTGGGAATTAATAGATTGCATACTACCGTTCATGGTCACGGCTGCGTGCGCAAGAGCGTCGTGTTGTGAATATCCTACAAGGTTTGAGAGCTGTTGCATTGGCATCAGGGATCGAGCGGGAGAGTTCATAGCTACAAGCTAGTTATCTATCATCCACCATCATCACCGCCATCCGCTTACTGAGAAGATCGGGCCACCCCATATCATCTTGGTATCAGATTTCTAGTGTTGCCTCGGTAAGCATCCACCAATCCATCCATAGATTAGAGAGTGTTTTTCGTCCTATACAGAAAAAGCCTTACAAAAAGATTTGCCATAGACTAGATTACATCGTTTTCGAGTTTTTGTTGCTGATTGTATCTTCTTGTAGATCCAATCTGCAGGTTTTTCCTCGTAGGAGTCTAGTTTTTTCGTTTGTGTCTAGGTTTAGAGTTTGATCTTGTTTTCCGCCGTGTCAACCATCACCGTGTTCCGCAAGCTTTCCTCGTTTGCCTGAGTCCACATAGCGTACCTTTGTTTGCATACCATAGACACAACCTATCTACAGCATCCGTGCCTAGGAACGTACCCACGAGACTAGTTGCTTTGCTCCGACAGGCTGCTCATTAGGGTTTGAAGTGCAAAAATTTTGTCCAGGTAGACCGGATTATCCGGCCCCCGACAAACCGGAATATCCGGCCCATAATTGCTCAGAATTGTTGCATCCCGTTTTGCTTTGTGTCAGATAGTTAAAAAAATCAAAAAAAAAGAAAAGAAAGTTGTGAAAAAAAAGAGAATCGGTATAAAAAAAGAGAAGAAAAGAGCTACAAGCGTGACAAAAAGAGATATCAAAGTGTGCATTGTTGGAGGCCTAGTTTCATTATAGCACTAGTAGATTGAGAGATCGTGTGTCTGTTCTATTTGAGCTATTACTAGCGTCTCTCTTGTGCATTGCAATATTCCTGTTCATAAATTGCTTTGCCACGTTTATCTCCACCGTGTGTGTTTCTTGGGTTTTTATACGATCAGCACTAGGACTTGTTTGCGGTGTAGATAGGATACCATACCTATAGCTCCACCATAAATAACCTGTGTGCCCTATGATCGTTCTCTATACCTTTGATATTCACTTCATCACATCAAGTGCATCAGTCTTTGATTTCGTTTGGTAGAGCATCTCTATTCACTTTGGAACGGTAAGATCTCCTTTCTTATTAGTTGTAAGTGAGTTGTGAGAGTTTCCACCATACAAATTTTGATTTTTGCACTAACCTACTAATCATGTCTTCTAGTCATGATGATGTTGTGTTGCAGAAAAAGAAGGATCAGGAGCTTGTTAATTGGCGTGAATATGAGGCTTTAAAGTCCCACTTGACACGTGTATTTACTAACACGACAGATGCCATTAACAAGAATCTCCAGGATATGAATATGAGATTGGATCAGCATGTTGGAACGGTTGATACTATCCAGACACAAGTGGCTATGCTCAATGTCAATGTCACCACTTCGCAACGTTCCATTGAGCGTTTGACAGCCGCCTTACATAGAAGGGAAGATCCTCAACATGATGATGCCTTTGATGATTTCGATGAGGGTAGCGCCGTGGATGCTGCTCCACATGTTGGCAGGGGACGTGCTATTCCCCCTGTCCATGCACCTGCTCATGGCCGTGGGTTTGCCCCTCTTGGGCGTGCTGAACGTGTCCCAACCAAGCTGCTGATGATGGTTTGGGCAAGCCAAAATTCTCAATTCCTAAGTTTGATGGTTCCATTGATCCTGAAGATTACCTCACATGGGAGTTGAAGATTGAGAAACTCTAGCGCTTATTTGACTATCCAGAAGATAAGAAGGTCAAGCTTGCAACATCTGAATTTGATGGTTATGCTTTGCGTTGGTGGGATGCTCTTGTGCAGCATAGAAGGGAGGACAATGAACTTCCTGTGATAGATTGGCGCGAGATGAAGAAAATCATGAAGGCTCGTTACGTACCAACTAACTACTTGCGATCAGTTTTTGATAAATTGATGCAATTGAAGCAAGGCACCATGACAGTTGATGAGTACTACATGGAGATGGAGATGCTTATGCAGCGTGCTAGAATTCGTGAGTCCATTGAGATGACCATGCAGCGATTCCTAAACAATTTGAAGTTACCGATCAAGAGCATTGTTTGTCATCACAAGTATGAGACCATGAATGAGTTGTTGCATCATTCTAGAGAGGCCAAATCCCAGTTGGCAGAAGAGGCGAAGTCGCGTGCTCGTTTTTCGTCCTCTAGCAGATTTTCGGCCAGGTCTACACCTCCTACAGTTACGCCACCAGCTGTTGCTCCTTTTACACCATTGGCCAAACCGGCAAGTACACCTTCGTTTAGTTCTAATGCTCAGAAACCCGCTGCTCCTGCTGCTAGCTCGGGTTCCAACATGTCTACAGCACGTACTCGTGATGTGGTGTGCCATACTTGTGGAGGTAGAGGTCACTACAAGAAAGATTGTCCAAACAGCAAGGTTATCTTTGTTAATGAACAAGGTGAAGTAGAAAGTGGAGATGAAGCTTCTGATGATGATATTGATGACGCCGAGGATGGTGTTGACGCATATGCTGAGCGTGCACCCACTATTGTCGTATCTTCACGTGTACTAAGTGTGCAACCGGTTGAGGAATCCCAGCGTTGCAACTTGTTCCAAACAAAAGCTCTAGTTGGACCAAACAAAGCTTGCAAGGTAATTATTGATGCAGGTAGCTGCAGAAATCTTGCAAGTAAGCAACTATGTGCCAAACTGAATTTGACATACTTACCTCATCCCAAGCCATACTACATACAATGGTTGAGCAACAATGGTGAGATGAAGGTAAATCATATGGTACGTGTGAATTTTCAAATAGGGCCATACATAGATTCTATTGATTTTGATGGGGTTCCTATGACTGTTTGTCACCTACTATTGGGTCGGCCTTGGCTCTATGATCGCCATGTGCAACACAATGGCCGAGCCAATACATATCACTTGGAATTCAAAGGAAAGAAGATTACTATGCAGCCAATGACACCAGAAGAAATTGTGAATGATTCTCGCCAGAAGATAGAGGTGAACTTGAAGGAAGATACTACCACTCGGCGAGACTGTGTAACAGCTATTCCTGATGTAATTGAGCCTACATTGAGTGATATAATGAAAAGTGAGAGAGTGCCTGGGTTATTGATACTAGCCACCAAGGAGGATATGAGAGAGTTTCGTGAGGATCCTACAGCCATGCCACTTGTGCTCATGTATAAGGGCGAGGTATTGGTTTCTAACGACATGACCCCTATTTCTCTTGGTGTCTCTTCTGTTTTGCAGGACTTTGGGGATGTGTTTCCAAAAGATGTACCCACAGGTTTACCTCCATTGTGTGGTATAGAACATCAAGTGGACCTGATTCCTGGCGCCACACTTCCCAACCGTGCACCTTACAAGACTAATCCCGAAGAAACTAAGGAAATTCAGAAGCAAGTACAAGCGTTGCTGGATAAAGGGTACATTCGTGTTTCTCTTAGCCCTTGTGATGTGCCTGTTATTTTGGTTCCTAAGACAGATGGTACATGGCGCATGTGTGTTGATTGTAGAGCGATTAATAACATCACTATTCGATATCGTCATCCTATTCCACGCTTAGAGGATATGCTAGATGAATTGAGTGATGCTGTTGTTTTCTCTAAAACTGACTTGCGTAGTGGTTATCATCAAATTAGGATGAAAGAAGGGGATGAATGGAAAACTGCTTTCAAAACTAAATTTGGTTTGTATGAGTGGTTAGTTATGCCGTTTGGTCTTACTAATGCACCTAGTACTTTCATGCGTTTGATGAATCATGTTTTGAGAGAGTTTATTGGTCGTTTCGTGGTTGTTTACTTTGATGATATACTTATATACAGCCACAACGAAACTGAACATTGCACTCATATTCGACAAGTTTTGCAAGTGTTGCGTGATAATAAATTGTATGCTAATCTTGAGAAGTGCACATTTGCAAAATATAAGGTCATATTCCTAGGATTTGTTGTTTCTAAGCATGGAGTAGAGGTAGATCAATCTAAAATTGAATCAATTCAGAATTGGCCTACTCCAATGAATGTTAGTCAAGTGCGTAGTTTCCACGGTCTCGCTGGTTTCTTTAGGCGCTTTTTGAAAGATTTTAGCACCATTGTTGCACCTTTGAATGATTTGACAAAGAAAGGTGTTCCTTTTGTATGGGGCACGGCCCAAGACATTTCATTTGATACATTGAAACGTTTTCTTACTTCTACACCATTACTTGCATTACCTGATTTTTCAAAGCAATTTGAAGTTGAATGTGATGCTAGTGGTATAGGCATAGGTGGAGTTCTGATGCAAGAGGGTCGGCCTATAGCTTATTTTTCTGAGAAATTGACTGGTGCTCGTTTGAATTATTCTATCTATGATAAAGAATTGTATGCACTTGTTAGAGTACTTGAGTTTTGGCAACATTATTTGTGGCCAAAGGAATTCATCATACATTCTAATCATGAAGCATTGAAATACTTGAAAGCTCAATCAAACGTGCATATAAGATTAGCTAAATGGGTTGAGTTCATTGAGTCTTTTCCTTACATCATTAATTATAAGAAGGGAAAATAGAATGTTGTTGCTGATGCTCTGTCTAGGAAGAACATGCTATTAACCAATCTTGATGTTAAAATTCCTGGATTAGAAGCTATTTGTGCACTTTATGCAACTGACCATGATTTCGCTGAACCATATCGTTTGTGTGCTCTTAGAAACGCATGGGATAAGTATCATATACATGATGGATATTTGTTTCGAGCTAACAAACTATGTATTCCAGAATCATCGTTGCGTTTGTTCTTAGTGCAGGAATCACATGCTGGTGGTTTGATGGGTCACTTTGGGCGTGAGAAGATGTTGCTCATGCTTGCTAATCACTTTTATTGGCCGAAGATGTGGCGTGATGTGTACATATTTGTGAGCCGATGTATTACATGCCACAAGTCGAAATCTAAGATGAAGCCTCATGGTTTGTATACACCTCTCTCTGCACCTACTACTCCATGGGAAGACATTAGTATGGATTTTGTGCTAGGTCTACCTAAAACTCAGAGAGGTCATGATTCTATATTTGTGGTAGTGGATAGGTTCTCTAAGATGGCTCATTTTATTGCCTGCCACAAAAGCGACGATGCGTCGCATGTTGCTAACCTGTTTTTCAGGGACATCGTGAGATTACATGGAGTACCAAAAACGATTGTTTCTGACCGTGATGTGAAGTTCATGAGCTACTTTTGGAAGACCTTATGGGGGAAGCTAGGAACGAAGCTGTTGTTCAGTACTACATGTCACCCCCAAACAGATGGTTAAACGGAGGTGGTGAATCGAACATTGTCACAGCTGCTAAGGACCATGATTAAAAGAATCTCCGGGAGTGGGAAGAGTGTTTGCCACATGTTGAGTTTGCTTACAACAGGGCGGTGCATTCAACTACTCAGCTTTGTCCTTTTGAGGTGGTGTATGGTTTCAAGCAATTGACGCCACTTGATATGTTGCCTCTGCCATTACATGAGAGAGTTGATATGGAGGCATCAAACGTACGATTATGTGAAGAAAATACATGAGAAGACTCGAGAGGCTATTGAGAAGAAAGGCAAGAACATTGCTGCTGCAAGGAATCAAGCAAGGAAAGAAGTGTTGTTCAAGCCTGGAGATATGGTTTGGGTGCATCTACGCAAGGATAGGTTCCCACTACTTCGAAAGTCAAAATTGAAGCCACGTGGTGCTGGTCCTTACAAGGTGTTAGCCAAGATTAATGATAACGCCTACTCGGTTGATATACCTATTGAGGAGTTTGGTGGAGTTAGCAACAACTTCAACGTTGCTGATTTGTCACCATATGCTGGAGAAGACCTTGGAGCGTCGAGGTCGACGCCTTTTGAAGGGGGGGAGATGATGAGGACATCCCTACAATTACACCTACCCCAATGACTACTGAAGATGCTACAACTATTGCAAGAAAGGATCAGTCCAATCAGATTAGAATTGGACCTATTACAAGAGCTCGTGCTAAGCTACTTGAACAACAGGTGAATTTACTCCTAAACGAATCTGGTACTTTGATTGATGAGAACTTTATACTGCCTAAGTCTATGCATTTATGTATGATCAGGTTCGTTGGAGAAACAAGCATGGCGCGAGGAGGAGAAGGGCTACAAGAGAAGCCCAGCATGATGATCGCCCAAGGATGCGCGAGGGAGGAGCAGGAGGAAGGCGCAATACAAGCAAGGGAGATCATCGAAGATAAGGAACGTTCAATTCGGACAGACAGAAGTCCTGAAAAATTCAAACGGACATGGATTCCTCATACAAACTCCAAATCAAGCAAAGAAGCACTTGTTGGATAGATAATTCCAAGATCTTTCCAATGAGTACTTCCACGCCTAAAAGACCCTAGATAATCCGGCCCCTACACCCCGTATAATCTGGCCCTGCTTTGGAGGTTCTGCAAAGGACTTCATGCACGACGTTCAGTACCGGGGCGGATATTTGACCGGACTTTCCCCCCGGAAAATCCGGCCCCCGGATAATCTGGCCCTGTTAGACCGGATAATCCGGCCCAAAAAGTTCCCATCAGATCCGGACTAATCTGACTGTATCAGACACGTTTTTGTTTCGCGTTTTAGGATGTTCTGGCGGCCATATAAGCCTGGGAACGCCCTCTAGTTTAGGTTAGACCACGTTAAAACTATTTTGGAGTTGTTTATTTCATAGAACCTCTAGAATTACCCTGTGTTCGAATCTAGCAACTATAATTGAGTGTGATATGTTGTTCCATTGGGAATTAGTAGATTGCATACTACCTCAGGGTCACTTGCATGCGCAAGAGCGTGGTGTTGTGAATATCCTACAAGGTTCGAGAGCTGTTGCGTTGCCATCAGGGATCGAGCGGGAGAGTTCATAGGTAAAGGCTAGTTATATATCATCCACCATCATCACCGCCATCCGCTTACTAAGAAGATCGGGCCACCCCATATCAGAACCAACCAAAAGAAAAGGGATAGTCAAAAATGGGTAAAATCCAACAAAACTCAAGTCAAAGGCGAAGGTCAACAACTCAAAAGGGTGACGGAAACCTACGACTATATACACACACGTGGAGAAAGTTGGGATTGACACGACTATGAAAATGAGCAAACAAAATGTCCTAATGAAGACTAAGCTCGTTGTCGTGCCAATGCAAGGAGAGACTGTGGCTCATTTGCAAAGAGGAAAAATGAGCAACGGATTTGTGCACTTGTCTTGGGTGCTCTTCTTTCTCTCTTGCTTACAAGCTTTGAGACTCTCTTTGGCAATGGGAGATTATTTTTCTTTTGCTCTCCCTTGGTGCTACCTAGTCACACTTGATATTGCTCTTGCACTCTCACTATCCAAGGACAAATGCACAATGCTCAAGCAAACACAAGATGAGCCACTCTCATAGCATAGGTACAGACAAAGGAAGATAGGGGTTAACAAGGTGACACAAGTTATACCTTCTTTGATGATGAACTTGGCGTCGGTGGTGCGGGATGATATTCGTGGGCCCTGGTGTCGATGAGAGCGTGGGTTGCTGATGCGGAAGCTTGTTGTTAGTTGACGATACGCACACGGGCACAAACAAACAAGAAAAAATTAGCCAAAGCAAGATTAGAGGAAAAACTGTCAAAATCAGGCGTCAGGCCGGAGACTCCGGGGTTTCAGGCCAGAAACTCCGGTGCAGGCTGGAGACCCTGGTGTGGGTAGGCCAGAGACAAGGTTTGGTCGGATCAAAACCACAAATAACACTCCAAATCAAGAGATTGATCCAAAGGCAAATTTGGGCTGTTTTTTGGGGATTTTCGAATTTTTGGTAGATAGAAGAAAAATTTGTGGGGGAAATCATGAGCAACGAAGCTCTTGATACCAATATGTTGAGGGCAAACCTCTAGGGTGGCCTGATCTTTCACAATTCCCTTTCAAATCGAGGATGGAGTGCAGGGAGAGGAGGGGAGGATGAACACGACGCACGCACAAAGAACGTGATGAACACACACACAAAACCACGATACACACCAATAGCTCACGCCGGTGGTGACCGGTCCGGCGCAATCCCTAGGATCGGCGTCGGGCGGAGGACTCTCTCTCGAACCGGCACGGCGAGATGGGAGACTCGGTGAGATCTTGACGTCTTAGCAAAGGGACACCAATGCCAAGGCCTTGTACAACGCGGAGGCACGATGCAAACTCCAACGAGGTTTGGGATTTTGGTGCTCCTTGGTCAAGGAGCATGAGGCAAGAACTAGATAGATCCACAAAGGGGTTTCCACTAATTCCAATATCATGCCTAGAGTTTACAATGGAGGTGGGGGACTATATATAGGCTAGCCACTTAAACAGGGGTACTTTAGGAATAAAAGACAAGTTCTGGACGGACTAAGGGGTACATGGGCCGCAGGCCCAAAGGCCTTTTCATGCCTGGCGACGGTCGGACCGTAGACTCCGGTGTGGTGGACCGAAGACTCCGGTTCAGGCCGGAGATTCCGGTCGATCTCCGGACCAGCCTCCGGAGGGGCCTTCAGATTGTCCCAGGTCCCGGTTCTGGGGGCAGACCGGAGGTGGGGCCGGTGACTCCGGTGTCTTCAGGCCAGAGACTTTGGTGGACCGGAGACTCCGGTGTGTGCAGACCGGAGACTCCGGTCTGAGCAGCTCCAATGGCTCTAGCTTCATGCTCTGCTCCTTGTTCTCCATCCTTGGGTGCTTGGTGATGTGTCGAAGCTTCGTACCTGATGATGCATAGGGTAGTTGCATGAAGTAGCATACCATCCAAGGAGGTATCAAATTGGCACGAGGAGAGGAGCGAGTTCACCTTAGCTTGTAGGAGTTTGGCTCGGGCACGAGTCATGGGTCCACTTGGGGGACTTGTTGGTGTAGATGTAGGAGCGTCTGTAGGATGGGCCGCATCATATCGTGTGTGTTTTGTGTGTGTTCATCGTGTTCTTCACGAGGTATGTGTCTGCTTCCGCTACCTTCTACCTTTCCCCTCGCTTTCCCATCGATTTGAGCACAAGATCCGTGAAGATCAGGCCACCCATGGGGTTATCCCATAACAATAGACCTACACTATTCTTTTACTGTTATTACAAGATTTGTTTCTGAGTACTTGCCCTAATTACAAACTTATCATGGTCTCGAAGCTAATCTCACCATGATAACTCTTCTTTTTTATCTTATGATAGTTGATTCTAAACCAAATCGCACTTCATCACATATAATTATCAAGTGAATCCCACATGATTTACTTTCAATTATATCTATACATACTCTAATGATCTACCTTATGTGGTATAATGGTATCAACTAGTGATAATGTTCTTCTAATTTACAGGAATTCTAGCTATAGACTCCATCACTATTACTACTCCACATGGTATCCTAATCTTAGTCCTAATCTTCTTTGATATTTTAACTTACTAAAGACATCTTAGTGGTGTTATACCTATGTAGGGTTACACTCTAATGACATCTCTAGAGAAGATAGATAACTAATCTTTAAGAAAGATGATAAGAACATCCAACTTAAATGTGACAAGGTTTATCCTCAAATGGATACCCATCACAAGTCTTGGTTTAGATAAGATGGCTCCTATAGTCACGATCCAACCTATAGATCTCCCTAAAAGGGTTTTAATCCTAAGGTCATAGCATATGCTCTGATCCCAGCTGCGGTGACCCAGCATACCACTTCATGATGTAGTACACTATAGTCATTGACATATCACCAATGAAACATCGTTCACTAGTATTACATCCCTCAGAGTGGTACAACAGAAACACATCAAGTCCAAGACATGACTATAGGTTACAACTCGACTCTTTACAAAAGATCCAGAGAACACTCTAGGTTAAAGTGAGAGAAAGAAACTTCTTACAAAGAAGAACCAGAAATAGAACTCAGAACTATCTAGCTAATAAGACTAGCATCTAAACTATCTGGCTTGCAATTGCTGCTACCACAATGATCTATAGAAATAGATGTTATGGCTAGAGTATCTACTCCTATCTAATCAATAACTTTGTCTTTACTTTGGTTGATTTATATGTTGTCTTCATCGACTTTATTGAAGAACTTGAGCTGTCGATGATGGTTTCTTGAGCGCAAATTGATGTTGACGTCGTCTTCAATGGCTTAGAACCTAGCAAGGGTTAAGAAGGTACGGTTCAATACGAGCGTACTCAGCAAGTTCACTAAAAAGGAGTGTATGATGCACTATCTCTAGAGCCACAGACCAAAGGTCGTAGGCAATGCAGGTTTTCATAAACATTTCTTCAAAGGTTACTTTTATTCTGAAAACTATGTCCGTCATCCTTCACAGGTTGACCAGAACCTTCATGGGGGTTCCTTTCCTGCCTCTTTTGTAGCTCCTTACCGGAACAGGGAGTAACATGTCATAGTTCTTACACTCTACACCTGTGCGTCACTTTTCCCATGAGAGACAATAAGCTTTGTTGCATGGCCGTGTTAAAACTTCCATGGTTTGAGGCCCAACCTAAGATCCAAGCCAATCACTGCCGCCTTCGCGACCCCGCATGTCCCCTTGGTGTACGCCATGCCCACATCTTGAATTACGACAATGGTTGGTACAGACCATTCAGATGCCAGAACAATCATCGGACGTTGAGGGTTCCCATCCATATGCTACATATCCTCTACAAATTACCAATTAACGCATGCTATGAGGATAACAGCCATGACCTGCACATCCGGATGCATGCGAGAGGAAGAAGATACAACTGACTTCTCCGTCCCATTCCAAATCTGATATGGTGTGGCCCGATCTTCTCAGCAAGCTCTTGTCGATGATATGGTGAATGATAGATAACTAGTGCCTAGCTATGATCTCTCCCTCTCTGATGTGGCTCATCCTACGGACGCTCCTACATCTACACCACCGAGTGCCCCAAGTGGACCCATGACTCGTGCCCGAGCCAAATTCCTACAAGCTGAGGTGAACTAACTCCTCTCCTCGTGCCAATTTGATACCTCCTTGGATGGTGTGCTACTTCATACGACTACGTCGTTCATCATCAGGTACGAACCCCCGCCACATCGACCCTTGAGCCTAGGAGCTGCACCTGCCCTGAAGCAGACTGGCCCGGAGTGTCCGCCCGGATCCAGCCGGAGTGTCCGTCCCGGCCGGAGTGTTCGGCGCGACTCGGCCGGATTGTCCGACCTGCCCCAGCCCGAACCTGGTGTGGACATTCAGAAGGTCCATTCGGACACTTCCCGGACACCACCCGGAGTGTCCGGCCACCCCGGACTGTCCGGTCGTTCTGACCCGGAATGTCCGGCCCAAGTGATGGGCTTGCGAGCCTAGCTGGGCCCTATGGCCCATGTACCCCTCTACTTTGCCTAGAACTCTACTTTAATGCCTAAATTACCCCTGAACTTGTGGTTGGCCGATATATAGTCCCCCACCTCCATTGTAAACCCTAGGCATGATATTGGAATTAGTGGAAACCCCTTTGTGGATCTATCTAATTCTTGCCTCATGCTCCTTGACTAAGGAGCACCAATATCCCCAAACCTCGTTGGAGTTTGCATCGTGCCTCTGCGTTGTACAAGGCCTAGGCATCGGTTTCCCTTTGCCTAGACATCAAGATCTCACCGAGTCTCCCATCTCGCCATGCCGGTTCGAGAGAGAGTCCTCCGCCCGACGTTGATCCTAGGGATTGCGCCAGACCGGTGACCGCCGGCGTGAGCTATTGGTGTGTATCGTGGTTTTGTATGTGTGTGTTCTTTGTGTTCTTCGTGTGTGCGTTCATCGTGTTCATCCGCCCCTCCTCTCCTCGCACTCCATCCTCGATTTGAAAGGGAATCGTGAAAGATCAGGCCACCCTAGAGGTTTGCCCTCAACACGCTCGATCCCTGATGCCAATGCAACAGCTCTCGAACCTTGTAGGATATTCCCAACACCACACTCTTGCGCACACAGCTGTCACCACGAACGGTAGTATGCAATCTACTAATTCCCAATGGAACAATAGGTCACACTCAATTATAGTCGGTAATTCAAACACAGGGTAATTCCAGAGGTTCTATGAAAGAAACAACTCCAAAATATTTTAACATGGTCTAAAATCCTAATCTACGGCACCCCTGTCTATTTATGAGTTTAGGGGGTGGTGGCCTAAGGGGGAACCCGAGTTGGTTCCACCCAACCTGGATACAAACCGGCCACAAAGTGGCTCAGCCAACTGGCTCAGTTGTGGCGGAGTTCTAGTCGCTTTCTCTTCCACGGCAGCCTACCATCGTAGAGTTGGACTCTGTTTTCCTGCCGCAGTAGCCTGTCGTGGCATAGAACTTGTGCTTTTCTCTACTGCGGCAGAGAGCTTCCTCCTCTTATTGATCTTCGTCTTGGATAGCTTCTTGCGCTTCCTCCCTCTCCTCCCTCCCGCATTCTTCATTGATCAACACGCCTTGTTCCATTAGCTCCTCACTCCATGCTATGCCTTCTTCTCCTAAGTACCTGATCATGCCATAATTCAAAGACTTAGGTAGTATCAAATTATCATTAATTAAAACACCAGGTTCATTAAGAAACAAGTTCACGTGTTGTTCTTGTTGAGGGAAAACCTCTAGGGTGGCCCGATCTTTCACGAATCCCACTCAAATCGAGGATGGAGTGCAAGAGAAATACGGGAGGATGAACACGACAAACTCACGCACGAAGAATGCGATGAACACACACACACATAACCACAATACACACCAATAGGTCACGTCAGCGGTGACCGGTCCGGCGCAATCCCTAGGATCGGCGTCGAGCGGAGGACTCTCTCTCGAACCGACACAGCGAGATGGGAGACTCGGTGAGATGTTGACTCTTGGCAAAGGGACACCGATGCCAAGGCCTTGTACAACACGGAGGCACGATGCAAACTCCAACGAGGTTTGTGATATTTGGTGCTCCTGTGTCAAAGGAGCATGAGGCAAGAACTAGATAGATCCACAAGGGGTTTCCACTAATTCCAAATATCATGCCTAGGGTTTACAATGGAGGTGGGCGACTATATATAGTCCAACCACAAGTTCAGGGGTAATTCAGGCATTAAAGTAGAGTTCTGGGCGAAGTAGAGGGGTACATGGGCCACAAGGCCTAGCTAGGCTCGCAGGCCCATCATCAGGCCGAACAGTCCGGGTCGAGTTGACAGGACAGTCCAGGGTGGCCGGACACTCCGGGTAGTGTCTGATCTGGCCTTCTGAATGTGCATGCTAGGTTGGGTTGGGGCAGGCCGGACACTCCTGTTGAGTCGCGCCGGACACTCCGGTTGCGCCGGACATTCCGGCTGGATCCTGGTGGACACTCCGGCTCAGGCAGCTTCAGGACAGGTGCAGCTTCAGGGCTTGTGGGTCGACGCAGCGGGGGTTCGTACCTGATGATGCACAGAGTAGTGGTATGAAGTAGCAAGCCATCTAGGTGTATGTCAAAGTCACATGATGGGAGGAGCGAATTCACCTTAGCTTGAAGGAGCTTGGCTCGGGCACGGGTCATTGGTCCACTTGGGGGACTGGGTGCTGTAGATGTAGGAGCGTCCGTAGGATGGGCTGCATCAGTTCTAGTAGCTTAGCATGAGCTCTTGTGATTGGTCCAATCCTTATCTCATTGGATTGATCCTTCTTTGCAATGGGAACATCTTCATTAGCAATTGGGGTAGGTGTAACTGTAGGGATGTCCTCATCATCTCCCCCCCTTCAAAAGGTGTCGACCTCGACGCTCCAAGATCTTCTCCAGCATATGGTGGCAAATCAACAACGTTGAAGCTGTTGCTAGCACCACCAAACTCCTCAATAGGTATATCAACTGAGTAGGCATTATTATTAATTTTGGCTAGCACCTTTTAAGGACCAGCACCACGTGGCTTAAATTTGGACTTGCGAAGTAGTGGAAATCTGTTCTTGCATAGATGCACCCAAACCATATCTCCAGGCTCGAACAACACTTCTTTCCTTGCTTGATTCCTTGCAGCGGCAATGTTCTTGCCTTTCTTCTCAATTGCCTCTCTAGTCTTCTTGTTGAGGGCAAACCTCTAGGGTGGCCCGATCTTTCACGAATCCCACCCAAATCGAGGATGGAGTGCGGGGGAAGGAGGGAAGGATGAACACGATGAATGCACGCACAAAGAACGCGATGAACACACACACGCAAAACCATGATAAACACCAATAGCTCACACCAACGGTGCCCGGTCCGGCGCAATCCCTAGGATCGGCGTTGGGTGGAGGACTCTCTCTCGAAACGGCATGACAAGATGGGAGACTCGGTGAGATCTTGACGTCTTGGCAAAGGGACACCGATGCCAAGGCCTTGTACAACGCGTAGGCACGATGCAAACTCCAACGAGGTTTGGTGATATTGGTGCTCCTTGATCAAGGAGCATGAGGCAAGAACTAGATAGATCCACAAAGGGGTTTGCACTAATTCCAATATCATGCCTAGGGTTTACAATGGAGGTGGGGGACTATATATAGGCCAGCCACTTAAACAGGGGTACTTTAGGAATAAAAGACAAGTTTTGGACGGACTAAGGGGTACATGGGCCGTAGGCCCAGAGGCCTTTTCATGCCTAGAGTCGGTCGGACCAGAGACTCCGGTGTGGTGGACCGGAGACTCTGGTCTAGGCCGGAGATTCCGGTCAGTCTCCGAACCAGCCTCCGGAGGGGCCCTCAGATTGTCCCAGGGCCGGGTGTAGGGGTCAGACCAGAGAGTGGGCTCGAGTATCTGTGGTCTTCAGGCCGGAGACTTTGGTGGACCGGAGACTCCGGTGTGCGCAGACCGGAGACTCCGGTCTAAGCAGCTCCAGCGGCTTCTGCTTCACTCTCTGCTCCTTGTTCTCCATCCTTGGGTGCTTGGTGATGTGTCCAGGGTTCGTACCTGATGATGCATAGAGTAGTTGCATGAAGTAGCACACCATCCAAGGAGGTATCAAATTGGCATGAGGAGAGGAGCGAGTTCACCTTAGCTTGTAGGAGTTTGGCTCGGGCACGAGTCATGGGTCCACTTGGGGGACTTGTTGGTGTAGATGTAGGAGCGTCTGTAGGACGGGCCGCATCATATCGTGTGTGTTTTGCGTGTGTTCATCGTGTTCTTCACGAGGTGTGTGTCTACTTCCGCTACCTTCTACCCTTCCCGTCGCTTTCCCATCCATTTTACCACAAGATCCGTGAAGATCGGGCCACCCATGGGGTTACCCCATAACAATAGACCTACACTATTCTTTATTTACTGTTATTACAAGATTTGTTACTGAGTACTTGTCCTAATTACAAACTTGAGCTTGGAGGCGTTGTTGTTGATTCTTTTGAGGACCTTGAAGGGACCATCTCCTCTTGGCTTGAGATTGGAGTCACACTCCTTGGGAAAGCGGTCTTTGCTTAGGTGTATCCACACAAAGTCACCTTCTTCAAAGATCTTTTCCGTCTTGTCCTTGTTTTATCTTGAAGCTTGGCGAAGGACTTGTTGTACTATAGTAGCTCTTGTTTCTTCATGAAGCTTCTTCATAGCTTGTGCGTGCTTCTCGACATCCATGTTTGTGCGCTCATGGAGAGGTAGCGGTAGGATGTCAAGCGCGGTGAGGGGCTCGAAACCATAGACGATCATGAATGGACTCATCTTAGTTGTTTAATTCTTGGCTCTATTGTAGGCAAACTCTGCGTGGGGAATGCATTCCTCCCAATCCTTCAGTTCTTCTTGATCAACACACGTAGGAGAGTTCCGAGACTTCGGTTGACAACTTCGGTTTGGCCATCGGTTTGAGGATGCGATGCGGATGAAAAGAGGAGCTTGACGCCGAGCTTGGCCATGAGTGTCTTCCATAAGTAGCTCATGAATTTGACGTTGCGGTCAGAGACGATTGTTCTTGGCACACCGTGAAGACGGACGATTTCCCAGAAAAACAGATTTGCATCATGTGAAGCATCGTCGTTCTTATGGCACGGTATGAAGTGTGCCATTTTGGTAAAGCGATCCACAACAACAAAGATAGAATCATGACCATGCTTAGATCTAGGCAATCCTAACACGAAGTCCATGCTAATGTCAGACCAAGGTGTATGAGGAATAGGCAATGGCATATAAAGACCATAAGGGTTAGCTTGCGACTTAGCCTTAACACATGTCGTGCATCGTTGAACATAGCGCTCCACGTCACACTTAATCTTGGGCCCAAAGTAGTGATTGGAGAGCATGTCCAATGTCTTGTCGCGGCCAAAGTGACCCATGAGGCCTCCACCATGATATTCTTGGAGAATCATAAGTTGAAGCGACGACTTCAGAATGCATAGCTTGTTTTGTTTAAAAAGAAAGCCCTTATGCAAATAGAAATCATCAACTCCTTTGTCATTGGAGCACTTTGCGAAGATTGATTCAAAGAACAGGTCGGAAGCATACCAAGATTTTATTTCCTCAATACCCAACACATTGATTTCAAGTCTCGTAAGAAGGCTTGTATGTTTGTGAGACAATGCGTCCGCAACTACATTATCTTTGCCCTTCTTATACTTGACAATGTACGGAAAAGACTCCATGAACTCAACCCACTTAGCGTGTATCTTACTCAAGTTGGCTTGGCCTTTGAGATATTTCAGCGACTCATGGTCGGAATGTATGATAAATTCTGTGGGCCATAGGTAGTGTTGCCAAACTTGAAGTACACGAACTAAGGCAAAAAGCTCTTTGTCATAAATTGGATAATTAAGGCGAGCACCATCGAGTTTCTCGCTATGGTAGGCTATAGGACGTTCGTTTTGCATAAGGACTCCTCCAATGCCAATACCACTAGCATCACACTCTATCTCAAAAGTTTTTGTGAAATCCGGTAACGCAAGGAGAGGTGCTTCGGTGAGCCTCTTTTTAAGTTCATCAAAAGCTTTTTGTTGTGCTTTGCCCCACATGAAGGTGACATTCTTTTTCGTCAACTTGTTGAGAGGGCATGCAATGGTTGAAAAGTCTTTCACAAAGCGACGATAGAAACCGGCCAACCCATGAAAACTTCGGAGTTCACTCACATTTGTTGGGATGGGCCAATCTCGTATGTCCTTTACCTTGGAAACATTCACTAGAATTCCCTTCAAAGACACGACAAATCCAAGAAAAATCAACTTGTCTTTAGCAAAAGTGCACTTGGGAAGATTAGCATAAAGATTTTCATGCCGAAGGATTTGCAAAACTTCCTTGACATGTGTTATATGGTCCTCAAGTGATTTGCTATAAATAAGAATTTCATCGAAATAGACAACAACACTTTTTCCAATGAGAGAATGCAAGATATGATTCATGAGGCGCATGAAGGGGATGGGGCATTAGATAAACCAAAGGGCATAACCAACCATTTATAGAGACCAAGTTTGGTCTTGAAGGCGGTTTTCCACTCATCACCGTCAGCCATGCGTATTTGATGGTAACCACTACGAAGATCAATTTTTGAAAAAATAGTGGCTCCACACAACTCATCAAGTATGTCATCGAGACGTGGTATGGGATGTCGATTACGCATGGTGATAGGATTGATTGGATGGCAGTCCATGCATAACCGTAACGTATCATCCGTCTTTGGAACAAGAATCACGGGTACGGCACTTGGACTAGTGCTAACTTCGATCAAACCTTTGGATACGAGTTGGTTGATTTGACGTTCGATCTCCTTCGTCTCCTCCGGGTTTGTGTGGTAGGCGGCACGGTTTGGAAGTGGTGCACCGGGGATGAGGTCAATGCGATGTTCGATGCCACGAAGAGGAGGTAGTCCATGAGGAAGCTCTTTGGGGAACACATTCTTTGAATTCCTGCAAAACACTCATCAAATATGGATGAACTTTGGTTACATTAGTTCCTTGCGCTAGTCCCTTGCAAAGGAGGACATAGTGCAATATGGATGGGTTGTTCCGAACATATCTCATCTCACTTTTGGTGGCAAGGAGAACACTCTTAGTTTTTCCACTCGAGTTTGGCTTCTGGCTCTCACTCACTATGAGGGGGTTCTCTCTCTCACCGCTCCTCTCACAAGTAGGTGTTGTGCTTTAAGCCCTCGCTAAAGCCTTTGCATTGTCCACAATTATTAGGCTAGGAAACATTGGTTGCAAAACACATGTTTTGTTGAGCCATTTGAAGGTGTATACATTGGTGCGACCATCATGTTCAGCAGCCTTGTCAAATTTCCACGGTCGACCAAGAAGCATGTGGCAAACTATCATGGGAACCACATCACACTCCACCGTATCTTTCTAAGGACCAATGGCGAAAGAGACCGATGCAGTATGCTTGATCTTCACGGACCCTTGGTAACTTAGCCATTACACGTGGTAGGGGTGCTTGTGCTGGTGGAGGGTGAGGTTGAGCTTCTCACACAACTCGGTGCTAGCAAGGTTGTGACAACTCCCTCCGTCAATGATCACCTTGGTAGATTTGCCATTGATTCCGTGTTGAGGGCAAACCTCTAGGGTGGCCCGATCTTACACGATTCCCTTTCAAATTGATGATGGGGTGCGGGGGAGAGGAGGGGAGGATGAACACGACGAACGCACGCACGAAGAACGCGGTGAACACACACACACAAAACCATGATACACACCAATAGCTCATGCCGGCAGTGACCGGTCCGGCGTAATCCCTAGGATCAGCGTCGGGCGGAGGACTCTCTCTCGAACCGACACGACAAGATGGGAGACTCGGTGAGATCTTGACGTCTAGGCAAAGGGACACCGATGCCTATGCCATGTACAACGCGGAGGCACGATGTAAACTCCAATGAGGTTTGGGGATATTGGTGCTCCTTAGTCAAGGAGCATGAGGCAAGAATTAGATAAATCCACAAATGGGTTTCCACTAATTCCAATATCATGCCTAGGTTTTACAATGGAGGTGGGGGACTATATATAGGCCAGCCACTTAAACAGCGGTACTTTAGAAATAAAAGACAAGTTCTAGACGGACTAAGGGGTACATGGGCCGCAGGCCCAAAGGCCTTTTCATGCCTGGCGACGGTCGGACCGGAGATTCCGGTGTGCAAGCCAGAGACTCTGGTCTAGGCCGAAGAATCCGGTGTAGCCTCTGGACCGGCCTCCGGAGGGGCCTTCAGATTGTCCCAGGGCCCGGTTCTAGGGGTAGACCAGAGGTGGGGCCGGAGACTCCGGTGTCTTCAGGCTGGAGACTTTGGTGGACCGGAGACTCCGGTGTGCGTGGACCGGAGACTCCGGTCTATGCAGCTCCAATGGCTCCTGCTTCATGCTCTGCTCCTTTTTCTCCATCCTTGGGTGCTTGGTGGTGTGTCAAAGCTTCGTACCTGATGATGCATAGGGTAGTTGCATGAAGTAGCATACCATCCAAGGAGGTTTCAAATTGGCACGAGGAGAGGAGCGAGTTCACCTTATCTTGTAGGAGTTTGGCTCGGGCACGAATCATGGGTCCACTTGGGGGACTTGTTGGTGTAGATGTAGGAGCGTCCGTAGAACGAGCCACATCAGCTCCCCCCCCCTTGGGAAAGAGTCGTCCTCAACTCTTCATGGTTATCATCTTGAACATCTCCATGGTAGGGTGAGAGGTCCTTGACATTGAATGTATTGCTTGCAAGGTACTTGAAGGTTGGTATGTCGATGATGTAGGCATTGTTGATGATTCTCTTGAGGACCTTGAAGGGACCATCTTCTCTCGGCTTGAGCTTGGAGTCACGTTCCTTGGGGAAGCGGTCTTTGCTTAGGTGTATCCACACAAGGTTACCTTCTTCGAAGATCATCTCCTTCTTGTCCTTGTTTAACCTTGAAGCTTGGCGAAGTACTTGTTGTTCGATAGTAGCTCTTGTTTCTTCATGAAGCTTCTTCATAGCTTGTGCGTGTTTCTCGACGTCCATGTTCGTCCGCTCATGGAGAGGTAGTGGTAGGTTGTCAAGTGTGGTGAGGGGATCAAAACCATAGACGATCATGAATGGACTCATCTTGGTTGTTGAGTTCTTGGATCGATTGTAGGCAAACGCGACGTCTGGAATGCATTCCTCCCAATCCTTTAGGTTTTTCTTGATCAACACACGAAGGAGAGTTCCGAGGCTTCGGTTGACAACTTCGGTTTGACCATTAGTTTGAGAATGTGATGCGGATGAAAAGTGGAGCTTGACGCCGAGCTTGGCCATGAGGGTCTTCCATAAGTAGCTCATGAATTTGACGTCGCGGTCGGAGAAGATTGTCCTTGGCACACCGTGAAGACAAACGATTTCCCTGAAAAATAGATTTGCAACATCTGAAGCATCGTTGGTCTTATGGCACGGTATGAAGTGTGCCATTTTGGAAAAACGGTCCACAACAACAAATATAGAATCATGACCATGCTTAGGTCTAGGCAATCCTAACACGAAATCGATGCTAATGTCGGACCAAGGTGTATGAGGAATAGGCAATGGCATATAAAGACCATAAGGATTAGCTTGCGATTTAGCTTGAACACATGTCGTGCATCGTTTAACGTAGCGCTCCACGTTGCGCTTCATCTTGGGCCAAAAGTAGTGAGTGGAGAGCATGTCCAATGTCTTGTTACGGCCAAAGTGACCCATGAGGCCTCCACCATGAGATTCTTGGAGAAGCAAAAGTTGAAGCGACGACTTTGGAATGCATAGCTTGTTTTGTTTAAATAGAAAGCCCTCATGCAAATAGAAATTATCAACTCCTTTGTCATTGGAGCAATTTGCGAAAATTGGTTCAAAGAACGGATCAAAAGCATATAAAGATTTTATTTCCTCAAGACCCAACACGTTGATTTCAAGTCTCGTGAGAAGGCTTGTATGTTTGCGAGACAATGCGTCTGTAACTACATTATCTTTGCCCTTCTTTTACTTGACAATGTACAGAAAAGACTCCATGAACTCAACCCACTTAGCGTGTTTCTTACTCAAGTTGGCTTCGCCTTTGAGATATTTCAACGACTTGTGGTCAGAATGTATGATAAATTCCTTGGGCGAAAGGTAGTGTTGCCAAACTTGAAGGACACGAACTAAGGCAAAACGCTCTTTGTCATAAATCAGATAGTTAAGGCGAGCACCATCAAGTTTCTCGCTATGGTAGTCTATAGGACGTCCGTTTTGCATAAGGACTCCTCCAATGCCAATACCACTAGCATCACACTCTATCTCAAAAGTTTTTTTGAAATCCGGTAATGCAAGGAGAGGTGCTTCGGTGAGCATCTTTTTAAGTTCATCAAAAGCTTTTTGTTGTGTTTTGCCCCACACGAAGGTGACATTCTTTTTGGTCAATTCATCAAGGGTACAAGCAATGGTTGAAAAGTCTTTCACAAAGTAACGATAGAAACTGGCCAAACCATGAAAACTTCGGAGTTCACTCAGATTTGTTGGGATTGTCCAATCTCGTATGTCCTTTACCTTGGAAACATCAACTTCAATTCCCTTTGAAGAAATGACAAATCCAAGAAAAATCAACTTGTCTTTAGCAAAAGTGCACTTGGAAAGATTAGCATAAAGCTTTTCATGCCAAAGGATTTGCAAAACTTCCTTGACATGTGTTATATGGTCCTCAAGTGATTTGCTATAAACAAGAATATCATCGAAATACACAACAACACTTTTTCCAATGAGAGAACGCAAGATGTGATTCATAAGGCGCATGAAGGTGGACGGGGCATTCAATAAACCAAAGGGCATAACCAACCATTCATAGAGACCAAGTTTGGTCTTGAAGGTGGTTTTCCACTCATCACCTTCAGCCATGTGTATTTGATGGTAACCACTACGAAGATCAATTTTCAAAAGAATAGTGCCTCCACACAACTCATCAAGCATGTCATCGAGACGTGGTATGGGATGTCGATAACGCACGGTGATAGCATTGATTGGATGGCAGTCCATGCATAACCGTAACGTATCATCCGTCTTTGGAACAAGAATCACGGGTATGGCACTTGGACTAGTGCTAACTTGGATCAAACCTTTGGAGACGAGTTGGTTGATTTGACGTTCGATCTCCTTCGTCTCCTCCGGTTTCGTGCGGTAGGCGGCGCGGTTGGGAAGTGGTGCGCCGGGGATGAGGTCAATGCGATGTTCGATGCCGCGAAGAGGAGGTAGTCCATGTGGAAGATCTTCGGGGAACACATCCTTGAATTCCTGCAAAACACTCATCAAAGATGGAGGAACATTTGTTAATTCATTAGTTCCTTGCGCTAATCCCTTGCAAAGGAGGACATAGTGCAAGATGGATGGATGGTTCCGAACATCTCTCATCTCACTTTTGGTGGCAAGGAGAACACTCTTAGTTTTTCCACTCGAATTTGGCTTGTGTCTCTCACTCACTATTAGGTGGTTCTCTCTCTCACCGCTCTTCTCACAAGTAGGTGTTGTGCTTTGCGCCCTCGCTAAAGCCTTTGCATTGTCCGCAATTATTTGGCTAGGAGTCATCGGTTGCAAAACACATGTTTTGTTGAGCCATTTGAAGGTGTATACATTGGTGCAACCATCATGTTGAGAAGCCTTGTCAAATTGCCACGGTCGACCAAGAAGCATGTGGCAAACTGTCATAGGAACAACATCACACTCCACCGTATCTTTGTAAGGACCAATGGCGAAGGAGACCGGTACAATATGCTTGATCTTCACGGACCCTTGGTCACTTAGCCATTACACATGGTAGGGGTGGTTGTGCGGATGGAGGGTGAGGTTGAGCTTCTCACACAACTTGGTGCTAGCAAGGTTGTGGCAACTCCCTCCATCAATGATCACCTTGATAGATTTGCCATTGATACTGGCTCGTGTTTGGAAGATATTGGAGCGCTGGTCTTCATGCTCTTGTGCTTGAGTTGTCAAGATCCTTGTGGAGACAAGCAATGGACTTGCGTCATGTTCACACATGAGGAGTTCTTGATCATCTTCCACTTGTTGCCTTGCCATTGCTTCCTTGACATGGGCATCAAACTCATCTTCACTCAAGTACTCTTCATCACCATTGTCATGGATGAACAAGACTTTCTTGTTTCCACATTCAGCCGACTTATATCCTTTACCTCCACACTTGTAGCATTCACCGTTGAAAGGTGTATCACTCTTTGCTTGCTTGCCATTTGGGGGCAGTTTTCCTTGAGGAAGTGTGGGCTTGAAGGAAGGCTTTGAGGTACTTGATGAGCTTCCATTGAAAGTTGTTGGTGTAGCGGTTGAAGCTTGCTTGTAGTTGAAGTACGTCTTGGGCTTTTTGTACTTGATGTCCTCTTGCACTTGACATTCAGCCTTTGTTGCGATGTGCACAAGCTCAACCATAGTGTTGTATGTTTGGAACTCGACGATGCGCTTGATTGGGTGATTCAAGCCAATAAGGAAACGTGCCATTGTTTGCTCCATGCACTCATCAATGTTGGCACGAATCAAGTTGAGTTCCATTTCCTTGAAGTACTCTTCCACGGTCTTTGTCCCTTGACGAAGTGCTTGAAGGTTGTTGAAGAGGTCACGCATGGAGTGCGCGGGGACGAACCGGGATCTCATGTGAGCCTTCATGTCATGCCAAGTTGAGATTGGCGGCTCTTGTCTTGCATCACGAGCAACTTGAACTTGTTCCCACCAAAGGTTGGCGTAATCATCAAACTCAAGCGAAGCCATGGCGACCATCTTCTCGTTGCTATAGTTGTGCATGCGGAAGATCTTGTCGACTTTGAGTGCCCACGAGAGGTATTCTTCCGGGTCATTGGATCTGGTGAACTTGGGCATTGTGAACTTGAGCTTGCCAAAAGTTTCTTCATTGTTGTGGTCATTGCGACGAGCTTGGTGACCTTGTTGACGATCTTGTATTTGGGGAGGTGGAACTTGGTTCTCACGTCCTTGTTGCGGAGCTTTCTCTTGATATTGTTGTTGAGGAGCTTGATCTTGCTCTTGGCGCGGTTGTTGACGTGGTTGAGGCGCTTGGGCCTCATGGTGGTGAGGGTGTGGAGCCTCTTGACACGGTTGATGCCGAAGAGGAGGCTCGTTCCTCGGTTGGTGATGTAGGTTAGGCACATGGGCCTCATGGCGAAGAACATGGTCATGAGCCTCTTGACGTGGTGGGCGTCGCTCAACTTGTATCACTTGACGCTCCAAGTTTTGTTGAGTTGGAGGAGGCGCCTCATGATGACCATGGTGTCGGTGTTGACATTGATGACGAGGAGGAGGATCTTGGAGAGCTTCACGTCGATGACGAGCTTGATTCTCCAAACTGGAGTCATCACTTGTTGTGTCAAGTATGTGTCGCGGTTGATGGTGGTAGACTTGCGGTTGCACTTGCGGTTGCGCTTGCGGTTCCTCTTGTGGTTGCTCTTGTTGGATCACTAGTGCCCTTGTGTGATGACGGTGTGCTTCTTGCCTTGCTCCTGGCCTTGAAGAGAGGTCACCATCATAGCTTGACGTTGTGGCATGTCGTGGGGAGGTTACATAGTTCGAAGAGGTTCCATCTTCAACCACGGGGGCATCATTGCGTCTTCGAGCACTTGGAGGTAGATCTTGTTGCGGAGGTGCATGACGACGCGAAGAACTTGAAGAGCTTGAAGCACGTGAACATGGTCTTGACATTCTGTCGATGAGGCGTCAAAGATTGTGATTTGTTTTGACGACGGAGCGTTGAAGCGACTCATTTTGGTGGCCGAAGTTGTGATGCATTGCTTGCATTTGCCTTTCGAGGCCATCGAAGTGGTTGTCGATGTTCTTGAACTCGGCTTGCGTCTCGCCAAATTGTTCATCTTGTCGCGTCTCAAGGGCTTGGCAACATTCACGGAATTCATGGCGGACGATGAAGTGACTTGCGCGCGTCATGTACGGTCCTTGATCTTCTTCTTGGGAAGGTGGTTGGCTCGGCTCACCATGCTTATCCATCATGCAAAGAACACAAGTATTGTATATGGAAGTGGAACATGGTGGTGTTAGCCTTGTACCTCACCTTGGGGATTGCACCAAACTAGAAACCACAAGTGAGAGCTATAAGCGTGCAAAGTGGAAATGCAAAGAAAACTCACACTAAAGAAAGAACTAACTCTCAAAAGCTTGTTGGTGGTAGGTTAGGATTGTGGAATGCCAAAGAACCAACCAAAAGAAAAGGGATAGTAAAAAGTGGGTAAAATCCAACAAAACTCAAATCAAAGGCGAAGGTCAACAACTCAAAAGGGTGACGGGAACCTACGACTATATACACACACGTGGAGAAAGTTGGGATTGACACGACTATGAAAATGAGCAAACAAAATGTCCTAACAAAGACTAAGCTCGTTGTCATGCCAATGCAAGGAGAGACCGTGGCTCATTTGCAAATAAGAAAAGTGAGCAACGGATTTGTGCACTTGCCTTGGGCGCTCTTCTTTCTCTCTTGCTTACAAGCTTTGAGACTCTCTTTGGCAATGGGAGACTATTTTTCTTTTGCTCTTTCTTTGTATCTTTTTCTTTCTTTTGTTTTTTTGATCTCCCTTGGTGCTACCTAGTCACACTTGATATTGCTCTTGCACTCTCACTATCCAAGGACAAATGCACAATGCTCAAGCAAACACAAGATGAGCCACTCTCATAGGATAGGTACACACAAAGGAAGATAGGGGTTAACAAGGTGACGCAAGTTATACCTTCTTTGATGATGAACTTAGCATCGGTGGTGCGGGATGTTGTTCGTGGGCCATGGTGTCGATGAGCACGGGGGTTGTCGATGCAGAAGCTTGTTGTTAGTTTATGACACGCACACGGCACAAATAAACAAAAGGAAATTAGCCAATGCAATATTAGAGGCAAAACTGTCAAAATCAGGCGTTAGGCCAGAGACTCCAGGGTTTCAGGCCGAAAACTCTGGTCCAGGCCGGAGACTCCGGTGTGGGTAGGCCGGAGACTCTGGTGTAGAGTCAGGTCGTGAACTCCTCGTGTTCTTGAGCGGAAATCCACGCCTTGGGTCCTCAAATCCGCGAAAAATTGGCCAAATTGGGCTAGGAAAACGCAGGATAAAGCTGGACCAACACCTAAGACAAGGTTTGGTTGGATCAAAACCACAAATAACACTCCAAATCAAGAGATCGATCCAAAGGAAAATATGGGCTGTTTTTTGGGGATTTTCGAATTTTTGGTGGATAGAAGAAAATTTTGTGGGGGAAATCATGAGCAACGAAGCTCTTGATACCAATATGTTGAGGGCAAACCTCTAGGGTGGCCCGATCTATGACGATTCCCTTTGAAATCGAGGATGGGGTGCGAGGGAGAGGAGGGGAGGATGAACACGACGAACGCACGCACAAAGAACACGGTGAACACACACACACACACACACACAAAACCACGATACACACCAATAGCTCACGCCGGCGGTGACCGGTCCGGCGCAATCCCTAGGATCGGCGTCGGGCGGAGGACTCTCTCTCGAACCGGCACGACGAGATGGGAGACTAGGTTAGATCTTGAAGTCTAGGCAAAGGGACACCGATACCTAGGCCTTGTACAACACAGAGGCACGATGCAAACTTCAATGAGGTTTGGGGATATTGGTGCTCCTTAGTCAAGGAGCATGAGGCAAGAATTAGATAGATCCACAAAGGGGTTTCCACTAATTCCAATATCATGCCTAGGGTTTACAATGGAGGTGGGGGACTATATATAGGACAACCACCGAAACAGGGGTACTTTAGGAATAAAAGACAAGTTCTGGATGGACTAAGGGGTACATGGGCCACAGGCCCAAAGGCCTTTTCATGCCTGGAGACGGTCGGACCGGAGACTCCGGTATGCAGGCCGGAGACTCTGGTCTAGGCCAGAGAATTCGGTGTAGCCTCCGGACCGGCCTCCGGAGGGGCCTTCAGATTGTCCCAGGGGACCCGGTTACGGGCGGGCCGGAGACTTTTGTGACCGCAGACTGGTAAGCGTGGGTCCGGAGACTCCAGCCCAGGACAGCCCAGCGGCTCCTGCTTCATGCTCTGCTCCTTGTTCTCCATCCTTGGGTGCTTGGTGGTGTGTCGAAGCTTCATACCTGATGATGCATAGGGTAGTTGCATGAAGTAGCATACCATCCAAGGAGGTATCAAATTGGCACGAGTAAAGGAGCGAGTTCACCTTAGCTTGTAGTTGTTTGGCTCGGGCACGAGTCATGGGTCCACTTGGAGGACTTGTTGGTGTAGATGTAGGAGCATCCGTAGGACAGGCCGCATCATGCCGACTCATGTTTGGAAGATATTGGAGCGTTGGTCTTCATGCTCTTGTGCTTAAGTGGTCAAGATCCTTGTGACGACAAGCGATGGACTTGCGTCATGTTCACACATGAGGAGTTCTTGATCATCTTCCACTCATTGCCTTGACATTGCTTCCTTGACACGGACATCAAATTCATCTTTACTCAAGTACTCTTCATCACCATTGTCATGGATGAAGAAGACTTTCTTGTTTCCACATTCGGCTGACTTGTGGCCTTTACCTCCACACTTGTAGCATTCACCATTGAAAGGTGTATCACTCTTTGCTTGTTTGCCACTTGGGGGCAGTTTTCCTTGAGGAAGTGTGGGCTTGAAGGAAGGCTTGGAGGTACTTGAGGAGTTTCCATTGAAAGTTGTTGGTGTAGTGGTTGAAGCTTGCTTGTAGGTGAAGTACGTCTTGGGCTTGTTGTACTTGATATCCTCTTGCACTTGACGTTCAGCCTTTGTTGCGATGTGCACAAGCTCAACCATGGTGTTGTATGTTTGGAACTCGACGATGCGCTTGATTGGGTGATTCGGACCAATAAGGAAACGTGCCATTGTTTGCTCCATGCGTTCATCAATGTTGGCACGAGTCAAGTTGAGTTCTGTTTCCTTGAAGTACTCTTCCAAGGTCTTTGTCCCTTGACGAAGCGCTTGGAGGTTGTTGAAGAGGTCACGCGTGTAATGCGCGGGGACGAACGGGATCTCATGTGAGCCTTCATGTCATGCCAAGTTGTGATTGGTGGCTCTTGCCTTGCATCACGAGCAACTTGAACTTGTTCCCACCAAAGGTTGGCGTAATTATCAAACTCAAGTGAAGCCATGGCGACCATCTTCTCATTGCTGTAGTTGTGCATGCGGAAGATCTTGTCGACCTTGAGTGCCTATGAGAGGTATTCTTCGGGGTCATTAGATCCGGTGAACTTGGGCATTGTGAACTTGATCTTGCCAAATGTTTCTTCCTCATTGCCGTAACGGTAGCGATTGTTGCCATGTTGATGATGGTCTTAATTTTCCATGCGATCGTTGTGACGAGCTTGTTGACGATCTTGTGGTTGAGGAGGTGGAACTTGGTTCTTGTGACCTTGTTGCGGAGCTTGCTCTTAATATTGTTGTGGAGGAGCTTGCTCTTGTTCTTGGCGCGGTTGTTGACGGTGTTGAAGTGCTTGGGCCTCATGGTGGCGAGGGGGTGGAGCCTCTTGACGCGGTTGACGAGAAAGGGTAGGCTCGTTCCTCGGTTAGTGATGTTGGTTAGGCACATGGGCCTCACAACGAAGATCATGGTCGTGAGCCTATTGACGTGGTTGGCGTCGCTCAACTTGTATCACTTGACGCTCCAAGTTTTGTTGAGGTGGAGGAGGCGCCTTGTGTTGACCATGGTGTCGGTGTGGACGTTCATGACGTTGATGACAAGGAGGAGGATCTTGGAGAGCTTCACATCGATGACGAGCTTGATTCTCCAAATTGGAGTCATCACTTGTTGTGTCAAGTATGTGTCGCGGTCGATGGTGGTAGACTTGCGGTTGCACTTGTGGTTGCACTTGCGGTTGCTCTTGTGGTTTCTCTTGTTGGAGCACTAATTCCCTTGCGTTTTGACGGTGTGCTTCTTGCCTTGCTCTTGGCCTTGAAGAGAAATCACCATCATAGCTTGACGTTGCGGCGTGCCGTGGGGAAGGTACATAGTTCGAAGAACTTCCATCTTAAACCACGGGGGCATCATTGTGTCTTGGAACACTTGGATATAGATCTTGTGGAAAAGGTGCATGACGATGCGAAGAACTTGAAGAGCTTGATGCGCGTGAACGTGCTCTTGCCATACCGTCGATGCGGCGTCTAAGATTGTCATTTGTTTCGGCGACGGAGTGTTGAAGCGCTTCATTTTGGTGGCCGAAGTTGTGATGCATTGCATGCATTTGTCGTTTGAGGCCCTCAAAGCGGTTGTCGATGTTCTTGACCTCGGCTTGCGTCTCGCCAAATTGTTCATCTTGTCGCGTCTCAAGGGCTTGGAAACGTTCACGGTACTCTTGGCGGACGATGAAATGACTTCCGCACGTCATGTACGGTCCTTGATCTTCTTCTTCGGGAGATGGTTGGCTCGACTCACCGTGCCTATCCATCATGCAAAACACACAAGTATTGTATATGGAAGTGGAATATGGTGGTGTTAGCCTTGTACCTCACCTTGGGGATTGCACCAAACTAGAAACCACAAGTGAGAGCTATAAGCGTGCAAAGTGGAATTGCAAAGAAAAACTCACACTAAAGAAGGACTAACTCTCACAAGCTTGTTGGTGGTAGGTTAGGATTGTGGAAAGCCAAAGAACCAACCAAAAGAAAAGGGATAGTCAAAAGTGGGTAAAATCCAACAAAACTCAAGTCAAAGGCGAAGGTCAACAACTCAAAAGGGTGACGGGAACCTACGACTATGTACACACACGTGGAGATTGTTGGGATTGACATGACTATGAAAATGAGCAAACAAAATGTCCTAACGAAGACTAAGCTCGTTGTCGTGCCAATGCAAGGAGAGCCCATGGCTCGTTTGCAAAGAGGAAAAATGAGCAACGGATTTGTGCACTTGTCTTGGGCGCTCTTCTTTCTCTCCTGCTTACAAGCTTTGAGACTCTCTTTGGCAATGGGAGACTATTTTTCTTTTGCTTTTTTTTGTATCTTTTTCTTTCTTTTGTATTTTTTTTGCTCTCCCTTGATACTACCTAGTCACACTTGATATTGCTCTTGCACACTCACTATCCAAGGACAAATGCACAATGCTCAAGCAAACACAAGATGAGACACTCTCATGGGATAGGTACACACAAAGGAAGATAGGGGTTAACAAGGTGACGCAAGTTATACCTTCTTTGATGATGAACTTGGCGTCAGTGGTGCGGGATGATGTTCGTGGGCCGTGGTGTCGATGAGAATGGGGATTGTTGATGCGGAAGCTTGTTGTTAGTTGACGACACGCACACGGGCACAAACAAACAAGAGGAAATTAGCCAATGCAAGATTAGAGGAAAGACTGTCAAAATCAGGTGTGAGGCCGGAGACTCCGGGGTTTCAGGTTAGAAACTCCGGGGCAGGCCGGAAACTCCGGTGTGGGCAGACCGGAGACTCCCGTGTAGGCCGGAGATTCCGGTGTGCAGGCCGGAGACTCCGGTCTGGAGTCAGATCGCGAACTGCTCGTGTTCTTGAGCGGAAATCCACGCCTTGGGTCCTCATATCCGCGAAAAATTGGCCAAATTGGGTTGGGAAAACGCAGGATAAAGTTGTACCAACACCTAAGACAAGGTTTGGTCGGATCAAAACCACAAATAACACTCCAAATCAAGAGATCAATCCAAAGGCAAATTTGGGCTGTTTTTGGGGATTTTCGAATTTTTTGGTGGATAGAAGAAATTTTTTTGGGGGAAATCGTGAGCAACGAAGCTCTTGATACCAATATGTTGAGGGCAAACCTCTAGGGTGGCCCGATCTTTCACGAATCCCACTCAAATCGAGGATGGAGTGCGGGGGGAGGAGGGAAGGATGAACACGACGAACACACGCACGAAGAATGTGATGAACACACACACGCAAAACCACGATAAACACCAATAGCTCACGCCGGCGGTGCCCGGTCTGGCGCAATCCCTAGGATCGGCGTCGGGTGGAGGACTCTCTCTCGAACCGGCACTCGTTGGAGTTTGCCTCATGCTCCTTGATCAAGGAGCACCAATATCACCAAACCTCGTTGGAGTTTGCATCGTGCCTCCGTGTTGTACAAGGCCTTGGCATCGGTGTCCCTTTGCCAAGACGTCAAGATCTCACCGAGTCTCCCGCCCGAGAGAGAGTCCTCCGCCCGAGGCCGATCCAAGGGATTGCGCCGGATCGGTCACCGCCGGCGTGAGCTATAAAATGTGGGTTTTGGCGTAGGTGTTCATTGCGTCGTTCGCGTGTGTCATCCTACCCTCCTTCCCCCGCACTCCATCCTTGATTTGAGTGGGATTCGTGAAAGATCGGGCCACCCTAGAGGTTTGCCCTCAACATATTGGTATCAAGAGCTTCGTTCCTCATGAATTCTCCCACAAATTTTTATTCTATCCACCAAAAATTTGAAAATCCCCAAAAAGAGCCCCAAATTTGCCTTCAGACCGATCTCTAGATTTGGTGTGTTTTTTCATGGTTTTGTTCCACATATCTGTTGCTTTGGGTACCGATCTACCTTCCTAGAACCTTTTCGTAGCCCAATTTATTCAAATTTCCAAAAAAAATTGACCGATTTGACTTTTGGAGTTCGTCACGAACTCAAACTGCACTGTGGCGGACCGCCTAGTCAGCCGGAATTTCCTGGCAATTCCGATTTAACCGAATAGCCACAGAATTTCGAAGCAGTGCTGCAAGCATTGGTTTCAAAAAATTTTCAGTTACACCCATTTTTGTCTGTTTTTCCTCTTGTGTTGTTCGTGTTTCGTGTGCGTGTCGCCAAACTAACTTCAAGCTTCCGCAACAATATTCACATACCACGCTCATCGACACCGCGACACCGAACATTATCCCCAACACCGGTAACAAGTCATCATACCAAAGGTATAACTTGTTCATCCTTGTTAACCCTTCTTCCTTGAGTGTATCTATCCTATAAGATCAACTCATCTTGTGTTTGCCTAAGCATTGTGCACTTGTTCTTGGAAAGTGAGAGTGTGAGAGAAAATATAAGAGTTAACATAGTAGTATAGAAAGGGAGAAAAATAATAAAAAAAGAGAGAAAAAGAAAAAGCAAAAGAAAAATAGAAAGAAACATAGTCTCCCAATACAAAGAGAGTCTCAAGCTTGTAAGCAAAGAGAGAAAAAGGGCACGACTGAGGCAAGTGCACAAATCCATTGCTTATTTCTCTTTTGGCGAACGAGTTGTGGTCTCTCCTTGCGTTGGCATGACAGTGAGCATAGTCTTTGTTAGGACCTTTTGTGCTCATTTTCATAGTCGTGCTAACCACATCCGTATCCACATGTGTGTATCCTAGTGTTTTGTAGATCGCCTCCTATTTGCTTTTGATCTTTTGGTTCTCTACCATGTTTGACAATAATATTTTCTTTGGATCGTTTCGTTTGGTTTTCCACAACCCTAACCTACCACCAACAAGCTTTTGAGAGTTAGTTCTTTCTTTAGTGCGAGTTTTCTTTGCTATTCCACTTTGCACGCGTATAGCTCTCACTTATGGTTTCTAGTTTGGTGCAATCCCCAAGGTGAGGTACAAGGCTAACACCACCATAATCCACTTCCATATACAATCCTTGTGTGTTTTGCATAATGGATAGGCGCGGTGAGTCGAGCCAACCACCTCCCCAAGAAGAAGATCAAGGACCGTACATGACGCGTGCAAGTCACTTCATCGTCCGACAAGAGTTCCGTGAACCCTGCCAAGCCCTTGAGACACGACAAGATGAACAATTTTGCGAGACGCAATCCGAGTTCAAGAACATCGACAACTGCTTCGATGGCCTCGAAAGACAAATGCACGCAATGCATCACAACTTTGGCCATCAAAATGAAGCGCTCCAACGCTCCGTCACCAAAACAAATGACAATCTTCGACGCCTCATCGACGGAATGGCAAGGCCATGCTCACGTGCATGAAGCTCTTCAAGTTCATCGCTTCGTCATGTTCCTCTCCAACAAGATCTCCATCCAAGTGCTCTGAGATGCAATGATGCCCCCGTGGTTGAAGATGGAAGTTCTTCAAACTATGTATTTTCACGCACGCGATCCTCATCAATGCTTACTCCACCACATCAGTTTCGAGCGCCTGCGGTTCAATTCAGCGACGCCTTCATCATGCTCGAAGACGCTAAGACCATGATTTTTCGCCGCGGAGGCCCATGTTCTTAATTAATATCAATACCAAATCGAGGAACGAGCTCTTCGCCGCCAACAACGCCAAGATGCCCCACACCGTTACCATGAGTTTCAAGCGCCATTAACACCGGGCGCCAGAAAGAGCAAAGCTCATTAACAACATCAAGAACAAGCCCGGTCATGGTGAACTGTTCCACCTCCTCAATTCACAAGATCACGTCACTAAGCTCAATGCCCGCTTCGTGATGCGACACCGCTATTCTGTTTCGCTATTGGCGAAGGCTCATATGATCCCGCTTTGTCCCTGCCAGTATTACACGTACCTCTTCAACAACCTTTTAATCGCCAAGGGGATAAAGATCGGAAGAGTATTTTCATAATGGAATCAATCTTGATTACAACATCGATGAGCGAGCTGGAGAAATACTTTCACCTTCAAGCCCACACGGTCCAACATTGGTCTCAAGACAAGGAGTGTGATGTACGACGCTTGTCGATGTTTGTCTAATCCATGGCACCCACATGATGGTCGGCTCTACATGCACTCCATCAAACTCTTGCCACCTCCATCAAACACTGTGCACCACTTCCCACCATGCCATCAAGACGAACTCACAAATCATGAGGAAACCTTCACATTCCCAAACTGCTCTCAATGCCCTGATCCATCCTATCGTCAGCTTGCCCTTCCACCATTGCCTGAGTCGATTTGTGGGCAGCAAAGTTTTTGATGAACTTAAAAAGATCTTCCTGCTGTCGATTCCACACCATTTGATGACAACTTGTCTTTAGTTCTGTTGGTATCGACTACCTATCTGTTAATCTCATCATACCCCGACCACAGTCGCTGACCCTGAACTCCCAGCTCCCATTTCAAACAAAATGCATTCCTCTGAACTCTGGCTCAACCATACTGCTGTCGCATAACCCTTTGGCCTTTATGTTCATGACCCAGCCGATCGCTTCAAATGCACTCACACCATCGACGACAGCCACGTTGCAACTTTGTTTCGTCTGCCTTCACGGTGCCACCTAACAACGCCCGACCGCCACGTCAAATTCACGAGCCACCTATGAGACATGGCCGCCATTTTAAATCGATGGCTGTCAAGTCCCACGCCCGCCCACACTGTCGTCCTTGCGATCGATGATCCTGCCCGGGCCAAGCCTGCCAAGTGAATTCACACGAAGAAACTTGAAGGATCTTGATCAGTATCGTCATCAGTCCACTTGGGGACTCGTGGTAGATGTAGGAGAGTCCTAGAGGATTTGGTCGCATCAGTTCCCCTTGAAAAGAGTCGTCGTCGACTCTTCATGGTTGTCATCTTGAACATCTCCATGGTAGGGTGAGAGATCCTTGACGTTGAATGTATTGCTTGAAAGGTACTTGGATGTCGGTATATCGATGATGTAGGCATTGTTGTTGATTCTTTTGAGGACCTTGAAGGGACCATCTCCTCTTGGCTTGAGCTTGGAGTCGCATTCCTTGGGGAAGCGGTCTTTGCTTTGGTGTATCCACACAAGATCACCTTCTTCAAAGATCATCTCCTTCTTGTCCTTGTTTAACCTTGAAGATTGGGGAAGGACTTGTTGCTCGATAGTATCTCTTGTTTCTTCATGAAGCTTCTTCATAGCTTGTGCATGCTTCTCAACGTCCATGTTGGTGTGCTCATGAAGAGGTAGCGGTAGTATGTCGAGCGCGGTGAGGGGCTTGAAACCATAGACGATCATGAAGGGACTCATCTTGGTTGTTGAGTGCTTGGCTCGGTTGTAGGCAAACTCGGCATGGGGAATGCATTCCTCCCAATCCTTCAAGTTCTTCTTGATCAACACACGTAGAAGAGTTCTGAGGCTTCGGTTGACAACCTCGGTTTGTCCATCGGTTTGAGGATGCGACTCGGATGAAAAGAGGAGCTTGACACCGAGCTTGGCCATGAGGGTGTTCCATAAGTAGCTCATGAATTTGACGTCGCGGCCGGAGAAGATTGTTCGTGGCACACGTGAAGACGGACGATTTCCCTGAAAAACAAATTTGCAACATGTGAAGCATCATCGGTCTTATGGCACGGTATGAAGTGTGCCATTTTGGAAAAGCGATCCACGACAACAAATATAGAGTCATGACCATGCATAGATCTAGGGAATCCTAACACGAAATCCATGCTAATGTCGGACCAAGGTGTATGAGGAATAGGAAATGGCATATAAACACCATAAGGGTTAGCCTACGACTTAGCTTGTACACATGTCGTGCATCGTTGAACGTAGCACTCCACGTCGCGCTTCATCTTGGGCCAAAAGTAGTGAGTGGAGAGCCTGTCCAATGTCTTGTCATGGCCAAAGTGACCCATAAGGGCTCCACCATGAGATTCTTGGAGAAGCAAAAGTTGGAGGGACGATTTTGGAATGCATAGCTTGTTTTGTTTAAAGAGAAAGCCCTTATGCAAATAGAAATCATCAAACCCATTGTCAATGGAGCACTTTGTGAAAATTGGTTCAAAGAATGGGTCGAAAGCATACAAAGATTTTATTTCCTCAAGACCCAACACGTTGATTTCAAGTCTCGTAAGAAGGCTTGTGTGCTTGCGAGACAAAGCATTCGCAACTAGATTATCTTTGCCCTTCTTATACTTGACAATGTACAGAAAAGACTCCATGAACTCAACCCACTTAGCGTGTCTCTTACTCAAGTTGGCTTGGCCTTTGAGATATTTCAATGACTCGTGGTCGGAATGTATGATAAATTCCTTGGGCCATAGGTAGTGTTGCCAAACATGAAGAACACGAACTAAGGCAAAAAGTTCTTTGTCATAAATTGGATAATTAAGCCGAGCACCATCAAGTTTCTCGCTATGGTAGGCTATAGGACGTCCATTTTGCATAAGGACTCCTCCAATGCCAATACCACTAGCTTCACACTCTATCTCAAAAGTTTTTGTGAAATCCGGTAACGCAAGGAGAGGTGCTTTGGTGAGTCTCTTTTTAAGTTCATCAAAAGCTTTTTGTTGTGCTTTGCCCCACACGAAGGTGACATTCTTTTTCGTCAACTCGTTGAGGGGACGAGCAATGGTTGAAAAGTCTTTCACAAAGCGACAATAGAAACGGTCTAACCCATGAAAACTTCGGAGTTCACTCACATTTGTTGGGATGCGCCAATCTCGTATGTCCTTTACCTTGGAAACATTAACTTCAATTCCCTTCGAAGAAACGACAAATCCAAGAAAAATCAACTTGTCTTTAGCAAAAGTGCACTTGGGAAGATTAGCATAAAGCTTTTCATGTCGAAGGATTTGCAAAACTTCCTTGACATGTGTTATATGGTCCTCAAGTGATTTGCTATAAACAAGAATATCATCGAAATAGACAACAACACTTTTTCCAATGAGAGAACGCAAGATGTGATTCATAAGGCGCATGAAGGTGGCTGGGGCATTACATAAGCCAAAGGGCATAACCAACCATTCATAGAGACCAAGTTTGGTCTTTAAGGCGGTTTTCCACTCATCACCCTCAGCCATGCGTATTTGATGGTAACCACTACGAAGATCAATTTTCAAAAAAATAGTGGCTCCACACAACTCATCAAGCATGTCATCGACACGTGGTATGGGATGTCGATAACGCACGGTGATAGCATTGATTGGACGGAAGTCCATGCATAACTGTAACGTATCATCCGTTTTTGGGACAAGTATCACGGGTACGGCACTTGGACTAGTGCTAACTTGGATCAAACCTTTGGAGACGAGTTGGTTGATTTGACGTTCAATCTCCTTTCACTCCTCTGGGTTCGTGCGGTAAGCGGCGCGGTTGGGAAGTGGTGCAGCGGGGATGAGGTTAATGCGATGTTTGATGCCGCGAAGAGGAGGTAGTCCATGTGGAAGCTCTTCGGGGAACACATCCTTGAATTCTTGCAAAACAATCATCAAAGATGGAGGAACATTGTTTAAATCATTAGTTCCTTGCGCTAGTCCCTTGCAAAGGAGGACATAGTGCAAGATGGATGGGTTGTTCCGAACATCTCTCAACTCACTTTTGGTGGCAAGGAGAACACTCTTAATTTTTACACTCGAGTTTGGCTTGTGGCTCTCACTCACTATGAGGTGGTTCTATCTCTCACCGCTCTTCTCACAAGTAGGTGTTGTGCTTTGCGCCCTTGCTAAAGCCTTTGCATTGTCTGCAATTATTTGGCTAGGAGTCATTGGTTGCAACACACATGTTTTGTTGAGCCATTTGAAGGTGAATACATTGGTGCGACCATCATGTTGACCAGCCTTGTCAAATTTCCATGGTCGACCAAGAAGCATGTGGCAAACTGTCATAGGAACCACATCACACTCCACCGTATCTTTGTAAGGACCAATGGAGAAGGAGACCGATACAGTATGATTGATCTTCACGGACCCTTGGTCACTTAGCCATTGCACGTGGTAGGGGTGCTTGTGCGGATGGAGCGTGAGGTTGAGCTTCTCACACAACTTGGTGCTAGCAAGGTTGTGGCAACTCCCTCCGTCAATGATCACCTTGATTGATTTGCCAATTATGCCGGCTCGTGTTTGGAAGATATTGGAGAATTGGTCTTCATGCTCTTGTGCTTGAATGGTCAAGATCCTTGTGACGACAAGCGATGGACTTGCGCCATGTTCACACATGAGGAGTTCTTGGTCATCTTCCACTCGTTGTCTTGCCATTGCTTCCTTGACTCAGGCATCAAATTCATCTTCACTCAAGTACTCTTCATCACCATTGTCATGGATGAACAAGACTTTCTTGTTTCCACATTCGGCCGACTTGTGTCCTTTGCCTCCACACGTGTAGCACTCACCGTTGAAAGGTGTGTCGCTCTTTGCTTGTTTGCCACTTGGGGGCAGTTTTCCTTAAGGAAGGGTGGGCTTGAAGGAAGGCTTGGAGGTAGTTGAGGAGCTTCCATTGAAAGTTTTTGGTGTAGTGGTTGAAGCTTGCTTGTAGGTGAAGTACATCTTGGGCTTGTTGTACTTGATATCCTCTTGCACTTGACGTTCAGCCTTTGTTGTGATGTGCACAAGCTCAACCATGGTGTTGTATGTTTGGAACTCGATGATGCGCTTGATTGGGTGATTCAAGCCAATAAGGAAACATGCCATTGTTTGCTCCATGCGCTCATCAATGTTGGCGCAAATCAAGTTGAGTTCCATTTCCTTGAAGTACATAGTCTTTGTCCCTTGACGAAGCAATTAAAGGTTGTTGAAGAGGTCGCGCGTGTAATGCGCAGGGACAAAGCAGGATCTCATATGAGCCTTCATGTCATGCCAAGTTGTGATTGGTGGTTCTTTTCTTGCGTCACGAGCAACTTGAACTTGTTCCCACCAAAGGTTGGCGTAATCATCAAACTCAAGTGAAGCCATGGCGACCATATTCTCGTTGCTATAGTTGTGCATGCGGGAGATCTTGTTGACCTTGAGAGCCCACGAGAGGTATTCTTCGGGGTCATTGGATCCGGTGAACTTGGGCATTGTGAACTTGAGCTTGCCAAATGTTTCTTCCTCATTGCGGTCACGGTAGCGATTGTTGCCATGTTGATGATGGTCTTCATCTTCCTTGCGATCGTTGCGATGAGCTTGTTGTGGTTGAGGATGAGGAACTTGGTTCTCGTGACCTTGTTGTGGAGCTTTCTCTTGATATTGTTGTTGAGGCACTTACCCTTACTCTTGGCGCGGTTGTTGACGATGTTGAGGCACTTGGGCCTCATGAGGGTGTTGAGGGTGTGGAGCCTCATGATGTGGTTGATGACAAAGAGGAAGCTCGTTCCTCGGTTGGTGATGTAGATTAGGCACATGGGCCTCACAGCGAAGATCATGGTCTTGAGCATCTTAACATGGTGGGCGTCGCTCAACTTGTACCACTTGACGCTCCATGTTTTGGTGTGGTGGAGGAGGCGCCTCGTGATGACCATGGTGTCGGTGCGGACGTTCATGACGTTGATGATGAGGAGGAGGATCTTGGAGAGCTTCACGTCGATGACGAGCTTGATTCTCCAAATTGGAGTCATCACTTGTTGTGTCAAGTATGTGTCGCGGTCGCTGGTGGTAGACTTGCGGTTGCACTTGCGGTTCTGCTTATGGTTGCTCTTGTTGGATCACTAATGCCATTGCGTGATGACGGTGTGCTTCTTGCCTTGCTCGTGTTGAAGAGAAATCACCATCATAGCTTGACGTTTTAGCGTGCCGTGGGGAAGGTACATAGTTTGAAGAACTTCCATCTTCAACCACGGGGGCATCATTGCGTCTTGGATCACTTGGGTGTAGATCTTGTTGAAGAGGTGCATGACGATGGGAAGAACTTGAAGATCTAGATGCGTGCAAACATGGCCATGCCATTCCGTCGATGAGGCGTCAAAGATTGTCATTTGTTTCGGCGATGGAGCGTTGAAGCGCTTTATTTTGGTGGCCGAAGTTGTGATGCATTGCATGCATTTGTCGTTCGAGGCTGTCGAAGCAGTTTTCGATGTTCTTGAACTCGGCTTGCGTCTCGCCAAATTATTCATCTTGTCGCGTCTCAAGGGCTTGGCAACATTCACGAAACTCTTGTCGAACGATGAAGTGACTTGCGCATGTCATGTATGGTCCTTGATCTTCTTCTTGGGGAGGTGGTTGGCTCGACTCATCATGCCTATCCATCATGCAAGACACACAAGTATTGTATATGGAAGTGGAATATGGTGGTGTTAGCCTTGTACCTCACCTTGGGGATTGGACCAAACTAGAAACCACAAGTGAGAGCTATAAGCCTGCAAAGTGGAATTGCAAAGAAAACTCACACTAAAGAAAGAACTAACTCTCAAAAGCTTGTTGGTGGTAGGTTAGTATTGTGGAAAGCCAAAGAACCAACCAAAAGAAAAGGGATAGTCAAAAGTGGGTAAATTCCAATAAAACTCAAGTCAACGGCGAAGGTCAACAACTCAAAGGGGTGACGGGAACCTACGACTATATACACACACGTGGAGATTGTTGGGATTGACACGACTATGAAAATGAGCAAACAAAATGTCCTAATGAAGACTACGCTCGTTGTCGTGCCAATGCAAGGAGAGACCATGGCTCGTTTGCAAAGAAGAAAAATGAGCAACGGATTTGTGCACTTGCCTTGGGCGCTCTTCTTTCTCTCTTGCTTACAAGCTTTGAGATTCTCTTTTGCAAGGGGAGACTATTTTTCTTTTTCTTTTGCTTTGTATCTTTTTCTTTATTTTTTTATTTTTTTTGCTCTCCCTTGATGCTACCTAGTCACACTTGATATTGCTCTTGCACTCTCACTGATGAGATACAATCATGGATCATGCTGATTTTGAGTGTTTGAACTGGAAAGAAATATTGAGCCTCGTTGAAAAATATCACAAGGTGAATTCGTTCCTAGTTGGACATGATACTTTGATTTATAAGAGCTTTATACTACCTAAATCATGGTGTTATTGTTTGACTAGATTTGGCATCTATCGGACTAGCGCCAGCGGGAGGAGAGGGAGGAAGGCGACCGAGAGATGGAAGATGCATTAGGAGGCAATAAGGAGAGAAAGCATGATCAAGAGAGATATGTGGCGCGCCAGGACATGTTTGAGGTGCACCACGACATATGGCCTGCGCGCCAAGTAAGCCGAACTCATCTATGGGTCGATATGTATCAGTTTGAGTCAATGGGATAGGTAAGCCTTGGTAAGCATCAACAAATCCAGCGTTCATAGTGTAACCCTAAATCTGTATCCAAGGACAAATGCACAATGCTCAAGCAAACACAAGATGAGCCACTCTCATGGGATAGGCACACACAAAGGAAGATAGGGGTTAACAGGGTGACGCAAGTTATTCCTTCGTTGGTGATGATGAACTTGCCGTCGGTGTTGCGGGATGATGTTCGTGGGCCGTGGTGTCAATGAGCGCGGGGATTGTTGATGCAGAAGCTTGCTATTAGTTGCTGACACGCACACGGGACACGAGCTAACAAAGGAAATTAGCCAATGCAAAAAATGAGGCAAAACTATCAAAACTGGCGTTACAACCAGACACTCCGGTCTGTCTATGCCGGACACTCCAGTCGGGTTTGGCCGGATAATCCGGTCGGGCCGGACACTCAAGTCGAATTGGTCCGGACACTCCGGCGCGGGTTTCCTGCTCATGTTCTTGAGCCAAAATCCTCACCTTAAGTCCTCAAATCCACGAAAAACTGGCCAAATCAGGCTGGGAAAACACAGGGCAAAGCTGGACCAACTCCTAAGACAAGGTTTGGTCAGATCAAAACCACAAATAACACTCCAAATCAAGAGATCTATCCAAAGGCAAATATGGGGCTCTTTTTTGGGGGGATTTTCGAATTTTTGGTGGATAGAAGAAAAATTTGTGGGGGAACTCGTGAGCAACGAAGCTCTTGATACCAATACGTTGAGGGCAAACCTCTAGGGTGGCCTGATCTTTCACCAATCCCACTCAAATTGAGGATGGAGTGAAGGGGAAGGAGGGGAGGATGAACACAACAAACTCACGCACGAAGAACACGATGAACACACACACGCAAAACCACGATACACACCAATAGATCGCGCCGGCGGTGACTGGTCTGACGCAATCCCTAGGATCAGCGTCGGGCGGAGGACTCTCTCTCGAACCGGCACGGCGAGATGGGAGACTCGGAGAGATCTTGACGTCTAGGCAAAGGGACTCCTATGCCTAGGCCTTGTACAATGCGGAGGCATGATGCAAACTCCAACGAGGTTTGGGATATTTGGTGCTCCTTTGTCAAAGGAGCATGAGGCAAGAACTAGATAGATCCACAAGGGGTTTCCACTAATTCCAAATATCATGCCTAGGGTTTACAATGGAGGTGGGGAACTATATATACGCCAACCACAAGTTCAGGGGTAATTCATGCATTAAAGTAGAGTTTTGGGCGAAATAGAGGGGTACATGGGCCATAGGGCCCAGCTAGGCTCGCAGGCCCATCTTCAGGCCGGATAGTCCGGGTCGAGTTGACCGGATAGTCCGGGGTGGCCGGACACTCCGGGTAGTGTCCGGGTAGTGTCCGAACTGGCCTTCTGAATGTCCACGCCAGGTTGGGGCTGGGGCTGGCCGGACACTCCGGCTGAGTCGCGCCGGACACTCCGGCTCAGGCAGCTTCAGGACAGGTGCAGCTTCAGGGCTCGTGGGTCGATGCGGCGGGGGTCCATACTTGATGATGCACAGAGTAGTGGTATGAAGTAGCAAGCCATCCAGGTGTATGTCAAAGTCACATGATGAGAGGAGCGAATTCACCTTAGCTTGAAGGAGCTTGGCTTGGGCACGGGTCATCGGTCCACTTGGGGGACTCGGTGGTGTAGATGTAGGAGCGTCCATAGGACGGGCTGCATCAAGAACAAACACAACGATGATTCTGGAATACATAGTTTGTTAGCTCGAAACAAATAGCCATCATGTATATGATACTTATCCCATGCGTTTCTAAGAGCACACAAATGATATGGTTCAGCAAAATCATTGTGAGTTGCATAAAGTGCACAAATAGCTTCTAATCCAGGAATTTTAACATCAAGATTGGTTAATAGCATGTTCTTCCTAGATAGAGCATCAACAACAACATTCTCTTTTACCTTCTTATAATTAATGATGTAAGAAAAAGACTCAATGAACTCAACCCATTTAGCTAATCTTCGATGCAAGTTTGATTAAGCTTTCAATTATTTCAATGCTTCATGATCAGAATGTATGATGAATCCCTTTGGCCAAAAATAATGTTGCCAAACCTCAAGTACTCTAACAAGTGCATACAATTCTTTATCATAGATAGAATAATTCAAACGAGCACCAGTCAATTTCTCAGAAAAATAAGCTATAGGCCTACCCTCTTGCATCAAAACGACACCTATGCCTATACCACTAGCATCACATTCAACTTCAAATTGCTTCAAAAAATCAGGTAATGCAAGTAACGGTGCATAAGTAAGCAAACATTTCAATGTATTAAATGCAATGTCTTGGGTCGCGCCCCATACAAAAGGAACACCTTTCTTCGTCAAATCATTCAAAGGTGCAGCAATGGTGCTAAAATATTTCACAAAGCGCCTATAGAAACCAGCTAAACCGTGGAAACTACGCACTTGAATTACATTCATTGGAGTAGGCCAATTCTGAATTGATTCAATTTTAGATTGATCTACCTCTACTCCATGCTTAGATACAACAAATCCTAGGAATATGACCTTATCTTTTGCAAATGTGCACTTCTCAAGATAAGCATACAATTTATTATCACGCAACACTTGCAAAACTTGTCTAATATGAGTGCAATGTTCAGATTCGGTATGGCTGTATATAAGTATATCATCAAAGTAGACAACCACAAAACGACCAATAAACTCTCTCAAAACATGATTCATCAAACGCATGAAAGTACTAGGTGTATTACTAAGACCAAACGGCATGCCTAACCACCCATACAAGCCGAATTTAGTTTTGAAAGCAGTTTTCCACTCATCCCCTTCTTTCATCCTAATTTGATGATAACCACAACACAAGTCAATTTTAGAGAAAACAGCAGCACCACTCAATTCATCTAGCATATCCTCTAAGCATGGAATAGGATGACGATATCGAATAGGTGATGTTATTAATCGCTCTACAATCAACACACATGCACCATGTGCCATCTTTCTTAGGAACTAAAATAACAGGAACATCGCAAGGGCTAAGAGAAACACGAATGTACCCTTTATCCAGCAATGCTTGTACTTGCTTCTGAATTTCTTTAGTTTTGTCGGGATTAGTCATGTAGGGTGCACGGTTGGGAAGTGTGGCGCTAGGAATCAGGTCCACTTGATGTTCTATACCATGCAATGGAGGTAAGCCTGTGGGTACATCTTCTGGAAACACATCCCCAAAGTCCTGCAAAACAGAAGATACACCAAGAGAAATAGGAGCCATGTCGTTAGAAACCAATACCTCGCCCTTATACATGAGCACGAGTGGCATGGCTGTAGGATCCTCATGAAATTCTCTCATATCCTAATAGTGGCTAATATGAATAAACCGGGCACTCTCTCACTTTTCGTTATATCACTCAATTTAGGCTCAATCACATCAGGAATAGCTGTCACACAATCTCACCGAGCTGTAGGATCTTCCTTCAAATTCACCTGTACTTTCTGGCGAGAATCATTCACGATATCTTGTGGTGTCATTGGATGCATAGTAATCTTCTTCCCTTCGAATTCCAAGTGATATGTATTGGCTGAGCCATTGTGTTGCACATGGCGATCATAAAGCCAAGGCCGACACAATAGTAGGTGACAAACAGTCATAGGAACCACATCAAAATCAATAGAATCTTTGTATGGTCTTATTTGAAAATTCACACGTACCATATGATTTACCTTCATCTCACCATTGTTGCTCAACCATTGTATGTAGTATGGCTTCGGATGAGGTAAGTATGTCAAATTCAGTTTGGCACATAGTTCCTTACTTGCAAGATTTCTGCAGCTACCTCCATCAATAATGACCTTGCAAGCCTTGTTAGGTCCAACTAGAGCTTTTGTTTGGAACAAGTTGCAATGCTGGGATTCCTCAACCGGTTCCACACTAAGTATACGTGAAGATACAACAATAGTTGGAGCACACTCAGGATATGCATCAGCACCATCCTCGCCATCATCAACATCATCATCAGAAGCTTCATCTCCACTCTCTACTTTGCCTTGTTCGTTAACAAACATAACCTTGATGTTTGGACAATCTTTCTTGTAGTTCCCTCTACCTCCACAAGTATGGCACACCACATCACGAGTACGTGCAGTAGACATGTTGGAACCCGAGCTAGCAGCAGGAGCAGCGGGTTTCCTTACATTAGAACCAAACGAAGGTGTACTTGCTGGTTTGGCCGATGGTGTAAAAGGAGGAGCAGTTGGTGGTCTGACTATAGGAGGAGTAGACCTGGCCAAAAATCTGCTGGAGAACGGAAAACAAGCACGTGACTTCGCCTCTTTTACCAACTAGGATTCGGCCTCTCTAGCATGGTGCAATAGCTCATTCATGGTCTCATACTTGTGATGACGAACTATGCTCTTGATCGGTAACTTCAGATTGTTTAGGAATCGCTGCATGGTCATCTCAATGGACTCACGAATTCTAGCACGCTGCATAAGCATCTCCATCTCCAAGTAGTACTCATCAACTGTCATGGTGCCTTGCTTCAATTGCGTCAATTTATCAAAAACTGATCGCAAGTAGTTGGTTGGTACGAAACGAGCCTTCATGATTTGCTTCATCTCGCACCAATCCATCACAGGAAGTTCATTGTCCTCCCTCCTATGTTGCACAAGAGCATCCCACCAACGCAAAGCATAACCATCAAATTCAGATGTTGCAAGCTTGACCTTCTTATCTTCTGGATAGTCAAATAAGCACCAGAGTTTCTCAATCTTCAACTCCCATGTGAGGTAATCTTCAGGATCAATGGAACCATCAAACTTGGGAATCGAGAATTTTGGCTTGCCCAAACCATCATCAGCAGCTTGGTTGGGCACACGTTCAGCACGCCCAAGAGGGGCAGGCCCACGGCCATGATCAGGTGCATGTACAGGGGAATAGCACATCCCCTGCCAACATGTGGAGCAGCATCAACAGCGCTACCCTCATCAAAATCATCAAAGGCATCATCATGTTGAGGTTCCTGCCTTCTATGTATGGCGGTTGTCAAGTCCTCAATAGAACGCTGCAAAGTGGCGACATTGACATTGAGTGCAGTGCGTTTGTATGGTATCGACTGCTCCAACATTCTGATCCAACCTCATATTCATATCCTGGAGATTCTTGTCAATGCCATATGTCGTGTTAGTAAACACACCTGTCAAGTGGGACTTCAAAGCCTCATATTCACGCCAATTGACAAGCTCCTCATCCTTCTTTTTCTGCGACACAACATCACCATCACTAGAAGACATGATTAGTAGGTTAGTGCAAAAATCAAAATTTGTATGGTGGAGAACTCTCACAACTCACTCACAACTAATAAGAAAGGAGATCTTACCGTTCCAAAGTGCATAGAGATACTCTACCAAACAAAATCAACGACTGATGCACTGAAGTGATGAAGTGAATATCAAAGGTATAGAGAACGATCGCAGGGCACACAGGTTATTTATGGTGGAGCTATAGGTATGGTATCCTATCTACACCGCAAACAAGTCCTAGTGCTGATCGTACAAATACCCAAGAAACACACACGTGGAGAAAAACGTGGCAATCCAACTATGAAGGGTGTTGCACTACTCTCGAGAGACACTAGCAAAGCTCAAAGTAAACAGGCACAGATTGCTCAATCTACCGGTGCACAAAGATATCACTAGGCCTCTTGCTCAAATTCTTTTCCTTTTCTATATATAACACATTACCAATTACAACAGCACCAAAATCCTAAGAGCGGCCTGTAGGAGCGGAAACTAGTCTTAATGGGCAAGTTCCTACACCTATGTAGTAGATTGGCTGTGGCTAAGGTTAAGGAAAAGTGCAAATTTTATCACACTTTGTAATTATGGTGTCGTGGTAGAAAAACAGCTCAAAATCCTGTCGTGGCAGAACTAATCCTGCCGTGGCAGAGCGGCGGCAGCAAAACTTGCAGAAATCGTGCCGCGGCAGAGCGGCGACAGCGCGTGGCAGAAAAAGTGTGCCGCGGTAGAGTTTGGATCAGACTCGTGTCGCAGCAGAAAAAGCTGGCGTTTCCGTGTCACGGCAGAGATCGGTAAGTAATTTTTTTGTGAATCCGACTCAGCCAAGAGGAAATAACTAGGACTCTTTAACCCAAATCGGATCTGACTATGGCGCGGAAGAACAGGTGATGAACAGGACTAGAAAGAGGAAAACTATGAAAGAAAAAACTACATCTAGACTAATTGATGAACATGACCAGCAACTATTACTCGTCTACCATGTAATCTAGGCTATGGTGAATCTTTTTGTAGGGCTATTTTCTATATAGGATAAAATCACTCTCTAATCTATGGATGGATTGTAGATTGCTTACTGAGGAAACGAGGAAATCGGATACCAAGATGATATGGGGTGGCCCGATCTTCTCAACAAGCTCTTGTCGATGATATAGTGAATGATAGATAACTAGTGTGTAGCTATGATCTCTCCCGCTCGATCCCTGATGCCAATGCAATAGCTCTCGAACCTTGTAGGATATTCACAACACCACACTCTTGCACACGCAGCCGTGACCACGAACGGTAGTATGCAATCTACTAATTCCCAATGGAAGAACAGATCACACTCAATTATAATTGGTAATTCGAACACAGAGTAATTCCAGAGGTTCTATGAAAGAAATAACTCCAAAAACATTAGCATGGTCTAAAACCCTAATCTATGGTTCCCCCATCTATTTATGAGTTTAGGGGTTGGCGGCCTAAGGGGGAACCCGAGTTGGTTCCACCCAACCTGGATACAAACTGGCCACAAAGTGGCTCGGCCAACTGGCTCTACCGTGGCAGAGTTCTAATCGCTTTCTCTGCCATGGCAGCCTGTCGTGGCAGAGTTGGACTATGTTTTCCTGCCGTGGCAGCCTGTCGTGGCAGAGAACTAGGGCTTTTCTCTGCCACGGTAGAGAGCGTCCTCCTCTTGTTGATCTTCATCTTGGAAAGCTTCTTGCGCTTCCTCCCTGATGTAGCCCGACCTTCGGTCGTTACAACATCATGGTCTCCAACTTATGCCAAGTCATCATGGACTCCAAAGGTGAATCCGTTACTCTATGCGAGCCCACTTCCTACCCCATTGAATGATATACTACTTAATACTTCGTCATGTATTCATGCTAGGTTCATACCGACAAGTACGAAGGCATGGGAGGAAGCCTGGAGCACCAAGCACGACAAGACGGAGGCTTGGAAGAAAAGACGGAAGAAGCAGCAGCTGGAGCACCGGAGTCTCCGGCCTACGCACACCGGAGTCTCCGGCCACACCGGAGTCTCCAGCCTGAAGACACCGGAGTCTCCACCCTACAGACCCCGGAGTCTCCAGCCTGCAGACCCCGGAGTCTTCGAACCCATCTCCCGACTGACCCCCAGATCGAGCTCGAGGACAGTATGTCTACCACTCTAGAGACGGACCGGAGACAGACCGGAGTCTCCGGCCCAGACAGGAGTCTCCGGACCCACACACCGGAGTCTTCGGCCTGAGCGTATGGGCCTGCGCATCGCCAGCTGGGCCTTTGGCCCATGTACCCCTTAGTCCACCTAGACATATAGTGGCTAGCCTATATATAGTGCCCCCACCCCCTCATGTAACCCTAGGCATAGATGATAGACTAAAGAAAACCCCCTTTGTGGAATCTCTAGTTTTGCCTCATCTCCTTCTACCAAAGGGGATCGACTATCGTCACCACCTCGTTGGAGTTTGCATCGCGCCTCCTCGTTATACAAGGCCTAGGCATCGGAGTCCCTTTGCCTAGACGTCAAGACCCTCTCCAAGGTGTTCTTCCCTCTCCACGTGGGATCGAGGGAGCACGTTGACCGATCTTTCCTTGTGAGGATTCTATCGGACCGGTGGCCACCGGTGAGAGCAATCGGCCTTGTATCGTGTGTATTTTGCATGTGTTCATCGTGTTCTTCGCGAGGTGTGCGTCCGCTTCCGCTACCTTCTCCCTTTCCCCTCGCTTTCCCATCGATTTGACCATGAGATCCGTGATGATCGGGCCACCCACGGGTTACCCCATAACATCTGGTATCAGCAGCTTTTGGTTGCCACAGATTTCTCCTCGATTTGGTATTTTTCCCCATAAATTCGAAAATTCCACCAAAAACAGCCCCAATTCGTGTTTTGGATCGATCTGTGATTTAAGTGCGTTTTGGTAGGTTTTGATCCGTGGATTACTTGCTAAACTTGTTGATCAACCTTCCCCTGTGTTCCCATGCCCTAATTCCTTGATTTCCCTCACCAATTTGAGGTTTTGGTTCGAGTTTTTCCGCCCAAATCGCGTCCCGTTCGTGTTCTGGACGCGCAGAAATCGACCGGACTGGAGTCTCCGGCCCCGGACCGGAGTTTCTGGTGTGAGTCACTCCAGACCGGAGTCTCCGGACCCCCAGACCGGAGTCTCCGCCCTACATGCTGACAGACAAATCTGTTTCACCGTTTTGGGCATAACTTTTGCATATGAAATCGGATTTTGGTGTTCTTTAGCTCGTTTTGAAGAGGAGAAGGAGCTCTACATCATGATATCCGTGGTTCATGCTATCTACTCCATCCAAATTCCATGAGCAAGGCGGAATCCACCAATAAAGGGTGAAGATCAGCGACGAAAGGTATAAACATTCCGCCACTTCTCCCCACTTGCTTTACCTTGTGAGCTACACTATATTTGCGTTCAACAAACACCTATTGAGACTAGTTCCTCCTATGATTGCTTGGGCTATGCACATTTGATACCTTGTAGAATTCCGAGCAAAAGTTGTGAGCGCGCTATCTCATATAGTTATCTTGTATAGTTGTTGGCACAAGAAAGGGTGAAGTGAAAAAGAAAAGAAAAGTGAAAAAACATAGAAAAAGAAAAAGAAGAAAAAGAAAGAAAGAAAGAAACAAGTGCCTCATAGAATAGGAACCACAAGCTCGATGAACATCAAATAGGTGGTACTTATTGTGCATATCTTGTAGCCCACCAATTTATTGAAATCGAACTAGCGTCTCTCCTTGCACTTGTAGGACACGAGCTTATAGTCTTTGCTAGGTAATCATTTGGTTCTTAGCTCACTTTATCTGTCACACAAGTCCCATTTATCCCACCGTGTGTGTTTCCTTGTACATAATTCCTATCTTGTGGATTGACTTGTTTTGCTTTGTGATCATCGTGGTTATTTACTTGCCATTACAACATCTTGATTTCGGATTGGTTCTTGACATGCCACCTTCCATACCTATCCACCATAAGCTTTGTGTGTGTGTTTTTAGTGGTTAGTTGGTTTTGGTGTTTTTTAGTGGTTAGTTGGTTTTGATTGCTCTCACGTGTTGCCACTTACACGATACTATCTTCCAAGGTAAAGTAAGGTTTGACGTTGCATCCCTAACCCCCCTACCACTTCCATATACACCACTTGGTCTTGTGAAGCATGTCTAGGAACTCCGGAACCAAGGATGATATCTATGAAGAATCCATGATGAGCCACCATGCCTACGCCTCCACAAGCATGGATGACATGATGGAGCACTACAATGGATCCACATGCTTGGGTGATATGGAGTTCTACAACAACAATAACTCCCCAAGCATGGACGACTTCACGAACAACAACTACAAGCTCCTCAAGTCGCGTCGACCAAGATGGAGCCTCCACCTCGAGAGCACCATGGTCCACCATCAAATGGACAACTTCAAGTGCGACATGGACAACGACTTCGCCAAAACCATGAGCATGATGGCCAAGACTAATCATGCTTTGCGCTCATTACAACGCCTCACCAAGAAGAGTGCCAAGGACAAGAAGCATCATCACAAGCATCATATGGATGACCAAGTGCGCCATCTACATCAACCTTTGGCAAGGCATGCCAATGACCTCCATCGACACCATCATAAGGCACCTTCAACTACTCATGCCACCACCAAAATGGCACCAAGAGCAAGCTCTCCTCCACGCCATCAAGCTTCAATGCCACGAATTGAGGTCCTAGATGACGCATGCAACCTCATGGATGAGGAGGACGAAGACCTCTACTTTGCCAAGTTGGACGAGTACGTCAAGAGGAATACACAAGCCAAGGTGCAAGATGGCGATGACAAGGTCAAGAATGGTGAGCATGGGATTTTCTGATGCGGCCCGTCGTACGGACGCTCCTACATCTACACCAACAAGTCCCCCCCAAGTGGACCCATGACTCGTGCCCGAGCCAAACTCCTACAAGATAAGGTGAACTCGCTCCTCTCCTCGTGCCAATTTGATACCTCCTTGGATGGTATGCTACTTCATGCAACTACCCTATGCATCATCGGGTACGAAGCTTCGACACACCACCAAGCACCCAAGGATGGAGAACAAGGAGCAGAGCATGAAGCAGGAGCCGCTGGAGCTGCTTAGACTGGAGTCTCCGGTCTACGCACACCGGAGTCTCCGGTCCACCGGAGTCTCCGGCCCCACCTCCGGTCTGCCCCTAGAATCGGGCCCTGGGAAAATCTTATGGCCCCTCCGGAGGCCAGTCCGGAGACTGACCGGAGTCTCCGGCCCAGACGAGAATCTCTGGTCCACCACACCGGAGTCTCCGGTCCGACCGTCGCCAGGCATGAGAAGGCCTTTGGGCCTGCGGCCCATGTAACCCTTAGTCCATCCAGAACTTGTCTTTTATTCCTAAAGTACCCCTATTTAAGTGGCTAGCCTATATATAGTCCCCCACCTCCATTGTAAACACTAGGCATGATATTGGAATTCGTGGAAACCCCTTTGTGGATCTATCTAATTCTTGCCTCATGCTCCTTGACTAAGGAGCACCAATATCCCCAAATCTCGTTGGAGTTTGCATCGTGCCTCCAAGTTGTACAAGGCCTAGGCATTGGTGTCCCTTTGCCTAAACGTCAAGATCTCACCGAGTCTCCCATCTTGCCGTGCCGGTTTGAGAGAGAGAGTCCTCCGCCCGACGCTGATCCTAGGGATTGTGCCGGACCGGTCACTGCCGGCGTGAGCTATTGGTGTGTATCGTGGTATTGTGTGTGTGCTCATCGCATTCTTCGTGCGTGCGTTCGTCGCGTTCATCCGCCCCTCCTCTCCCCGCACTCCATCCTCTATTTGAAAGGGAATCGTGAAAGATCGGGCCACCCTAGAGGTTTGCCCTCAACATATTGGTATCAAGAGCTTCGTTGCTCACGATTTCCCCGACAAATTTTTCTTCTATCCACCAAAAAATTTGAAAATCCCCAAAAAACAGCCCAAATTTGCCATTGGATCGATCTCTTGATTTGGAGTGTTATTTGTGGTTTTGATCCGACCAAACCTTGTCTTAGGTGTTGGTCCAGCTTTATCCTATGTTTTGCCAGCCCAATTTGGCCAATTTTTCGCGGATTTGAGGACCTAAGGCGTGGATTTCCGCTCAAGAACACGAGCAGTTCGTGATCTGACTCCAGAACGGAGTCTCCGGCCTGCACACCGGAGTCTCCGGCCTACATCGGAGTCTCCAGCCTACCCATACCGGAGTCTCCGGCCTGCACCGGAGTTTCCGGCCTGAAACTCAGAGTCTCCTACCGACGTGATTTTGACAGTTTTGCCTCTAATCTTGCATTGGCTAATTTCCTCTTGTTTGTTTGTGCCCGTGTGCGTGTCGTCAACTAACAACAAGCTGCCGCATCGACAACCCCCGTGCTCATCGACACGACGGCCCACGAACATCATCCCGCACCACCGACGCCAAGTTCATCAGCAAAGAAGGTATAACTTGCGTCACCTTGTTAACCCCTATCTTCCTTTGTGTGTACATATCCTATGAGAGTGGCTCATCTCGTGTTTGCTTGAGCATTGTTCATTTGTCCTTGGATAGTGAGTGTGCATGATAAATATCAAGTGTGACTAGGTAGCATCAAGGGAGAGAAAAAAAATACAAAAGAAAGAAAAAGCAAAAGAAAAATAGTCTCCCGTGGCCAAAGAGAGTCTCAAAGCTTGTAAGAAAGAGAGAAAGAAGAGCGCCCAAGGCAAGTGCACAAATCCGTTGCTCACTTTTCTTCTTTGCAAACGAGCCACGGTCTCTCCTTGCATTGGCATGAGAACGAGCTTAGTCTTTGTTAGGACATTTTGTTTGCTCATTTTCATAGTCGTGTCAATCCCAACTTTCTCCACGTGTGTGTACATAGTCGTAGGTTCCCGTCACCCTTTTGAGTTGTTGACCTTCGCCTTTGACTTGAGTTTTGTTGGATTTTACCCACATTTGACTATCCCTTTTCTTTTGGTTGGTTCTTTGGCTATACACAATCCTAACCTACCACCAACAAGCTTTTGAGAGTTAGTTCTTTATTTAGTGTGAGTTTTCTTTGCAATTCCACTTTGCACGCTTATAGCTCTCACTTGTGGTTTCTAGTTTGGTGAAATCCCCAAGGTGAGGTACAAGGCTAACACCACCATATTCCACTTCCATATACAATATTTGTGTATCTTGCATGATGGATATGCACGGCGAGCCGAGCCAACCACCTCCCCAAGAAGAAGATCAAGGTTCGTACATGACGCGTGTAAGTCACATCATCGTCCGCCAAGAGTTCCGTGAACGTTGCCAAGCCCTTGAGACGTGACAAGATGAACAATTTGGCGAGAGGCAAGCCGAGTTCAAGAACATCGACAACCGCTTCGATGTCCTTGAAAGGAAAATGCAAGCAATGCATCACAACTTCGGCCACCACAATGAAGTACTTCAACGCTCCGTCGCCGAAACAAATGACAATCTTTGACGCCTCATCAACGGAATGGCAAGACCGTGTTCACGTGCTTCAAGCTCTTCAAGTTCTTCGCGTCGTCATGAACCTCTTCAACAAGATCTACATCCAAGTGCTCCAAGACGCAATGATGCCCCCGTGGTTGAAGATGGAACCTCTTCGAACTATGTACCTTCCCCACGGCACGCCGCAACGTCAAGCTATGATGGTGTCCTCTCTTCAAGGCCACGAGCAAGGCAAGAAGCACACCGTCACCACACAAGAGCACTAGTGATCCAACAAGAGAAACCACAAGAGGAACCGCAAGCGCAACCGCAAGTCTACCACCATCGACCGTGACACATACTTGACACAACAAGTGATGACTCCAATTTGGAGAATCAAGCTCGTCAACGACGTGAAGCTCTCCAAGATCCTCCTCCTCGTCATCAACATCATGAACGTCCGCACCGAGACCATGGTCATCACGAGGCACCTCCTCCACCTCAACAAAACTTGGAGCGTCAAGTGATACAAGTTGAGCGACGCCCACCACGTTAAGAGGCTCATGACCATGTTCTTCGCCGTGAAGCCCATGTGCCTAACCAACATCACCAACCGAGGAATGAGCCTCCCCTTTATCGTCAACCGCGTCAAGAGGCTCCACACCCTCGCCACCATGAGGTCCAAGCGCCTCAACCACGTCAACAACCGCGCCAAGAGAAAGAGCAAGCTCCTCAACAACAATATCAAGAGCAAGCTCCGCAACAAGGACGCGAGAACCAAGTTCCACCTCCCCAACTACAAGATCATCAACAAGGTCACCAAGCTCGTCGCAATGACCGCAACGATGAAGAAACTTTTGGCAAGCTCAAGTTCACAATGCCCAAGTTCACCAGATCCAATGACCCGGAAGAGTACCTCTCGTGGGCACTCAAAGTCGACAAGATCTTCCGCATGCACAACTATAGCAACGAGAAAGTGTTGTTGTCTATTTCGATCATATTCTTGTTTATAGCAAATCACTTCAGGACCATATAACACATGTCAAGGAAGTTTTGCAAATCCTTCGACATGAAAAGCTTTATGCGAATCTTCCCAAGTGCAATTTTGCTAAAGACAAGTTGATTTTTCTTGGATTTGTCGTTTCTTCGAAGGGAATTGAAGTGGATGTTTCCAAGGTAAAGGACATACGGGATTGTCCCATCCCAACAAATGTGAGTGAACTCCGAAGTTTTCATGGGTTGGTCGGTTTCTATCGTCGCTTTGTGAAAGACTTTTCAACCATTTCTTGTCCCCTTAATGGATTGACCAAAAAGAATGTCACCTTCGTGTGGGGCAAAGCACAAGAAAAAGCTTTTGATGAACTTAAAAAGAGGCTCACCGAAGCACCTCTCCTTGCGTTACCGGATTTCACACAAACTTTTGAGATAGAGTGTGATGCTAGTGGTATTGGCCTTGGAGGAGTCCTTATGAAAAACGGACGTCCTATAGCCTACCATAGCATGAAACTTGATGGTTCTCGCGTCAACTATTCGGTTTATGACAAAGAGCTTTTTGCCTTAGTTCGTGTCCTTCAAGTTCGGAAACACTACCTTTGGCCCAAGGAATTTATCATACATTCCGACCACGAGTCGTTGAAATATCTCAAAGGCCAAGCTAACTTGAGCAAGAGACACGCTAAGTGGGTTGAGTTCATGGAGTCTTTTCTGTACATTGTCAAGTATAAGAAGGGCAAAGATAATGTAGTTGTGGACGCATTGTCTATAAACATACAAGCCTTCTTACGAGACTTGAAATCAACGTGTTGGGTCTTGAGGAAATAAAATCTTTGTATGCTTCTCATCCGTTCTTTGAACCAATTTTCGCAAAGTGCTCCAATGACAAAGGAGTTGATGATTTCTATTTGCATGAGGGCTTTCTATTTAAACAAAACAAGCTATGCATTCCGAAGTCATTTCTTCAACTTTTGCTTCTCCAAGAATCTCATGGTGGAGGCCTCATGGGTCACTTTGGCCGTAACAAGACATTGGACATGCTCTCCACTCACTACTTTTGGCCCAAGATGAAGCGCGACGTGGAGCGCTACGTTCAATGATGCACGACATGTGTTCAAGCTAAGTCGCAAGCTAATCCCTATGGTCTTTATATGCCATTGCCTAATCCTCATACACCTTGGTCCGACATTAGCATGGATTTCGTGTTAGGATTACCTAGATCTAAGCATGGTCATGATTATATATTTGTTGTTGTGGATCGCTTTTCCAAAATGGCACACTTCGTACCGTGCCATAAGACCGATGATGCTTCACATGTTGCAAATCTGTTTTTCAGGGAAATCGTCCGTCTTCACGGTGTGCCAAGGACAATCGTCTCCGACCGCGACGTCAAATTCATGAGCTACTTATGGAAGACCCTCATGGCCAAGATCGACGTCAAGCTACTCTTTTCATCCGCATCGCATCCCCAAACTGATGGTCAAATCGAAGTTGTCAACCGAAGCCTCGGGACTCTACTTCGTGTGTTGATCAAGAAGAACTTGAAGGATTGGGAGGAATGCATCCCACACGCCGAGTTTGCCTATAATCGAGCCAAGCACTCAACAACCAAGATGAGTCCATTCATGATCGCCTATGGTTTTGAGCCCCTCACCGCGTTCGACATTCTTCCACTACCTCTCCATGAGCGCATGAACATGGACATCGAGAAGCGTGCACAAGCTATGAAGACGTTTCATGAAGAAACAAGAGCTACTATCGAACAACAAGTCCTTCGCCAAGCTTCAAGGTTAAACAAGGACAAGAAGGAGATGATCTTCGAAGAAGGTTACCTTGTGTGGATACACCTAAGCAAAGACCACTTCCCTAAGGAACGTGACTCCAAGCTCAAGCCAAGAGGAGATGGTCCCTTTAAGGTCCTCAAAAGAATCAACAACAACGCCTATATCATCGACATACCGACCTCCAAGTACCTTGCAAGCAATACATTCAATGCCAAGGATCTCTCACCTACCATGGAGATGTTCAAGATGATAACCATGAAGAGTCGAGGACTCCTCTTTCCCAAGGGAGGGAGCTGATGCGGCCCATCCTACGGACCTCCTACATCTACACCAACAAGTCCCCCAAGTGGACCCATGACTCGTGCCCGAGCCAAACTCCTACAAGCTAAGGTGAACTCGCTCCTCTCCTCGTGCCAATTTGATACCTCCTTGGATGGTATGCTACTTCATGCAACTACCCTATGCATCATCAGGTACGAAGCTTCGACACACCACCAAGCACCCAAGGATGGAGAACAAGGAGTAGAGCATGAAGGAGGAGCTGCTCAGACCAGAGTCTCCGGTCTATGCATACCGGAGTCTCCGGTCCACCAGAGTCTCCGGCCCCACCTCCGGTCTGCCCCCAGAACCGGGCCCTGGGACAATCTGATGGCCCCTCTGGAGGCCAGTCTGGAGACTGGCCGGAGTCTCCGGTCCGACCGTCGCCAGTCATGAGAAGGACTTTGGGCCTGCGGCCCATGTAACCCTTAGTACGTCCAAAACTTGTCTTTTATTCCAAAAATACCCCTGTTTAAGTGGCTAGCCTATATATAGTCCCCCACCTCCATTGTAAACCCTAGGCATGATATTGGAATTAGTGGAAACCCCCTTTGTGGATCTATCTAATTCTTGACTCATGCTCCTTGACTAAGGAGCACCAATATCCCCAAACCTCGTTGGAGTTTGCATCGTGCCTCCGTGTGGTACAAGGCCTAGGCATCGGTGTCAGTTTGCCTAGACGTCAAGATCTCACCGAGTCTCCCATCTCGCTGTGCCGGTTCAAGAGAGAGTCCTCCGCCCGACACCGATCCTAGGGATTGTGCCAGACCGGTCTCCTTGACGTGAGCTATTGGTGTGTATCGTGGTTTTGTGTGTGTGCTCATCGTGTTCTTCGTGCGTGTGTTCGTCGTGTTCATCCACCCCTCCTCTCCCCGCACTCCATCCTCTATTTGAAAGGGAATCGTCAAAGATCAGGCCACCCTAGAGATTTGCCCTCAACATTTTCCCTTCACCAAAGGAGTCGCATGGAGTTGAGCACACCGAGCCTACCCCTACATGCTTGAGTGATGATGTGGTACCAATCCCATGTGAGTGAAAACAAGAGTGAGATAAGTGGCTCCACCATCGTTGAGATTGAGTGCTTCCACTTGGAGGGCATGAGTGATACACCTAGTGAGTTGAGAGTGGTATTTGATAGGTCATGTGCGACCACTTTGATTTCTAATGACTTACCCTCTACCTCTAGTGTGTTTCCTCATGATGTGCTAGGTTCCATGTATAAAGAAGCTCCAAGCTTGGAGATGATGATGCCTCCACCAAGAAGATGAACATGGTGGATGAAGCTAAGGCCATCCCCATACAATAAGAAGAAGTCGCCCACATGGAGGCCAATGCTACCACAACACCCACATCATATGAGAGGTATGAACAAGGTAAAATAAGGGTGTTGATGATGCCATGATCCTACTAGTGGACATGATGACTTGTGATGATTGGCATGTTATGGATGATGTTTGTGATATCACATATGACTCATTGGTATTTACATGTGATACTTTGCCTCTGCATAATGTTGAGCATGTGAAATTATTTGATTGTGATGATGTTGCCATAGACATGCCATGCTCTAAACGTTATGTTGATGATACCATTGCTTGCACTTTGTTGAACAATTGCTCTTTCCAATGTTTTGCTTGCAATGATGTTACTAATGGTACCCCTCGAACCATGCTTTGTCATGAGTGTTTTACAATTTCTCCCGTTGCTTGCAATATGGAAGATTGCTCCTTCACTTGTTTTACTTGCAACAATAATTCTCATATGCTTTCTATTGAGATGGCCCCCATAGCTTTCTCAAATTTTGGAGATTTTGGTAAATGCCATGATAAGCATGTTCACCACTTGCATACTCACCATGCATCTATTTCATACTTGATTGACACTCATGGTGATGTGCACAAGAAGAGATCGTCATGATGGATGATGTTTTTCTCTACCATGCACACGTTCTTCCTTTTGTGTTTGATGTGTGTAGGTACCCGCACAAGAATGTCAACCTCGGTTGAGCACGAGTTGACAAATAGAGCTCTAGAGAGCATCCCCCAAGTGAGTTGAAGATCGAACCCAACTTTGATACCTTTTGCATGCTTTGCATCTTTCATGTTGAAAAAATGCTCTTTCCTATGGTTTGTTTGCAAACATGTTGTTTTTGCTTCCGCTTGCGATATACGTACTCCCATGATCTTTGTTTTTGATGATATGTGTATGGCATCCAACATATTGAACAATTGTTCTTTCCAATGGTTGGCTTGCACACATAATGATGTTGCTTTGGATATTCTTCCGCATGTGTTTTGCCAAATTCTCCTATTCTTGCATCAAAGATGTTGATCAATATTTTACTCAATTGCTTTGAGTGCCACACTAAGATCTTATATGGAGTTTTTGAGTTCCCACATTTGGAAGATGTTCAAATGATTCCCATGCACGTTGACCTTGCATATGCATCCCGTTTGCTATACTTGAGTTGTGCTAATAGTGTTGTGAACAAGAATGGACATGCACAAATGACATGCTCCTCTATCAGACACAAACATATGTTGCTTAGTCTTTGTTGTGTGAAGGTACAATTGTTTCCGCGTCAACTTCTATGGACAAAGAGTTGACAAGACGAGATGAGAGTTACCTATGGCTGCCCTTCAACGAGCTATCTCTACACCATAAGGTGCCTTCACTCTACTTGAGGACTCATGCTATTATATTCATGAATTGGCTACGCTTTGATTGTTGCTTCGTTTTTGTTGTGAGCTTTGTAGGCTTCATGGAAATTGAAGGAACATTGAAGTCTTTGTCAATTCAATCTTCGAGGGCGACTATATGGTGAACCCCAAGATCAAGAAGGTATCTCGACATCTTCTACTTTGTGATAAGCGTGTAGAGTCGAGGACTCTTCTTGAAGGGAGGAGATGATGTGGCAGGACCTTGATCGTTACCACATCATGGTCTCCAACTTATGCCAAGTCCTCATGGACTCCAAAGGTGAATCCGTTCCTTGATGCGAGCCCACTTCCTACCCCATTGAATGGTATACTACTTCATACTCCGTCATGTATTCATGATAGGTTCATACCGACAAGTACGAAGGCATGGAAGGAAGCCTGGAGCACCAAGCCCGACAAGACGGTGGCTTGGAAGAGAAGACGGAAGAAGCAGCAGCTGGAGCACCGAAGTCTCCGGCCTACGCACACCGGAGTCTCCGGCCTGCAGACCCCGAAGTCTCCGGACCCATCTTCGGACCGACCCCCAGATCGAGCTCGAGGACAGTCTGTCTACCACTCCGGAGACGGATCGGAGACAGACCGGAGTCTCCAGCCTAGACAGGAGTCTCTAGACCCCACACCGAAGTCTCCGTCCTGAGCGTATGGGCCCGCGCGCCGCCAGCTGGGCCTTTTGTAACACCCTCGAATCGGTCCTATGCAAGTTTTAGCGATTCCTGCCAAACCCGCATGGAAACGATTTAAAGATGCCCACCAGGCACTTGCGTGTGGGTGGAAAACAAAGTAATACCATTACACAATAGTTCACGATGGAACCCATAGAACATATATATACAACAACGACTCAATGAGTCAACAAAACAGATATACAATACAAAGATCCAAATCACCTTGAAAACGATATAGCGTCCGAGTACAGACAAGATGCAAATGGGGCTAAGAGTCCTGAAGAATAACCAATGGCGTCCATAACCCTGCCCAGGCCAAGCCGGAAGGGTAACCCTACTAATGACGTCGATCTCAAACCTGCTAAAACAAAAGGGATGCCGACAAAGGGCAAAGGAAAAAGAGGAGCGTCGGTACTGAGGCCAGTACACGGCGAGGCTAGAATTCGGCGGTCCTCGCCTACATAGGTATGGTAATTTGGCAGCGTGAAGCATGCACTAAACAACCTATAGAGACTGGTACAAGCTCGGCTATTAGAGAGAGATAAGAAAGACCTATTTGGAACCAACCTTATACTAACACCAATCATACCCATCCTGGTATTCCCCCTCAAGACCAAACGAGGAAGTCAAACCGAGGAACTCACACAGTTGGCAGTTTTATTCATTCCATTATAGTTGAAGCACTTACTAGTCGATAGACAACATGAGTCATCCACGATAGCATAAGTAGTGGGCGTTTTAGTTAACCATTCAGTTGTGGTTGCAATACTTACTAGTCAAATACAATTGTACGTGACATCCCAAACCCGAAGTTGTTGGCACTTTTATTTCATTTCATTGGGTTGCATACTTACTAGGCGGGTATAACATGACCACGATACACCCAGTTCCACCGATTGTTGGCACTTTTATTATCCATTCCATTGTAGTGGAGCTGAGTACTAGTCACATATTAAGTCAAATTTATAGCACTACTTTAGTTATGCTTGTCTATGATCGAGATACTATGCTCCAAGTCGTCCATAACCGGACACGGCTTTGAGAAAGATTTACCTACGGGTGCACAAATAACAACACACACGATCAACCTCGGAAAATCCAAATCAAAACCCAGCGAGGCTTTCACGACAAGCAATCACAGGATTCATAAATCATTTCAAGCCACCCCATTAAGCTACCAGCATGAAGTTGGCGGCTCGAAGACGGACCCAAGGTTTGCGTCAATGGTTGTAAACGTTGGGAACCGAAAGTGTGATTGGGCTTGTCGATACCTCAAAACCTCATCTAAAGCGATCTGGTGCTCCACGCACAATCGTAAATAAGCGATAAAGCATGGCATAGGTACAGGATAGTAATAAAGCCCCAAACTAGTTTGTGGCCCCAAGAAATAAGAAATGAATCAAGCTCTAGCTAAGGGGGAATCATAGAGTCTCACGTATGTGGATAGTGCGAATAGTCAAGGAACAGGTATCAAGTACTCGGGGCCTACGGGACACAAGTGGACATGAAAAACCAAATAGCATATATTGCCCACCGGTGCCTCTTTCATTAGTTATCCTAGCAATTTAATAGTTGTATTTAAAATCATGATCCTCTCCACCATTAAGCATCTCCACCATTAAGCATGTGTCAACCTTCCATCAACGATGGAGCAAACGACTGACGACAAACCTTTTGGTAAGCAACTCGACTGTGCAAGGCCGACTATCTATCAAACAACAGGCAATAGGATGTGTCCAAGGCAATATAGGGGCTGCAAGGAATATAAATGGTGCACGGGAACTAAAGCATCGCAACACGGATAGCAATAGATCAACAGAAGGAAGTAAAGACTACAAATGCAAAATAGGTATAAAGGGGGAGAATGCTCGCCTGGGAAACACTACCGAAGGTTCATATCCGAAGAACTTGTCGATACTCGCATCCACTCAATGGCCTAATCCACGAAGAACAAAACACTAAAAGAAACACCGAATGAAATATTTAATACTACGGCAGAAGAATCGGCATGTTTATGATATGATGCATGACATGGCAAAGATGGGGTGCAATTAGTCCATATTAAGTGGAATCGGGGTCCCGACAAATAATTAGAAGGTTCAAGTTATTTGGATACCCCGCAATTTAAATGTTGTATTAACAAGGCAAAACATGGCATCGGTTCTCTACACAAATTTAAATGGGCGTTGTAAGACTAGAATAGCCCATATAGTCTCCATATTTAATTATGAGGTGAATCGACTAAATACCCCAAACAAATGAATATGTATCTTGACATGAGCAATTTAATATGCAACAGATAGATGTCATATATTATAAAAATATAGGGGTCCCGGATAGGGGTCATACATCGGATCGGCGATCTTGGTGGGTTAACGGGTTCGATGCGGTCTACTGGGTCTCGGTCTTGGACCCGGGAAGAAGGTCATGGAGGAGTTCAGGAAGGAGACCTAAACGTTCCATGAAGAAGCTCTTTGAGGTTGGAGGTCTTGGCGATTCCACGTCGAAGGGGCTCGGGTTCAGAACTCCATCTCAACCATACGCCAATGTTGGGCGATGGAGGCGAATCTTGGCGTCTAAGGCCGCCATCAAATCGATGGAGATCTTGTTGATGAGGCAGTCTTGGCATCTTAATATCGCATGCAGGATATGGTTCTTGTGCAGTCTCGGACAGCAACAAACCCACGAAGCATCACATCCCACTACGATCGTGGGCAACATCGGACACCAAAACACACAGAGGCAAACATTAGCAATCAGGGTCTTTGCTCTAGTGTAGGGTGAGGCAGACTCGTCCAGAAAGAGGCAAGCGGTGATGGAATCGGGTCACGGCAGCGAGCTTCACGTAGTCTGACACGGAGGAGACAAGGGCAGCGTGGCGAGCACGGCAGCTATGACTTGACGGCGGGAGGATGAGGCGCCGAGGGGCTGGAGTAGAGGCATCACAGGCGGTGGTGCGGGAGGAAGGCGACTCGTGGCGATGTGACGGCGGGACCTGCGGAGGAGGAGACGGGACGGCGGTAGCTCTCTGGCGAGGCTCGAGGAGGTCGTCCGTGGTGAAGGAGGGCGCTTGGCGCGAGCAATGCGTGTTGAAGGAGCTAGGGAGGGCAGCCGGTGGGTGCTTGCCGTGGCCCAGTGGAGGTTGCGGGACTGTGCTGCTCTTTGGCGAGTTGGCGCTGGGCAACAACAAGGCCGTGTGGGCGCTCAGGGCCAGTCTGGCGGCGGCGGATATGGGAGGAGGCCAGGCGTGGGCGGAACTACCGTGGCGACCACTGGTCTCCGGCGAGAATCGGCGGGGTAGACGGAAGAGGCGAGGCTGGCGGCGCCGGGTGAGCAGATGAGGCAACAATCTGAGTTGGGGAGAGAGGAGGTAGGTGGGGATCGAGGATGGTCTCGAGGTGGGAGCCAGGTTGAGGTGTCGGAGAGTCGAGGTGGTGGGTCGTCTCACGGTCAACCGCGTGTGTTATGGTTGTGGTTGGAGTGGGACCCACGAGGAATGGGGATTAGCGAAGTGCAGGCGTGACAAGGCGAGGCTCACATCGGGTGGGGATCAAGCGGTCGTCACGACGTGGGGTGGGTTAGAGCCGTCAATATGCTTCCATGTGCGTTACTGCCTTGATGCGAACCAAGTGAAGTGAGATGCCGCGGTCTTGCTGGTGTGTGGTGGCGGCAGGTGGGGATTAGGGTTAGAGTAGGTAGAGGCTGGGTTTGATCTAGGGTTTAGTCTAGATGAAATTTGGGTCGAGGTGGTGCAGTCGGTTGGGCCTCTGACGACGGGCTGGACTCCCGGACAAAAATCTTTTATTCTTATTAGATTATTATTTTATTTCAAAAGCCTTTCGTAAATAGTTTTTAGACAAAACAAAATATCCAGAAGGACCAGGGTTTATAATTTGAAATAAAGAGGAAGGATATTTAGAAAATAAAGGTAGGCTTTTAGAAAATAGTTTTAGTCAAATATATGCATGATGATTTGACGATGCTCAAATAAATGTAGCATGATGACATGAGCATGCAGCCATAATGATGCACAAAATGAAACACTAAGCGATTTTCTAGTAGTGGTTTTATGGGTGCTACACCTTTGGCCCATGCCCCTTAATCGCCCTAGACTTTCCCTTTTATTCCTAAAGTACCCTTGAACTAGTGGCTGGCCTATATAGTGCCCCCACCCCTCATGTAACCTAGACATAGATGATAGACTAAAAAACCCCTTTGTGGAATCTCTAGTTTTTATCATCCCCTTCTACCAAAGGGGATCATTATCGCCACCACCTCGTTGGGTTGTATCGCTCCTCCCTCTTTGTACAGGCATAGGCATCGAGTCCCTTTGCCTGGGCGTCAAGACCCTCCCAAGGTGTTCTTCCCTCTCCGTGGGATCGAGGGAGCCACGTTGACTGATCTTTCCTTGAGGATTCTATGGGACGGTGGCCACCGGTGAGAACAATCGGCCTTGTATCGTGTGTGTTTTGCATGTGTTCATCGTGTTCTTGAGGTGTGCGTCCGCTTAGCTACCTTCTCCTTTCCCTCGCTTTCCCATCTATTTGACCATGAGATCCGTGAAGATCGGGCCACCCACGGGTTACCCCATAACACTCCCTCTCCTCCCTCGCGCATTCTTCATTGATCAACACATCTTGTTCCATTATCTCCTCGCTCCGTGCTACACCTTCTTCTCCTAAGTACCTGATCATGCAATAATTCAAAGACTTAGGTAGTATAAAATTCTCATTAATTAAAACACCAGGTTCATTAGAAACAAGTTCACCTTGTTCTAGTAGCTTAGCACGAGCTCTTGTGATTGGTCCAATCCTTATCTCATTGGATTGATCCTTCTTTTGCAATGGGAACATCTTCATTAGCAATTGGGGTAGGTGTAACTGTAGGGATGTCCACATCAAAATCTCATGGTTAATGCGTAATATACGACGCTAGAATCACTAGCGACATTGGTTGTTAAGTCCTAGATATTATGTTCCTTTACCACTGGAACTGTATCAGTAGATTATTACCATATGGTAAATAATCCCTAATCATTTTATTATGAAAATAGTGTTTCTGACCTTTTTTTGAAATGCAGGTGATGACAACATTTGAGTTACAAGCATTTGATAGAAAATAATAAAAGGACATGAGCAAGTGTGAACTTTCCTTTTGTGATTGCAAGATTATGCACTCACGGTCTTCAAGATATTAGAAGATCCAAATTTTGTAAACAACATCATTGGTCCGGTAAGGATGAATGTTTAAAGAAGCAACATGCACTTATGCATAACTAATGTAATGCAATTTGATGAACGTGAAATCCTGGAATAATCGTATCTAATCTAAGGTTCAGAAACTAGGGATGGTTTCTTTAGAATGTGTTTCACTTTTATACCAGCTTCACACTTGTGCTTCTTATTAAGGCTTGTGAGAGTGTGTGTGAAACAATATGTAAATACAACAAGTAGCATGCAATACTAAAGCACTAAAATGGGGCGTGTTATCTAAAAGATTTCTTAAGCGAGAGTTATTACTCAATTAGAGCCTTTATCGAAATGTACTTGATTACTTATAATGTTTCTTAAAAACAATTCTTTGAGGAAAAAGATTACTTAAGTAAACAAAGGTATTTGAACTCTAAACTAACACTCTTAGGGTTTCCTACTAGCTATAGTTCTTCAAGAAGAAAGAATTACTTCATTTGAATAATGACTACACTAATAGTTGAGACTTATCTGTCTTGGTCATTAGATGGTATTATAGTTTGTTCACTTTGTAATGTTTATTTAAGGTTAATTAAGAGTGGTAACACTTCTATTTTAATCATGTTTTCTTAACATTATACTTGAATATAATCATTTATTTCCTTACAAATGAGTGGTAATAATTTATAATATGGAAACAACCTTACTTAACTATTTATGAATTACCTTTGGATTTTTTAATATACTTATTAAGTTGTGAGTGAAATAATAGTAAAAGGTTTAATAAGTCAATATATTATTCTTGAGGATTTTATATTTGATAAAATCCCTTTGGAAAATAATACACGCTTATTTGTGAATAAGAGTTTCACAAATATTGTATTTAAGATGCTTTAGACTATTTTAACTTCATAGTAGCATTACTTAGGATTAACACTATTATTGGACCTTTAATGGATAATATTAGAAGTATTATCAATTTTATATATCCTTTTATGAATTATCCATTAAGTAAATAAGTTTAATTCAAGATTATTGGAGTACTCTTCGAAAGCGCAGTCAATCCATCAGTTAGAGCTTTGGTCTCGTGATTTCATGTTATGGAAAAGATAGGGATCCGGAGAGATTGAATTCAGCAAACCTTAGCAAGTACAAGAAGTAGATTGACAAGTAGGGTTCCCGCTTCACTAAGTGCGGGCCTTTCTTTAGCGCATATCACGTTAGAAAGCAGTCTTTTCTATCCACGGAGGAATTTCTTCATTGCAGACAAGATTCTAGTGAGGGACCTGCTAAATGCGGATCGTTCACCTCGAAACTTATTAAATAGGGGCATTGGAATTGATAATTTATATGGAAATCCTTCTTGTTATTTCCCCCTTTTCCCTATACACCACAGCTTCATACTTTCATTCCATCAATCTATCGATTGAGTCATCGATTTACTGTGGTCTGGCTTACTAACTATCAATGTTCTCGTAGAAGGGAAGTGGCATGCAATAAGTTAGGGTTTCCTACTAGCTATAGTTCTTCAAGAAGAAAGAATTACTTCATTTGAATAATGACTACACTAATAGTTGAGACTTATCTGTCTTGGTCATTAGATGGTATTATAGTTTAATTCACTTATTGTGAGTGTTTATTTAAGGTTAATTAAGAGTGATAACATTTCTATTTTAATCATGTTTTTCTTAACATTATAGTTGAATAGAATCATTTATTTCCTTACAAATGGTGGTAATAATTTATAATATGGAAACAACCTTACTTAACTATTTATGAATTACCTTTGGATTTTTTAATATACTTATTAAGTTGTGAATGAAATAATAGTAAAGGTTTTAATAAGTCAATATATTATTTCATTCTTGAGGATTTTATATTTGATAAAATCCATCGAAAATATTACCTTATTTGTGAATAAGAGTTTCACAAATATTGTATTTAAGATGCTTTAGACTATTTAACTTCATAGTAGCATTACTTAGGATTAACACTATTATAGGACCTTTAATGGATAATATTAGAAGTATTATCAATTTTATATATACTTTTATGATTTATCCATTAAGGAAATAAGTTTAATTCAAGATTATTGGAATACTAAACCTTTATTTATTTCAAAAGTGGATTATTATATTTTTAACATGTACATATTCTTTTTTGTGATCATTTTGGTATATTATAGTTATTTTTGTGATTTTGAAATAATAAGATATGAGTTTTACCACTTTATAAATACTTAATAAATAATAATTATTTAGTTAAATATCAACAATGTACAAAATAAGTTTATAATTGTATATTTTGTTTTTCTAAGAATTTTGGTATATCATACTTATTATTATGAATTTATAAATAATAGTATATAATATATTTATGATTTATCCTTAATAGGATATTTGCTAATAATAGTAATTATTTTATTTAAGTTGGAAAATAAAGTATGATAATAGGTTTATATTATAGAGTTTAATTTTTTGAACATTTTGATATATAATATATATTTTTCTGAGTTCTAAAACAAAAATATATTCAATTTTTAAGACTTAGTCATTTTCTTAAATTCCTGAAATTTATTTGTATTGAAATTATATTGCTTTATCTAATTACTTAAACAGAAAATTCGTTGTACACTCGGACCTAACCTAGCTAGGGTCACTGACCAATGGGGTCAGGACCACGTCGACAGCCACCTAGGCATGGATTAGTCAAACCAGCTGACATGGCCAGGAGTGATGTGAGCATGACGTCATCATGACGTTGATACATCCATTTTGCATCACTATTCTATGTCATAATTCACTATTATTCATTGATATATTTCGTATTGAGAGGTGCTACTTATGTTATTTCATCTGTTTTTGCATGGTTGATGACTTTTGGAGCATGGACCGCTGCAGTCAGGATTCTGATGAAAAGGTGTTGTTTGGAGGCAAAATTCGCGAAGATCAGAAAATTCGGGAAAATATACGGAAAATCCTATTTTTCCAGAAGACGAAGGAAGCCAGAAGGGGGGCTGGAGATGGGCCACAGGGGGCCCACACCACCCCCTGGCACGGGCAGCCCTAGGTCGTGCCAGCAGGTGGTGTGGCTGCCCTGGCCCACTCCATGCACTCCCCTCTAGCGTATATTATCCTCCCGAAACCCTAAGACTGGGAGAGCGACCACATAAAGATTCCGCCGCCTCTGCGGGGCGGAAAACACCGAGAGAGAAAGATCTCTCCGGAAGACAGATTTCTGCCAGGGGAATTCCTTCCCGGAGAGGGGAGATCGTCACCATCAACACCACCATCAAGCTGGACTTCATCGGGATCATCATCATCATCACCACCATCATCACCATCAGCACCCTCATCACCATCTCCATATTGTTGTAACAATTGGGTTGAATCTTGCATTAGTTCTTAGGGGAAACTTTCCCGGTGTTGATTACTCTTTGTAGTTGATGTTATTGAGTGAACCATTGAATTATTGTTTATGTTCAAATTGTTATACATCATTATTCCATCTCTGATCATGATCCATATGATGTCTTGTGAGTAGTTCGTTTTGTTCTTGAGGACATGGGAGAAGTCATGTTGTTAGTAGTGGAGTTGTGTTGAGAAAGATTCAATAGTTTGATATTTAAGTTGTGGTGTACTTCTTCTAGTGGTGTCATGTGAACGTCAACTACATGACACTTCACCTATATGGGCCTAGGGGAATGCATTGTGTATTTGGCATACTAATCGTGGGGTTACGGAGTGATGTAAACCTGAACCCCCGTTAGGAAACCATTGCACAAGGGACGTAAGGGTCTTAGAGTTTAAAGATGTGGTTAGGTTTCTACCTTAATTAATTTCTTGTACTTACGGATGTTGCAAGGGTATAATCACAAGTATGTATTAGTCCTAGGAAGGTCATTACATTAGTACGAAGTTCACCCACACAACACTTAGCAAGCTAAAGAAGATTAATCAACTATATAGGCGAAAGCGCCAGACAGTCTTCATGTGTCCTCGAGAAAGTTTGGTCATCTTAAGTAATACAACATTGTCCTTTGCTGCATAAAGGATTGGGCCACTTGCTGCATTTATTCCTACTGTCTTTTGTTTACTCGTATTTTGTTCCTTGCTTTATGAAAACCCTAAAATCCGTTTGATAAGTATTTGCAGAGAATTCTGATCCATACCACTAGCGACACCTTCTACTCCTCGTTGGGTTCGACCTCTTACTTATAAATCTGCGATACACCCCTATACTTATGGGTCATCAATACTATTTTACATTTTGCCACGTGGGTGAAGCGCTATTGGAAGTGGAACTAGTAAAGGAAACTTCTCTGTGAGTGTTGTTTACTTCTGCTGGTTGCTTTATTTTTTTTTTCGTTATGGATAATTACGCTGAGTTTCTTGTTGGCAATGCTACTACCAAGCTATGGTAGTAGATAAGCCACCACCTCTGACAATGATGTTTTAAAATACCTACAAGAATTATTGATCTATTATGGATAACTACTATGTTGGGGATGGGCCCATCCCTGTGATCATTACTCTTTATACATGAATTATGGGTTGTTTCAGGTGCGGTATTACTACAAATCAAGTTAAGAAGAAGTTATTCTCATTATCACTAAAAGGAAGAGCTGAGGAATGGTATAAGCTGCTGAAGAATGGTCAAGCTCTGGAATGGGAGGAAATAGTGTAGCATCCCAATTGTCTAACAATTGTAATGCTACTTGGTCTAGTAATATAATGACTACTTCATATATATAATTGTTGCACCATAAATATATCATGCTCATGTCATCATGCCACCTTGCATTTGAGCATCATATAAAACCCTTTTTGTTTGGTTCTTATCTCATATGCAATATTAATTGTATTTGCCTCTTGGTATTGTATTTGGTTATTGATATATTGTTTAAATGCCCAAGTTGAGTTGGGGGCATATCTTTTATTAACTCCACCACCTTTCTTGTCATCACCCCATCATTCCACCATTCCACCATATATGAGCATTGCAACTTATTTGGTTTTACCTCTAGCTCATGTGGGTTGGGATGGATCCAATTCTATCATGCTCTCATATATGAACCATATTGTTTCCACATTATTGGTTTATGAGAGCCACATGTACCTTTGCATGCCTTGTGGTGGAACCTTTTCTAGCTTCCATATATACAGGGTTGTTTTGGGGTTATTATCATGTTGGGATATTTAGGGCTTACTAAATACCTAGTGGCACATACACACTAGCAAGTCATTTCTATTCAAATATGGTCATCTCCATCTACTCCACATGGGCATCCTTTAATTCTTTTTGCTTGGCTTTATTCAATTTTGGGAATGCATAATAATAATGCCATGTTAATATTATTGTTCTCACAAAAATAAACATGGCATTAAATATTTTGCATGGGCCATGCAAGTACCACCACATTCTAGTCTTTGGTTTTATTTGAATCTTTGAGTGGATCATCATCTCTCCCTCTCTCTACCACTCTCTTTTGGCTTGATCTAGTTTGGTCTTGCTAAAATCCACCACCACACCTCTATACCTCTCTTCCTCTCCTTTTGTTGATCTTGTTTGAGTTTGCTAAACCCTACACCTTTCCCACATATTCTTGTTTGATCTAGTTTGGTGCATGCAAGCATCTAAAATTCTAAACTCTAATACTAGGCCTCACCTCTCCGCTCTCCGAAACCCTCGTTCCGCTCTAACCTAACCCGAGCTCCCTCCCGAGCTACACCGAGCTACCCCCATGCCCTCTCTCTCGGCCTCTCTCCTCTCTCTCACCTTGCGAGGCCCACACCGGCCACCTGGACCCACTCCTAGCTACCACTCACCCCAAGCCCTAACCTTTTAGCCACTACCTGTACTCCAACCCTAGCTCCATACCCGAGGCCTCTCTCTCTAGCTCCTCTCCCTCAAAATGTAGTGCCCACCAGTCCCGCCTTTGAGCCTCCCCAACAGCTTTTGCCGTCATTCCAGCCCGAGCCCCTACCTGCCTTCATCACCTACCCTGCTCCCCGCCTCGACCCGAGCTTACGTGAAGGAGAGGGGAGGAAAAAGGCCGGCAACAAGTCACCTTTTCTCTACCCCACCCCCACGGCCTAGCTCCCTCTCCCCTCTCGCTACTCTACCACCCACCTCCACAACCTCTCTGCTTCTTCCAGATCTACAGGCCAGGGCCGCTTCCCTTTTCTCCCTCGCCTTCCCCTACGACCAAATTATCTACCCTTATCACGCCATGCCGTGGCTGCCTCCACCTCCTCTTCTCTTACCAGCCGGTGGGCGTGGCGATTCATTACTGCAGTATCGAGGAAGACCACGCACTTCTTGCCCACTCTAGAATCAAGGCCATGTGAGGAGGAGGAGGACCCAGAGCCACCAGGCCACTACCGCATGACGACGAACCCTAGATCCGCTTCGCGCTTGCCACGTCAGCTGATCGCCATGCCTCCTCTGCCAGACCAACCGCACATCAACATCTCCTCCCGGTGAGCTGCTGAGCCCTCACAGCATCCCTCCTCGCTCATTACCCCTCTGGCGTGCTTTTTTGGTCACTCAAGTTTAACGCCCTCAGTGCGCGCCGGCAAGATCGTGTTCCAGTTCCTCTCATCGTGGCCTTGCTCAGCATATCTAGCATCAAGGCTGACTCCTCTCACCTACTTCAAAGATCCTCTCCGAGCTGCGTTGGTGCATTCCATACGCCGTCACAGCCGAGAGACTTTACGGTCGATCCTTGTAGTTCCCATCCCCCCACCTTCTGTCAGAAGGCTTGTGGCATCTCCAAACAGTTTAAATGGGCCACAGAGACGCAGTAGAAGAAAAAACAAGAGCTGCAGGTTCTTTTCTCGGAAAACCCTTCTGCTTTTGTTTTCCTCCACCGCAATCGCTTTAGGGACCCCATCTGCCTCTACTTGGTGGCAGCTTTGCAAAAGGTACTGCATAAGTCTAGGGAATCACAAAATCATGCCAACATTGTGGCTCTGCCGGCGTGGCCTCAGCCTTCGCCAGCCCACTGGCCATTGGACCCCCGGGGTCAGCGCTGGCCCCACTCGGCCATTCTGTCAGTGGCCGGATAAAGTCATAAGATGAGACTAACCTTCATCCTCGCCACAGGTGGCATCACCTGGATTAACCCACTGCCCGTAAATGCAGCTGTGGCTAGACCTGGGTGAGTAAAAAGATTTTCACGTCATGCTTAAATTTAAGTACCTTTTCAAAATTAATTTAAATTCACTTTCAAATCTGTTTCAAATAACTTTTAAAACATAAACCAAATTAAAACATGTAATATATGTTTTGAAACAGAAAAATGTGAGGATTTCAAATATGGCCTTTAAAAATATTTGGAATACTTTAATTTCAAAGTTGATTAAAATTACAATAAAATGCCCTTTTCCTCAATTAATTAATAACTTTTGTTTTATAACCCAAATTTGACAAATGATATGTCTAAAACACCAATGATTTAGAGACCTTCTTGTTTATGTATTCCATGTCTGTTTTGCAGCAGCTTTTATCATACAGCATACAGCAACTTAAATGAGGGTAAATGTGACCAAAACTCAATAAAAGGTTTATTTCTTGTATTCCACACCTCACCCATGCTATGCTACATTATTGCTATGTACCAGTGCATCATTCATCATGGCATGATTGTTTGCTTGTTTGATTTGTTCATATGCTATGTGCACTTTCTTATTTATGTTGGCCCTTGTCTGCTCGGGTTCTTCTTCGGTCAGACACGAAAGGTGGGATATCAAGATACCCGGTGAGCACCACCTGTATCCTTCTCTCGCTGAACTGAGATGCCAGGCAAGCACTCACATGCTTGCATACATATAGTACCTCCATTGCCTCTATCTTATTCTCTCTTTCTTTGCATCATTGAGTCACATCACATTAAACTCAATCCCAAGTATTGTATGTTTTACTTTTTAAACCCACCCATTTTTTGTTCCTCCATCCTATGAGCCATTACCACAGGAGTTTGAGCCATGCGGTCGAGAACCACATGTGTAGGGTGCGTGGACACCGATGGATAACGAGGTACCTAACAACTTAACCCGGTAGTAATGGATAACTAATGAAAGTGGCACCGGGGAGCAATATCTGCTATTTGGTTTTTTATACCACTTGTGTCCCGTGAGGACCTCGAAAGTACTTGATTCGTTCCTTGAATATTCATATTATCCACATCCGGAGGCTTATGAACCCCCTGAGCTAGAGATTGATTCATTCTTATTTTGGGGCTAAAGTAGTTTGGGCATTATTAATATTATGTACTTATGCCATGCTTTTACCCGCTAATTTAAGATTGTGCGAGGAATGCAATCGTACTGTTTAGGTAAGCGGAGTGTCATGGTATCGGCAGTTCAAATACATTTTCGGTTCCTAGTCGCTTACAAATTAGCTGATTTAAACCTTGAGTCCGCTCTTTGTTTGCCAACTTCGCTATGGTAGCTTAATGGGGTGGCCTCGAATATTTCGAATCTCGTGATCGCTTTGTCGTGATCGCTTTCGTTGGTTTTGATTTGTTTTTCCGAGGCTGATCGAAAGTGTGTTGTTATTTGTGCACCCCCTCGTTAGGTAAACTTTCGAAAGCCGTGTCCGCGGTTATGGACTACTTGGACACGTCATCATAGACAAGTATAACTAAAGTAACGCTTTTAATTTGGCTAAGTACCCAATTAGTAAATAGTACAACACTATGGAATGGATAATAAACTGCCAATGGATTTGGAAGTTGTTCGCTTCCTCTTCGTGTTTAGGATGAGGATGATCTGTTAATATTATTAAATCGTTGTTATTATTCACTTGACATCCGCTCATCTCGTTAGGGCGGATGGTTATTACAGGTTCTATAGAATTGGTTAGGGTTTATCTTTTGCTGCAATTACAGCTACCCCAGGTCATTGTGTCCCCTTTAGAGGCATAAAGTCTTGCCGAAAATTTCTAGGGTCTCACATTTATAAATTGTTTGATTCGTGATGAATGTAAGCTCGCAAGATGGATACCGGATGGAGGAGACTTTTATCATGTGGGGCAACGACCACCAGTTGTAGAGATTCGGAACGGGATCCGTGAGATCTGTGGAGGGATGTGTTATTTATGGGCATTTATGCCGATTTGTTTATCCAGATTGATCTTAGTTTTCCGCTCTACCGAGCACTGCTGTTTGATGGGCGAGGAGATATCCTAAACTATTATATCTATCTAGATATTTGATCTTGCCTTTATGGCGCGGTAATATTTTCTATTTTTTTAGATGGAATGGCTCTGAGGACTGTTGTATGGTGGCTGTACATACTCATTTGTATGTAATGATCCTTCATCACGATTACGCCTACCGTTGCTCTTGTCCTTGATGTTGGGAAATGGTTAGATAATGGGTCACTCGTGGAGGGTATTTAAATTTAATTGCATTATTATTTTAACTATTTCGGCCATCCAGGCTTGTAACTAGGAGCATAATTCACCGAGAAGTTACAACAGTGCCTCTTTTTTATTCAAAAGTTTTATCCTCCCAGTGAGATTCATAAAGATCGGAATCAAATCTATAACTTTTTGGCCTCTGATGGAGAGAGTACAACCCAAGCTTGGGGGAGATTGAAGTTACTAATTCTCAAATGTCCCATTGATGAGCTCCTCAACAATATTATTATCAATAACTTTTAAAGACTCTCTACATGACAAGGATTTATTGATGCTTCTTTGTGCTAGATCATTCACTGCATGGAATAAGAAGCTAAATGGGATCTTTCAACCATATCTGCATAATTTGAAGCTTGGGTGAATGACAAAGGTAGAAATTCAGGTATAAATTAGCGATTATGAAAGTACTGGAATCTTTTAGGAATTGATACTGCAAAATATTAAAATGCTATGGTCTGCATCAAGCTATTGCTTCTTATTTTTAACGCTTTGCTTCCCTAAGCATTGAAGTGCCCAAAAGAAGTGGAATAAGTATCATGAACCTTATAAAGATGTTGCTAAGAGTGTTCTGCAAGAAATACTGAAGTTTATACTGCTAATCATGTTTTACCTGAACCTTATATTGAGAAAATGCATTTCCCGCTTAAGATAAAGGAACATTCTATGATAGCTAGTATGGTTAATGAAAGTACGAATGAAGCTGTTGAACTTAATAAACAAATGGTTGATGAACCTATAATAGCAAATGTGAAAGACTTTGTTACTAAATATGAAGAAGAGGGACACACTATCCTTTGTAAGGATACCTCTAATATTGTTTCACATAGTAGTGAGAGCTAGTATTCCTGTTTTCTGTTAGAATAAGTGATCATTGCTATGATGGTTCTTGTGATAGATATATTGTTAAGTTTACGCATGATACTGAAAGTTATTATGAGAGAGGGAAAAGTGTTCTTATGCATCTCAATAATATCAAGTTTCCTCGCTTTTATGTTGAAAGTTTTTATGTTGCACTTGTTTTGCCTTCTTATGCAAGTAGCCTCTGTTTCCAACAACTTGTTTGTTTACAAAATTCCTTGCATAGGAAGTGTTAGACTTAAATGTGTATTTTTGCTTCTTAATGCTCTCTTTCACTTCATATTCCTAAGTGAGCATCTTCAAAATTATCATGCCCATCTTAATGGCTATAAAGAAAGAGCTTTATGGGAGACAACCCAATTTGTTTTTGCTTTCAGTTTGTTTTTGTTTTTTGAGTCTTGGAAGTTATTACTTCAGTAATAACCGCTCCTTATCCGTTTTGGTTTTTGTGTCAAGATCAACCTCTAATGAGAGAGAAGTAATATTTGGGGAAGTTGCTGTCCTGAAACAGATTTTTTGCTTCACCGTAAAAATTCGTGAGAGATCTCTGTATGTAGGATTGAGCTGTAATTTTTGTGCTTCTGCCCCAGGTTGTTATTTAACTTTCGTTAGTTTTGAACTTTTGATTTGAGCAATAGAAGATTTTCGAAAAAATTGATCTTTACCTGTTGGTCTGTTTTGACAGATTTTGCCACTTTGCATTTGCTTCTT